>CM062806.1:818246552-818829052 GCA_031772625.1 Pinus tabuliformis | reverse complement strand
AAAATTTAAAAATTGATTTTTGTGATTCAAAAAAAAATTGGAATAATATCTTAAAATTTTTTAAGAAGTGCTGTCAAATTGTCAATTTTTTTTTAAATTTCATTTTTCCTGAAATTAGAATTTTAGGAATGAAAAAATTAGAATTTTAGGAATTTTGAATTTGTAAATTTCTTTTCATGTTAAAACTTAAGTCCCATTTTAGAAACTCCCATTTGAAAAACAACAGTTTCCTTTTGAGTTGTTTTTTTCTAATTGTGCATATGATGCAAGTTCTTATTACGCCGTAAGGCGTTTCCCTCTGAAATCAACTCCCCTCTCTGCTTACCTGTCATCGTGTAAGCCACATGATTATATGTTAGACGATTGCAAAAATTTCAATCGTTGATCTTTGATTCAAAAGGGTTGCCCAAACGGTTTGGGCGTTTCATTTGGCAGATCGAATAGTTTCATCAAGGCAGCTGAACCGGGCTCTCCAGTGCTACATGCGTCCCACTAACCCTGTTGGCGGGCTTTTCTTGTACTGTCTATGGGTGGAGTTGATTGATCCCAAGGCTGTACTGAGCAGGTAGCACATTCTCACAAATCCCACATTCTCACAAATCTCGGTGTTCTAAAATCCATCGTTGAGAAAGCGGACATGAGAGAAAGCGATACTGTCCTGGAAATCGGCCCGGGTACTGGAAATCTAACCCTAGAGTTGCTGCAGGCCGCCCACAGAGTCATCGCAGTCGAGATCGATCCCTGGATGATCGAAGTGGTTCACAAACGCATAAAGGGGACCGAATGGCTCAGAGATTGGAGGTGAGTTCCAATTTCCTTTGCATCTTGTTTTTACATTCATTCACCTTATTTACCTCATTAACAATATGTCAATTCCACATGGATTGTGACTCTTCATGCCCACCCCAAGTTTCAAATCCTCAGAGACATGTTTTCCCTTCATGAGCTGTTGCTTCTATGCACCTGTGTAAGCAGCGGCTCAGGCTTCGGCAGCCAGCTCCATGTGGATGGGGCAAGGTGTAGGTCTTCTACCACAATCACTGAGACATATGTTTTTGAATATCTGTTGTCAGCCTGCTATAGTTCGTTGTGATATTCACATAATGGAAATGGGCATGATTTCTGCATGACCTGACTTCAGTTCATCGTGATAATCCCATAATGGAGAAGGGTGCGCTTGCTGCATTTGTAAACGGGAAACATCAACCAAAAAAAAATCCTACATTGACAACAATACTGAAGAAGGTTTATTTGTGAAATACCACATACATTAAAACTTTTTCAAATCTTTGCCAATCTGAAAACTGGGTTTAGGGTGAATTTCTCATGCCTATGCGATGAAAACTGGCTATGGGGTGAAGTCCTCATGCTTATGTGATAGCAGCCTTCTTTTCTTCAGTTACTACCTTTCTCCAATCTAATGATGCTTAGAAGTACATGTGTGCTTTGGGAAGCCATAATCTTGTAACGTATTGCACTTTCTGTCTGGCAATGAAAAATGCCAATTTTGGCAATAAAACACTTCTTCTTTTTGCAAATTTGATGTTGCAGATGGATTCCCTACCCCCTTATGTCCAATTGGGCACCTCAGTATTAAATTTATGCAATTCAAACCTGTAATTCCAACATTCTGGCAAAATTTCTGCCAGATTTACAAGGAAAATGCACTGGAAAGAGATTCTGTTTACTCCAAGGTTAGCCTAAGCTATGTGCTTTGCAGGTTCCCTTGTGATGTCTTCGTAATTGTCTCTTGCAATTCCTTTTTTGCTCCTTATGATTGCTGTCTTTGGTGATACCTTATTAATTTTTGGGATTACGATAAATCAAAGTTGCTCTTCTCTAATATGACTATCTCCTTTTTCTTTTCTGTTATGGACAGTTGGTGCGAGGGGACATACTACGAACAAACTTGCCAACTTTTGACATATGTGTAGCCAATATACCTTACCAGATATCATCTCCGCTCATCTTCAAGCTTTTGTCCACCATGCCCAAGTTTCGAAGTGCCACCCTCATGCTTCAGAAGGAATTTGGCCACCGCCTCGTGGCAAAGCCTGGTGATTCCCTTTTCAATCGCCTGGCTGTCAATGTGGATCTTCTGGCCAGTACCAAGCTCCTTATGGATGTGAGCAAGAGGCATTTTACGCCATGCCCTAAAGTGGATTCCTCTGTTGTGAGAATCGAACCAAGGGCATGGCCTCCTCCAGTCGACTTGAGTGAATGGAATAGATTCACTCTGATGTGTTTCACCAGAAAGAATAAGACTCTCGGTGCAATCTTCCTGTTCATCAATTTTAATCTTGAAAGCATATATCCCTGCTATTGTTTATTTGCTCCCCAAGATTATCTTCTTTAAAGGCATTTAGAGCATGGATGGCAACAATTTCTCAACAAACAGTATAGGTACATTTGCATTGTATGAGCAAATGGAGGAATTTTTCATTTTTAGTTAAAAGGACGAATCATCTTCGGTTTTTCTTTGCAAGCAATACTTTAAGCAGAGAGGCGTTTCAATATGAATTAGTTATGTTTTTTCGATCTCTTCATATTTATTTTCTTCAACATGTTTGAAACTTCTTCTTCTGGGAACTATTGTTTTTGCAAATATTTTACCTTGAATCAATTCGTCTCAGCATGCATTCAAGTTAGTTAGAATGGAATCACATAGGTTTCAGCAGTTTAGCCTAGTCGGTTGTCTCATTAGTCAGGACTTATGAGATGTATGTTAAAATACTGAAACCTGCTTATGTTAAGGTGAATTTGTGCTGAAAACAGTTTTCAATACTCACGGATCAGACCTTGATCCGAAGAAACTTGTGGGTTAATGGAAACTCATGATCACAGATATAACTGAAAAAGGGAAAAGGAAACCCTCCTATCGAACAATTTCCTCTGCGAAGTTTTTCTCAAGCTCTTGTCAAATACAAGGCAAACTCTTACATTCCAGCTTAACAGAGTTCTTCGCAGAACTGAGGTTTTAAACATTTTGTTCGTAACTGACAGGAAAAATATCTTGAAGATGGATCACTTTCAGCTGCATAATTTGTTTAGTGTCTTGTACTCTAAAGTTGGAGTATGAGGGAAAATATTCCTTGCTCATTAAATAAAGCCTCATCTGTGACTCCGTCGGTAACAACCACTCTTTAGAAGGTAGGCCCCGATATAAATACCAACATTTTGAAAGAGAGTCTAAAATCCTGAAAGGCTCTAAAGGATCATAGTGTACAACGATGACTTCCCCACAAAGATTAGTCTTGCACATTACACAAGACTTGATCGAAGGATTTTCTGCGTAATGAAAAAGGCAATATGGGAGATTCCAATCACGTTCCAAGGCATTTTTTAAAATGTGGATGTGACAAAAGGTTGTTGTGGAACGTGCTGTTTGTACATTTTCACACACTAACACTTTACAACAATGAACTAACAATATTCATGATGAAAATAGCAATAGGGAAGATTTATCTGCATAATGAAAAAGACAATATGGGAGATTCCAATCATGTTCCAAGGCATTTTTTAAAATGTGGACGTGACAAAAGGTTATTGTGGAAGGTGTTGTTTGTATATGGGAAATTTCTTGATCATTGTGTATAATCCTAATGTTGATAGATATCTCTACTAAGTGGTTCCAGTTAATGGGGCATTGATTTGAGTGGTCAATATATTTTTATTATTTATCAAAGTAATCTTGTGTTGTATTTGTGTTCTTCAATTTATGCCTTACGGCGTTTCCTTTGCAACATCTGATGCAAATGCTAGTTAATTATTATGTCACAATTACCTTTTGATACCATTACATTTGGCAGTTGTTCCCATTTCAAAAACAACATTTTCTTTTCGAGTTGTTTTTTTTAATTGTGCATATGATAGAAGTTCTTATTAATTATTATGTCACAACTACCCCTTGATACCATTACATTTGGTAGTTTCAATTGAGAGCGACTAGATGTCAATATGGGCCATGTATTAGGTCTGTAATTTCATTGGATTGTGCTTGAAGGTTGCCTAAAGCAAGGTTTGATGACGATTTAAGTTGGAGAGGAGCATAGATTCATCATTCAGCAAACGACTTTCAAGCAAGGTTTAAGCATGATTTATGCTTGGAGAGGAGCGCATTCAACAAGCTTCCTAACATACTGGATTTGATTTGTTTGCGGATTCCCAATTCTTGGTATGTTTTCATATTAAAAAAGGAGATACCAAAAACATATACACGTTTGTACATTCGTTTGTTGAATCCTAAACCTATTTAGAATTTTATTAAATTTTTTCGTTCATGCAATAAACTTAAATTTGATTGAGCTACTTGTACATTGGCTTGAACGTTTTGGTCACAAAAATTTCCTACAAAATTAATCCTTATCTAAACTGGTGCAGGAATATAGGTCTCATTTTTATCCATTAATGGTAAATGCATTCGATATATTAGTTGTGGCTCATATCAGACCTGCCTTATATACAACATCCATGGGGTTGTTGTTCCACCATTTTCCTGTGGCTCATATCAGACCTGCCTTATATACAACATCCATGGGGTTGTTGTTCCACCATTTTCCTGTGAAAAAATAAAAAGAAATTTGAAAATAATTTACTGTTGTCAATTGAATTGCTCTTTTTTTTATGCTTTTCATTATAGAAGTGTGACCTGAATATGTGCCATTCTAAATGAAATTAAGACCTGAAATTAAGACCTGCCCTTCAAATTTGATCACTGATTGTTATGACGCTGTTTAAACCTAAAAACCAGCTATTTATTATTGAAGAATAGAATTATGTGCTCCAGCAATTCACCCGCTACTTTTGCTCAGGGTATATTTCCATACTTAGCCTTGTAATCTTTCCAAAGATCATCCACGGATTTACCAGTGAGATCCTTGAAGTACAAGTAGTCCCATGAAGTTTTTACTTTGGCATTCAGTTTGCCGACGAAACCAGGTGTAATGGTATCCAAGTACTGGTAAAACCTGGCAGCGATATCGAAGCCCCGTGCCCAACTATCGCCGGCACCAGGCGGAGCCCAGCCAGACGGGGCGAGGCCGGCAGTGAGGCGGACATAAGCCGTAACGCTTCCGTGCCACCAGATGGGCGCAGCGCCGTTGGCGTCCCACACCAACATGTGCGCCACCTCCTGGAACAGAATGCCCGTGACCTCTTCCTTCAGATTACCCTGGTATTTGAGAATGTAGTCAGCGCTCAAGTAGATTGTGCTGTCTTCCTCGTAGGCAACGTAGCTAACGTTGCTTCGCACAATCAGATCTATCTTGGTCACGTTCTTCGTGTCAATGGGCCACTGCTGGCCGAAGGTCTTCCAGACGAAGCTAGTAGCGTTGCCCAATATCTGCTGTGCGTATGAGGACCCTATCTCGGAGAGGAATTTCTGCCCACCTGTACTAGATGGAACAGAGACACTATAGGTGGGAGGGTCCTGGGCATGGATGGCTCCCACCGCCATGGCCAGAAGAAGTAGAGCAATACATTTTGCTGCTGCCATACTGCAGCGAGAACAACATTCAACAAAATCAAATAGCTAATGACTGAAAGATGAGAAGGGAGTCGATTTCTGCTTGTTTATGTAGAAGAGGTGCAGGAAACGAGGTTTCGGATAGAAGGTGACATGTGGTGCGTGATCCAAAACTGTGGCCGCAAAATCAACCGTTTTCTTTGTGGGTGCTTCCCCCTTAACCCCAATTTACAGTTTGGATAACGATCACTTCCATTAGTTGGGTTTGCTGTAGAAATGATAATATCCCAGTGAGGTTTTTAATAATTTTAAAGACCAGCATAAAAACATTTATCACCATCACAAACGATACGATCATTTCAATCTCAGCCCTCACAAAATTCATAGTTTCAAGATAAATCTCAAAAGACTCGCTTTAAAGTTAAACTCACCTGGCTCCTCTCTGTAATTTTGAAAATGGTAAAAGCTAAATATTATCGAAATTGGATTCTTGTACTCCTAAAATGGGATTTGTTACACGATTAAATCATTTTTATTATCGCCTCTAGGAAATTTCATACTATAATCATAAAAATTGTTTTAAATTAAATTTATTAAGTTAATATTTTTTTATGATGACGATGATTAATATCTATTAAGACTAATGTGCTTTATCACATCTTAAAAAAAAGAATTTAATTGTAATTTTTTAGTACCTTATTTCCATGCTAAAAAAGAAAGGAAAGAAATGCACTAAGATCACTATAGTTGGGCTGACTTAACAAGTCAAAAAGATTGGAAGTGTGTCAAGAAGATTGGAAGTCTGTGAGATGTTAGGGAAATGAGAGCAGATGTCAGTGCTAAGAGAAAGTGTTTTTCATCCTCCATCCTCTTAGTATCACAAAGCTCACAAATTCTATTGTCCAAGGAGTCTTGGGAGTAGACCACCACACTATTTCACTTTGAAGTTCATGAGAATTAGTTCTAATCTTAACTCTGTTCATCTTTTTCTTCAAGCTTGTCAAAACAAGAAGATAATTCTGGTTCTCAACTGTGGGGTTGATCACCTCCTTATCATATCTTAATTTCCTTTTACCATCTAGCTCCTTATCATCCCATAACTTATACTTATATTAGTTATATATAGTAAAATACTACATTATATTATAACTTCATAAAAGACTTCACTTAATACCAATATATTAAGTGAAGCCTTTTATGAAAGTTCTTAGCATGCAAAATAGCATAAATAGAATGTGGACGTAGCCAACCCCGACAAAGATTGTTACTCCACCATAAAGTAAGGAAGATAATAGCATAAATAGAATGTGGACATAGCCAACCCAGACAAAGATTGTTACTCCACCATACATTAAGGAAGATAACAATATGAGATTTGTTCATGAGAATACAAAAAAATGGGATTCTTTATGAAAGTAAACAAAAAATTCTATCAACAGAAACATTGAGTGATCCATATTAAGCAGAAATTATGGAGTTGTTGAACCATTTGTTAACAAAATTATTATGTTGTAACATCTTGGATTGTATCTTTGTATAGTCGATGGAAGCATTCATGTGACTGGACATTCACCAATTCAGTTAAAACTCAAAATCTATTTTATGAAAGGAGATGTTTTTTGGACCAGCACCGGGCCATAGTATGGGATTCATTTCCGTGTAAATATAAGAGTACGAAAATGATATGGGTGTGTTAATGATATGATTGATCTCTTCAAGAATAGGAAATAAAAAAAAAAAAAAAAAAAAAATCATGCAAGTAATAGTGTTATTGACACACTTTAAAGTTAATATTGAGCTCTCAAATATATGTGATTAAGTGGATTCATTCTCTTTTGCAAATAAAAGTAGGTGTTTGCAGGCCATGAGTTCTGGTTGATTATTTGTCTCGAGACTGAATCTCATTTTGACTTTCACATTGTGATATGGAGAAAAGAATAAGATAAACCCTCCTCCATTATTCTTTGCATTGTTGATAGTGGCACTATCGAAGTAAGCCCATGGCTTTTAATTGTCAATCTTCTCAAGATTTATGACTTTAAGGGTTGGAATACATTTTTCCTGAGGGCAGTGACTCATGATAGCCATAACTTCATTTGTAATATGAACATAGGATGAAATCTTATCTTGGAAGACCTCCCTATTTTTTTGCTAACCATACCCCCCAACATACAATTAGAGGAAGCACATTAAAAGAGCGACAACTAGGGTTGGCACACCATGTTTTCTAAGAAGCCTCTAGATCCACCCTTCCCAAAGAATATAGTGATTTGAAGAAAATCTACGTACATTACACACTCGTATAAAGAAGGGACATGTCATTTCCTCATTATTTTGACATAACAAACACTAGCCAAGCCCAATCATTTAGCTTCTTAGAAAATACTAGGTGGGAACCTTCCTCATCATAAGGCACCACATACACAATTTTAATTGCATGGGACATTTAGATTTCCATACCACTTTCCACCACCATTTTTTCTCCATCACCACTTTATTTGCGAGAAGGAAGATGAATCTGTTATGCTCTTAACCTGCAAAGTAATACCGAACATAGAATATGTGAAGAAAAGATACCCAGAACACAGAATATGCGAAGAAAATATACCCAGAACACAGAATAGCAATGATTTTATTACTCAGAGAGAAATGTTCACAGGCATCTTCGAGGGGGCAACCTCCAATAGAGCAGAGCTCGATTACAAAACAAGGCACGATACTCCTCGCAGGGAGTCTCTATCCTTTATATATGACTCATACATGCAATACCACGGGCCAATACCGTGGGTTTTATTAATACCATCTATCTAATACTACCGCCCATTTACCATCTATCTAATATTACCGCCCATTTGCAACTAACTGTGGTCCCGTCATTAATTGTGGGTTAACCACTTACAAATATTAATATGGGCTTTATTGACTCTTGACTATGACGTGATCCCATGACATAAATAAGGGGGTTAGGGTGGGACCCTAACATGCCCTCCCCCTTAAGACTAGCCTTATCCTCAAGGCTGAAGCTGCGGAAACTGCTGAAGAATAGTGGCTGGTTCCCAAGTTGCATCTTCCGGAGAGGTGTCTTTCCATTTGACGAGGACCTCCTTAATCATGCGACCGCGCAGGTGCTTGTCTCGTGTGTCTAGAACCTGTTCAGGTTGAAGCCAGATTGACCCTTCTTCGTCCAATTCAGGTAGACTGGTTTGAACTCGGCAATTGTTCCCAATCACTTTCTTGAGGCACGATACATGGAAAACTGGGTGGATTTTTGCTGTAGGTGGCAAAGCCAACTTGTAAGCCACTTCTCCAATGCATTGAAGTACTTGGTATGGTCCGTAGAATTTTGGAGAGAGCTTTTGACAACCCTTGTCTTTGAGTGACATTTGCTTATATGGTTGCAGCCTCAAAAAGACCTGATCCCCTTCTTGAAATTGGCGCTCTGAGCGATGTTGGTCAGCCTGTTGCTTCATACGGTTCTGAGCTTGATGAAGATTCTCGCGCAGATGGGCGAGCATGGTTGCGCGGTGTTGTGGGAGTTGATCCATGGCTTGTACTTTGGAGCACCCTGTGAGATAAGAAGTAGGGGAAGGTGGAAGTTGACCATAGACTGCTTCATAGGGAGTCATTTTGGTGGTGGCATGATAGTTGGTGTTATACCACCATTCCGCCAGAGGTAACCATTGTACCCAAAGGTGTTGCTTTTCTGAAGTGAAACACTTAAGGTAGGTTTCTAGACATTTTTTGACGGCTTCGGTTTGACCATCTGTTTGCGGATGATATGAAGTATTGAGTTTGAGTTGAGTGCCTTGTATTCTGAAGAGCTCCTGCCAAAAGTTACTGGTGAAGATTGGGTCGCGGTCGGACACAATAGAAGTGGGCATGCCATGCAATTTGAAGATCTGATCCATGAAAGTTTGAGCAACCAAAGTTGGTGTAAATGGTTGGGGTAGGGCGCAGAAATGAGGATACTTCGACAGTCGGTCCACAACCACCATGATGACTGACTTGTTCCTAGACTTTGGAAGACCTGTAATGAAATCCATGGAGACCTCCATCCAAATTGACACCGGAATGGGCAATGGTTGTAATGTGCCTGGTGTGTTGACGGTTTCCCCTTTGTGGCGTTGACAGACGTCACATTCTGCTACGAAAGTAAGGATGTCCTGTTTCATGCCGGTCCAAAAAAATGATCTTCTGGTGCGAGCATACGTCTTCTGAAAGCCCGAATGTCCTGCAATGGGAGATGAGTGCAATTCTGCCAAAATGCGACTTTTGAGGGTGGATGTTGGTGATATTACGACTCTGTCCTTATAGCGAAGAATATCATTCTGCCACGAGTAGCCCTTGCTAGAATTAGGATCTACCTGCAATTGAGAAATGAGTTGGGAGAGCCCGGGATGTGAAAACCATTCCCTGTGAGCCTCTTCAATCCAGTCTGGAATGGGGAGGGAAATTGCGAGCAGAGTAATTTCCTCCTCAAATTGGCGCGACAATGCATCTGCTACCCTGTTGTCTTTCCCTTTCTTATAAATGATCTCATAATCATATCCCAGCATTTTGGCTAACCATTTATTTTGTTGTGGGGAAGATAGGTGTTGCTCCAAAAAATATTTAAGACTGTGATGATCTGTGCGGATTTGGAAACGTCACCCCAACAAGTAAGGTCGCCAGGTCTCGACTGCATGTAAGATGGCCATCATTTCCTTCTCGTAGGTAGATTGGCCCAGATTCCTCCCACTTACTTTTTGGCTGGTGAAGGCCAATGGTCGCCCTTCCTGCATTAAGACCGCTCCAATACCTGTTCCCTAGGCATCACATTCAATGAAAAATGATTTGGTGAAGTCCGGTAGTGCTAAGACGGGAGTGGAACACATGGCGGTTTTGAGAGCGATAAATGCCTGTTGTGCTTCCTCGTTCCAGAAGAAGGAATTTTTCTTTAGGAGTTGTGTTAGGGGCTTCGCTATGCGGCCATAGTTGCAGACAAATTTACGATAATAGCCTGTGAGACCCAAAAATCCTCTCAAGCTTTTCAAGGTCTTAGGTTGAGGCCATTCTTGCATTGCCTGGATCTTTTTGGGGTCCACCTTGACACCTTCACGCCCCACAATGTGGCCCAAATACTCAACTTCTTCCATGTCAAACGAACACTTAGACATCTTGACAAATAATTTATGCGTGCGGAGCAGTTGCAAGAGTAGATCTACATGCTGAAGATGTGCCGCCCAAGTGCCACTATAGATGAGGATGTCATCGAAGAAGACAAGGACAAATTTTCTGAGATATGGTTTGAGGAGGTGATTCATAAGGCTCTGAAAAGTAGAGGGGGCATTACAGAGACCAAATGGCATGACCAGGAACTCATAATGGCCTTCATGAGTTCTGAAAGTCGTCTTGGGAATGTCGACTTCCTTCATGCGAATTTGGTGGTAGCCTGAGCGAAGATCCAACTTAGTGAAGAATTGAGCCCCATTGAGTTCGTCCAACAAATCGTCAACCACCGGGATGGGAAATTTATCTTTGACTGTTAACTTATTGAAGGCCCTGAAGTTGGGACACATCCTCCACTCCCCATCTTTCTTGAGGACCATGACCATTGGGGATGAATAAGGACTAATGTTGGGACGAATGACACCTGCTTCCAACAATTCCTTGATGATTTTTTCTATTTCATTCTTTTGGGTGAACGGATATCTGTATGGCCGCACATTTGGGGGTTGGGCCCCTGGAACCAATGTGATGCTATGATCATGTTCCCCTCACGAGGGTTCAAGCTCATGAGGCTTGTCAAAGACCATCCGATGTTTATTTAAAATCTGTTGCATCTCAGGATGAATTGGCAGAGACATGGTGTCGACTACCTGGATGGCATTAAATTGAGCTACCACTCCATGATGACCCTTTTTTAACAATTTTTCCATCCTATGCAAGCTGATGATAGAGGGGGCTCCCGCTTGTAGTCCACGGAGGGTATGTGTGGAGTTGTTCTGCTTAAAACTCATATATAACTCCTGGAAATCCATTGTGATTGGCCCAAGAGTGCGGAGCCATTCCACGCCTAGGACAATGTCGCAACCCCCCATGTGTATTGCAAACATGTGGGTTTTCAATTGATAATCCCCCATTTGAAGTTTGAGATTTTCACAGCGACCTTCACATTTCATTGTGCCCCCATCTGCAATCTGGACTTGGAAGTTAGAAACTGCCCTGACGAAACAATGTGCTGCTTCAACGATCTTTTGATGGATGAAATTATGGGTACTTCCACTATCAATCAAGACTACTACTGGGCGATGTTTAAGAAAACCCCTGATTTTGAGAGTTTGAGGGGAAGAAATTCCTGCCAATGCATTTAGCGAAATAATTGGTTCATCAGATACAATCTCCTTTTGGTTATCTTCTTCGATCGCCTCCGGTTCCTCAAGTGGTGGATCTTCCTCGGTGGAGCTGTACTCAGTGGCATCTATTTGAAAAAACTTGGGCTCTTTGCATTTATGACCCGGGGAATATTTTTCATCACAGTAGTAACATAGTCCTTGCTTCCTTCTTTCAGCCATTTCCGCAGGTGACACCTTTTGAATCTTAAGTGTCTGAGTCGTATTGGGAGCCTGTGAGGGACGACCTTTAGTGGGGAATTTGGGGCGGCTGGATTGGGCTGTTAATGCACGTTCCAACTTACGAGCTACCTGGCAAGCCTCTGTCCATGTGGGAGGGTGGTGGAGTAGAACCTGAGCTTTGATGGCTTCTTTAAGACCGCTGATAAAGCATTCCATGTAGAACTCATCTGTGAGACCCCTAGTGCGGAAGGCTAAGGCTTCAAAAGTAGTAATATATTCCTCCACTGTACCCGTCTGTCGGAGCTTAGTGAGATGCCCCTAAAAAGAGTCTTCCTATTCAAAGCGACTTCGAAGAGCTTTGGCGAATTGGGCCCAATTCTGAAAATGTCCATTGCAACGCTGATGCCATTCCTTCCATTGCCATCGTTCATTGTCCAAGTACATGGTGCCCACCATAAGCTTAGTCCCCTCATCTATGATATGATTCAATTGGAAATACTGCTCCATTTGTGCTAGCTATGCAGACGTGTGAGAACCGTCAAATTTATGCATATCCAACTTGGGAGGTCGCTGACTGGGTGGTGGATGGGTGTGCCAGACGTGATGAGAGTGGCTAGACTCACCCTCAGGGTATTCATGGCCATTATACGCCTCCTCGTGGGCTGGCTCCTTGCCCTTTGGGAGTGCATCATGTATCTGGAGACTTATTTCTTTAAGCTCAAGTTCGATATTCTTCACCGCAGTTTGGAGGGAGTTCACATGGTCTTCAATTTTGTCTATCCTTTCGTTGGCCATCGCTTGAGCGCGAGTTTCTACCATACACCAACCTGATGAAAAATTGGGACCGCCGAAAATTTTTTTACTAAGAAATTGAATGGTACCACCTTGCTCAGATCGTCGTCCTGATTTTGATGGGCTAGGTCACCAATAAGCACCCCGGAAGATCTTTTTTTTTTTTGGAAAACTCCTAACGGAGTTTTACTCCTTCCTGATCAATATTGCAGTCGCCAAATCCTCAGAATGTCAATGCCGCCAAAAGTCCTGCGAAAATTATATCCAGGGATAGGAACCCTTCACAACTACTCCGATCTGGTGGATCTGAGAGATCTGAATGGTGGAACAACTGCTGCTGCTGATCTGATGGAGCTGCGGGACTGATATCGGCTGCTGCTGCACTTGCTGATCTGGAATAGGTGATGTGTGATCCCCCGATAGAAAGGGAACTATGTTCTTGAGGAGTGTCAGGTGCTACAGATCGCAATATACATAAGGATCTAACAGTAGTACTCCGCCCAATGTTTCAGGGCTCTAACTAAGGAGGATCGACCGTACCCTTAGCCGTAAAACCCGACTACCCCATCGTACGGGCGAGTAATCTCTCCGAGTGTTGTTCTCGGTGTACTGTAGCCACAAGACGGCTGAAGGTTTATCTATGGCGAGGCTTCAAGGGAGCTAGGGGGCTTCCTATATACCCAGAGGGTATGTGGAAGACAGTCTGTGCGCAGTTCTGTCTAATGCGCTACTACTAGAAGGGGTACCCACAGGGGTTACAAGGGAGTCCAACAGACGTGAACACCTCTTGTATTTCCTGCGTGCATGCCTCCCCAAATCCGAAGGTTTATGCGCTTAATGACAGATCCCGTGGTTTAAAGATGCCAGAACACGTCTCTAGCCAAAAAAAAATTTGCTAAAATTTGGAGATCCCACCGAGCCCTGGAAAGTGTTATGATACCACTTGTTATGCTCTTAACTTGCAAAGTAATACTGAACATAGAATATGCGAAGAAAAGATACCCAGAACACAGAATATGCGAATAAAATATACCCAGAACACAGAATAGAAATGATTTTATTACTCAGAGAGAAATGTTCACAGGCCTCTTTGAGGGGGCAATCTCCAATAGAGCAGAGATCGATTACAAAACAAGAAACGATACTCCTCGCAGGGAGTCTCTATCCTTTATATATGACTCATACATGCAATACCACGGGCCAATACCGTGGGTTTTATTAATACCATCTATCTAATACTACCACCCATTTACCATCTATCTAATATTACCGCCCATTTGCAACTAACTGTGGTCCCGTCATTAATTGCGGGTTAACCACTTACAAATATTAATATGGGCTTTATTGACTCTTGACTATGACGTGATCCCATGACATAAATAAGGGGGTTAGGGTGGGACCCTAACAGAATCCCAAATTATGAGAGTAGGATCCAAATGGGGGAATTCTCCAAATAAGTTCATGAGGTTTGTTGATCATTTTAATGTGACCATTAGTTAGAGATTGTACATATTCATATTAAGAAGCCCAACGCTCCTCCTCTAGGCCCAACTCCTCGGCCAAAAGCCCCCCTAAGTCCAAATTGATGTAACATGCAGATTTGTAATGTGTGATATCTTGTTATAACCTCGGTCTCATAGCAGATTAATCAAAAGAGGGGACAACTTGAGACACATGCCATAATGGGGCCAAAAATCAAGACCAATTATTACCATGTTGTTCCTACCCACCCACTAGGTAATAGGGCTTCTAATGATATCAAACGAGTTGAGAACCGCCCTCCAAATGACTAATACATTTGATATTGGCTTTTTTGGCCTTGTAATATAGTCTTTAAAGAATTAGGGGCAATATACTTGTGGGTGTCCACCGAGGTCCACACATTGTGTGTAGAAATTAGTCTCTATCTACATTTGACAACCAAATTTTCTAAAAAATGGAAGAATTTCTTTAAACCCCAGCCACCCAGTAATTTTGGAATAGTAATAATGTCTCACTTAACCCAAGGGAACCTCCTCCCCCCAAAATATTTCCTCGCTTCCCAAAGAAAGTATGAACATAGTTTCGTGATTTTATCCAAGACACATTTGGGGATCCAGGATAAATATGGCCGATATATCGGGATGGCTTCTAACATATATTTTATAATAACTAATATACCTTCCCTTGAAGGCCATATGTGGCACTAGTTGTTCAAATGTTTTTCCACCTTCACAATGAGGCAAGTCCAATCTACTTTACTATAGCTATTTTGTTTCATCTAAAAACCCAAATATTTCAATCCCTACTCTAACAATTTAGCATCATGAGGAAGAAGAATGGAAATGTGGTGAATCTCCATGTTTGATAGACTGTTGTGAGATATAGTAGATTAATGAGTGTTGATTGACATCCTAGTTACCCACCCAAAGAGGGAAATAATCTTCACAAGGATAGTTATCACCCAAACTTCTCCATTTCAAAAAACAAGAATATCATCAACATATAGGAAATGGGTATATCCAAGGTTCTCACATTGAGATAAACACAAAAATCTCCATGCATCTTATCTTTAAACAGGAGGCGGCTTGACCTTCCACTACCAGTGAAAAAAACAAGATAAGATAGAGGGTGACCCTAGCACAACCATCTTTGACCATGGAAGAAATAGAATGTTGAGTCATTTATGAGAACTCCAAAAGAGACCAACTAAATACAACTCATAGACCAATAAATGGAATCTAGGCTAAAATTTGAAGGGGTAAAAAGGAGCCTGGTATAAATCTAATTTACTCTATCATAGGCTTTAGATAATCAATTTTGATAACAACCCTTTTTATATTTTGGATTTTTATGTTGTGTTTATCTTCCTAGGCCACACCAATAACTTCTGGAATTTTCCTCCCCTAAAAAAAATGAATTGTCCAAGGAGATGAATCTAAATATAACAATATCTTGTATATATCATTACAAAGAGAAATGGCTCGAAAGTATGTGAAGGAGAGGTGATGGATTGCTTCAAGAATAAGGGAAATAAAGGTTGAGTTGAACATTGGGTGGATTCTACCATTGTTTCTAGATTCTTCAATCACCCCTAAAAGATTGAGGCTTAAAGTATAAAAAATCTCAAAAAAAAAATCAACACCCGAATCGTCCAACTCAGGACTTTTATCTCTTTGTAAATTGTTGAATACCACTTGGAGCTCCTCAATAAATACTTCCTCCATTATTGCTCTACTTTCCTCTTCATCCACCATTCTAGGGATGTATTGGGAAAATTATATAACTTCAGCAGGTGATGTGTCTAGAGGAGCTCTAAAATAATATTCAGTGTGTCCTTTAGCCATATTTAGCAACCCATCCAAGGATGAGATCTCACTTCTATTTTCATTCTACAAAATCTAGATAGTGTTTACCATTTTTTGGCCTTTAGTAAAGGCCTAGAAAAAATTTGCATTTTCATCTCATTTTTTCAACTAAATAGTTCTTGTTTTTAGGCATCATTCCTTCTCTTTAGTTATAATAAAGTTGATTTTTTAAAATTGTATTTTCATCTCCACTTTTTTAACTAAATAATTTTTTTAGGAATTATTTCTCTTCCTTAGTTGTAATGAGGCCAATTTTTCCTTTTCCAAAATTTCTCAAATCTCACTAGATTCCTAAACAAAGAACCTTTCCCCTCAGAATTTAAAATAATGAGGAGCTTCCTTTCTCTCTCCTCCACTCTTAGACCTCTAAAGTTTTCTCCCATTTTACCCCTTAGTCTTTTATTTGATTAATCTTAGAGTTGATTCAAATTGGGCGGTTGCTGATTCATTCAAAAGGGAGGAATAAGGAGTCCAGTGAGACGACCATTGTTAATAACTTTTCATCCTTTAGCCCTGCGAAGTTCATATTAAAAGGGAGAGTAGGTTTCTTACGGACCCCTTTTAATGTTTCACGAAGTATAGTTTTAAAAATAGAATTTTATTCTAACCATTTCAATTATAAATGAAAAAAATGTCATGTTCTCCAATTTATTAACATTGCAATAAAAGTTGACCACGTAACATTAAGTTGTGCTACAAGAACAAACTTATGTGTATCACGATCGTTTGTATTAATATTTTTTAGTACATTTTAAAGGCTAATTGCCTAGGCATACACTCCGACATATTGTTATGATGTTGTTTAAATCTTAGAAAACCCCGCAACCTAATATGCTCTATTTGTTATGAGATTCGTCTAACGATGCGGAGGAAAGTAATAGGAATTTGGGTAAAAAAACCAATTTTTTTTGTAAAAATAGTGTTTGAATCGTATTTTTGATATTGGAAATAGATTCAGCACTATCAAAAATTTTTACGACACTTAACCTAAATTTTCTTTAAATATAATCAGAATTTTCATAACTTCCGGGACATTATGCCATCTGTTATTGCCAAGAAAACTTACTAAACAAACATATTGAAGACTCACTGAACATATTGTTATGATGTTGCTTAAATCTTAAAAAAAACCCACCACCTAATATGCTATTTGTTATTGCCCGGAAGACTTATGTGATGCAGCAAGTCACCAACTACATTTGCTCAGGATCAATTTCCATACTTAGCCTTCTAATCCCTCCAAAGCTCAGCGACAGATTTACCTATGATATCCTTGAAGTATGCGATGTCCCATGCATTTTCTATTTTCGCATTCAGCTTGACCATGAAACCAGGAGTGACGATGTCCAAATACTCGAAAAACTTGGCAGTAACATCGTAGGCTTCGTAGCCTTGTTCCCAACTATTGCCGCTGCCAGGCTGAACCTAGTGTGAGGGACGAAGCCGGCAGTGAGGTGGACATAATCAGCGACGGCTCCGAGCCACCACGTGGGCGCGCCGGTGCCAAACCACTGCCAGACGTACGTCACCTCCTGGTACATAATGCCCGTGGTATCTGACAATGTAGTCGGCGCCCAAGTAGATTACGTTGTCTTCCACGTACGTAATGTCGGTCACATTGCTTTGCACTTTCAGATCTATCTCGGTCACGTTCTTTGTGTTAGTGTGATACTGCTGGCCGAAGGTCTTCCAGACGAATCCAGAGGCAGTGTCCAATGTCTGTTCTCCTTATAAGGACCCTACCTCCGACTCGAATTCCCCCCGGTTGTACTACCTGGATCAAAGACAGCGGTGTAGGTAAACTCCAATGCATAGATGCCCCCCACGACCATTGCGAGAAGAAGTAGTGCAATACATTTTGCTGCTGCCATATTCGGCCTCCTTGATTGAGAACATACCTCGTGGTGTATACCCCATCTTAAAATATATCGTCCTTCCATGGTTGCTAAATTTCTCGATGCAAGCTCTTTTTTAAACAGCTCTTATTCGATGGAATCTGGGGCATTCAGCAAGTCAATAGACTCTTTCCACTATTGCCATGTCGTGTTTTGGGATGGCTTCCAAAACCACTCCACTATCGTACAATTCTGGCTATTGGCAGATACGAAAATGTCTGCTAAATCTTTTCGACCTAAAAGCTTAGGGCATTGTTTCCACAAGTCCGGCTAAAATAGAGTGTTTCTACCATCCCCGATTTCGCAAAAGGTGTGTGGCCTAATAAGGTCTTTGTTTGTCACAACAAGATTCCATATTGATAACCCTTTTGGAATGTTCTAAACCCTTAAGATGTCTATCGTGGAAGATGGAATTTGAAATTTTCTCATCCATATATTCTTCTATAAATCAGATCTCCCTTGTATCCATCTCCACCATAGATTCACCTCGAGCCCAAGGTCCCCGAGAGATTTGGTTTTGTGATTATGTCCCATGTAACCAAGGCCCATTTTTTAGCTTCCTAAGCGCCATAGAAACTTCTTGAAAATGTCCACCATGTTAGAGCAAGAGGTCTTCGGAGCAGCAAGGCCTGACAACTGATAGATTGACATCGATTGGAGTACCGCCTTAAGAAGGGCCACACGTCCTGCTATGTTAAGCTCCCTAAAGGATTGTTGTTGCAATCTAGCTTAAATACGAACGAGAAGGTCTCTCCAACAAGAGGTTCTAAGGGGGTAAAGGACCAGAGACATCCCAAGATATTTCAAAGGAAATGAACCAATGGGGAACCCCATGGTTCTGGCTAAAAAGGGGTTGGGGTATTGAAGAAGAAAATGTTTGATTTGTGATTTTTTTCACTATACCACAGGCTTGCATGAAATCATGGAGAATGACTTTGAAGGCCCTGGCTTCTCAGAGGGAGACTTGGAAAAACAACATAATGTCATCAACAAATTGTTGATGGGTGAGAGGAAGATCATTCCCCCACAAATGAATCCCACTTATAGTTCTTGCTTGAATCGCTGACTTAATGTAATGCCCTAACCCTTCGCTTCCAGAATGAGCAAGAAGGGGGAGAGAGGATCACCTTGGCGAATCCCTCTAGAAGGATTGAAAGTTCACGTAAGGGAGCCATCGAGGAGGATTGAGATTACCAGTGAGGAAATTAACGATGATATCCAATCGATCCATCTAGGGTCAAATCGAAAAGCATGTTAAATGGAAAGAAGATAGGGCCAACTGAGATGGCCATAGGATTTGGACAGATCAAGTTTTATCATCAATCCTTTCACTTTCATCTGCTTGAGTGGACAACTTCCTGAGTGGTTATGATGCCATTAAGGATTTGTCACTCTTGAACAAAACCAGTTTTCTCTAGAGAGATCAGATCTGGCAGCAAAGGTTTTAATCTCTTGACCATCACCGTAGAAATGAATTTATATATAACATTACAAAGGGAAATTGGCCTGAAACCTTGGGGTTCCTCAAATTGCCTCATTTTAAGGATCAAGGAAATAAAGGAAGAGTTGAGAGCTTGATTTACCTTTTGAGATATGCAATAATCCTCCATGACTGCTAAAATATCCTGGCCCATGAAGTGTCAGGTTGCCTGAAAGTACTCTGTTGTCAAGACATCTAGACCAGGCGCTCTGTTCCCGACTATCTCTTAGATGACATCTTCCACTTCCTTCGGAGTAACTTTGTGCATCAGGGCCATGTTTTTCTCTCTGCCCACCAAACAGGGAATCTGACTAGTGATTATATGAATAACCTCTGACCTATCTTGGTCTAGCTCAAAGAGCAGATTTTGGAAATGATTGACCAAGAGGATTTCCATCTCTTCATGATTGACTAACCGGTTACCAGTGGGGTATTTTAGAGAAAATATCTGATTGTGCTGATGATGTTGAATCATGGCTTTATGAAAGAACCTATTATTCTTTTCCCCTTCTTTTAACCATTAGATCCAAGATTTATGTTTCCAAAGGATTTCCTTTTGTTTCCTCCTTTCTTCTAGCTACATGAGGACCCTTCCTTCTTCATTCTCTAGGGTGTTAGAGCAATCCTCTATTATCATTTATGTTGGGTAGTTTTCATTCTCTTTTGGAGATCAAGTTTATCTTTGATAGTGTGGCCAAACTTCAACTTATTCCACTTTTTTATCTGCTGCTTGAGATCATTCAATTGGAGCTGAAATGTATGCATGCAGTTCCTTCCGTGAACCTAACTATTCTTTCACCAGCTTTCAAATTTACCCAGAAAATATGGGTTGCGAAGCCGAAAGGATTTAAAGCAGAAAGGGTGGTTTCTAGGAGCAATCTTCAGATCCATTTCCAGACGGATTGGCCAATGGTCAGACCCCAGGCATGGAAGGATAACCACTTCAAAGAAAATATCTCTACTTATGAGCCCTTCTAACATAAGGAAGTGATCCAAGTGACTAGAAACTTGGTGCTGACCCCCTCTTCTATTGTTCCATGTATACACTCCATTGTGTGTGGGTATGTTGACTAATTTTAGATCTGTAATGAGATCTTGAAATGTCTCCATTTTTGGATCTTGTATCCTAATACCTCCTTTTTCCCTTGCAACGAAGTAATGATATTGAAGTCACCTCCAATGATCCATAACTCTTCCTGAAAAAGCTTCTTGAGCCTTCCTATCATCTGGAGGAAGGCAATTTTCTCTCCTGGAATGTTAGGGCCATAGACAACAGAAATGATAGCCCAGTCTCTAGTAACTATATGACGGAATCGTCCCAAAATGATGCGGGGCATACTCATCCAGTAGTCAAAGATTATCTCATATGGGTTCCAAAGAATCGCTGCCCCTCCTGCACTATCATGCGCCTCTAGGGCCATCACTTCATACACAGGTT
Source organism: Pinus tabuliformis (assembly GCA_031772625.1). Classification (NCBI taxonomy): domain Eukaryota; kingdom Viridiplantae; phylum Streptophyta; class Pinopsida; order Pinales; family Pinaceae; genus Pinus; species Pinus tabuliformis. Next base: position 818,808,082 of record CM062806.1, on the reverse strand, counting down.
TCATCTTACTAGTTATTTCCTTAAGCCGAGCCTTGGATACTTTGGTTTCCTATAGCATCACAATGCTCGACTTTTCTTGTTTTAATAATTCTCTTGAACACCTCTTCTTTCCTCTGTTGCTGAGGCCTCTCACGTTCCAAGAGAGCATAATCATTAAGAAGATAGGTTGGTGGAAAAATGTGGAAAGCGATACCACCCTACCTGAGTTCACTAGAAAATCCCCCACCATTTCTATTGATTCTTGTAAGTTATTTCTACATCTTTTTTTCCCTTCTTTACTTTGGCCACTTTGCTTAGCTGGGCTGCCCATTTGGGATCTCGTCGGATCTGACAATTTCTGGCTTTGTTTGGCTTAGTACTGCTGGAAGATCTCTTTGCAAATCTTTTTTTGGTCGTCGGTGATAAAGCGTTCATTCATGTTTCTCCATTCATTCAATAATACTTTCAAGATATGTTCTTATGTGCTTAAATCCTCTTTTGAGCCATCGGTCTCCATAGTTCTCTAGCCTTTATTCATATCCAATCCTTCCTTATCTGTCGACTCTTCTTGCACCTTTCGTTTGGGCTTAGGGTTTGTTTTGGGAAAAAACCTAGCTGATGAATCAACTTGTTTCATTGCCACCTTCAAAGTTTCCCCTTGTTCTTGTAATAATTCAAATTGATTCTAAGGGTCTAGATTTCTCTTTCCCTGTTGTTGCGCATTGGGTTGGGATTGCTTCATTGATATTTTTTTCTTATATGATACATCTTGGAATCCCTCATTGTCCACCTGGGATTGACCACCATCTGCTTCGGTTTGGGGATCTCCCATCTCCATTTGATTTAGAGGGAACTCTTTTTACAGATGGCCATATTCATGGAACCATCTGCAGCGGAATAGAATATGATCATAATCCAAAGGTTTTTTCCACACTTCATCTTTATACTCCAACTCCACGAATTTAGGTAATGGATCAGTTATACTTATATACAGATGCAAGCAAAGGATGTGTATCTCCCCTCACGAGTTGATTTTGCAACTTTTACAAAGTGACCAATGGAATTTCTGGTACCTTCCAGGATATCTGGATCCCATAAGTCTACAGGCAGAGCAAAAAGATGCACCCATACTGGTGCAGCCATAAACTGCTCTCGATCTGGGTTATATAATTCTTCACATAACCTCATGAATAATCCTACATTATAATATAAATATGAACCATTTTCAAAGATCCACTCCTTGTCTTCCAAACTTGAAAAAATGACTATGAAGAAGCCTCAGGTGCTAGTTTCAGATCTATATGGCCCTTTGGTTTCCATTCCAACTAAATCCATTTCAATAGATCTCTCTCCAAAGGCCAGATCCCTATATATTTATAGATCAGGGCATGGTCCTTCATATATTTTCTATAATTTTCTAGCTTATTGACTGAAATCACAAACCTAAACTTCTTGGAGGCTCTGGGAACGCATTTCCCCCTTAGTAGTTGTTGTCGGGAAATCTAGTGTCTATGCAGAGCTGCTAGTCCCACTAAGGCTGGTAGCCACCTTAGAAACAAAAAAACTAAAACCACTTTCGTTTTCCTTTATGAGAAAGAGATAAGAGGGGAATAAAGGAGACCAACCTTTGTCTTGCGCTTGGTTCCTTGCTTGATTCCTCAGCCTTCTGATAGATATTTGCCACTCGCTTCCTTGTCTACCTAGCTTCAAAGAGCACCTGTAGAATCAAAGCAGCATAACAGTATCCAAGAACATAGATCTATTATCATAAACAATATAGGACTAGATATATATTGACCACGCAAATGCATAAAACATCAATCATACAAGAATGTGGAGGAAAACTAGAATAGCTTTATTGATAATCAAGAAAGAGCAAAGAGGATTAAAACCAATTGTTCTAACCCAGCGTCATCCTCTCAGCAAGAAGCCCTTCTTCACCTCATGAAAAGCTTAGATCACCCAACACTATGATGTTACACCAAGAAACCAGCAACACTTCCTTCCAAGATACAAAATTCCAGCCTCTGGATCTCTGGGAGAGGGATCCATATATAGATGTTTGCAAGGGGGGTGAGTCAGCTTTTGAGATTTGATTAGTGTCCTCTCTCTGATAGTTCTTGATTCCACTTGGAGATTGATGATCTCTTACTCATCCCTGGGCGAATGCAGAGAGGCAAGTGTCACAGGAGAAGTTTCTAGAAGATTCCTTGCTCCTCCACCTTGCGGATTGACCCTGCCATTTGTCCACTCTCGCCCATCGCACACCATAGAAGGGATTTTCAACATGCATCACACCTACTGTGTGTATTTAGGTGGGATGCAACGCACTTTGACCATGGAGCAGGTGAAATGGTCCAGTTTTGACCAGTTTTGAGCAGTTTTTCATGGAGAACTTCTGGGAGAAGATGTAATCAGTTGACCTTGTTCTTTTAGGGGTCGGAACAACACTTTTAGGGAATTAAGAACCCTTGGTTTACGGACATTTATGATTGGGGTTGCAGTGCCCAAAAATGTCTATAACAATTGCTCCCTAAAGCATGAGGTCGTTAATTTGTTGATGTCGGGTGAAATGCTTTATCATGAGGATCTGAAGTTCTTTCAAGCTGGAAGGCGACCTGTAATAAGATACAATACAATACATTATCTTCATAATATTTTCATGATCTCGCTGATGTGGGCATTCCCATGCTCAGCTTTATAAATTCATTTTCATGTACATAAGACAGACAATCGTCTGAGTGTATACTGATGATTCTGGTAGAGCCATCATCCCTTAGGTTGGATGATTACCTGTGCAGTAATGATGTACATTCGATGTCTTTATTTTCCTGAATATATATCGCAGCCCGAACGGATGAAACTAGATCCGGGGTCTTCAATCTCGTTCGATCTTCACTCAAAGTACAAGTCGATCCATGTGAGAGATGTTCTGGAGTCGAACATGGAAAGACATCGCCTGATTACCAGCCAATGATGTAAGCTGTTAACAGGCGCAAGAGGAATCACCGATAATGATGATGACCCTCAAGGTACTACAGTAAAATTCACGTGGTGTGAATAAGGGACTTGGCGTCGAACACCACGCAAAATCTTTCGGTCAAAGGCCATTGATAACAATGTAAACTTTGAAACGGGAACTGATACTGTTACCCGTTTTGTAGAGGTGGCAAAAAAATGACCCGATTTTCAAAAGTGTTGATGCAGAATACATATGTTTTTTTAAGAACATGCTTTTTGGAACTTTAATTTTTTTCATGTGCATTAAGTGGGTGAGGCTCGGTGAATGGTAGTGATTTTCATCCTGATTTTAAAAAGTGTGTATTCTGCATCACACCCTTTTTTTAAAAGACCTATTTTTTGACTTTAAATTTTCTAGTGTGTGAAATGTAAAAAATTATTTTCTAAATTTGATAGTTTTTGAAGTTGTCATTGTATTCATATTTTCTTGTTCTCTATCTTAATTTTTTTTTTTTTTTAGTGGGGTTTTTATTGTTTTGCATTTTTAAATTAGAAAGTCGATAGTTTGAATTTTAGATAATCTACATATTTAGACATCCTTAATTAATTTTTCAATCCACATGAAATTATTGTTTCTAAAAAACAACATTTTTTAACAATGGACATAAAAAATAACCATTTTTAACATAAATATAAGCAAAAAACTAAACGTTTTGATAATTTTTTGCTAGAATTAACATGTCAAAATTACAATTTTTATACAAAAATATTAACTAAAAATGGTCAAATAATAGTTTTTTTTATGAATTTCATGTCAAAAAGATAATAATAACTACTTTTTTTTTCAAAAATTAATGATTAACTTAAATCTAACCTCATTTAGTAACCTAAACAATGTGATACACAAAACATTAATATTCATCAACCATGTGTAAGACCAACATTATTGTTTTGCCAAAACTAACCATAAAAAATAATTTATCTAATGAATTCGCATCGTGTGACTGCACATATATTGTTGTGGCTATTTAGCACAAAGTTTTGTACCCCACGATTATGATGTCACTCAATCCTAACGAGCCTTCCCTGGCTTATCAGATGATCTACTTGCTCGTACAATTAAAATCAATTTTTTTCATGAGCTACTAACTGGATTCCTTGGTCAATACATCACCGTGTATCAGCTGGGGGATGATAAATTATCAAGGTTTGTTGGTCTGATAAACCACTATTAGAGTGCTTTCCACGACTAATAAACCACATGTAACTAAAATATTGTATGAAATGACCATGATTTCCAAGAGTGTTGGCATGTAACAATAAGTTTTTGTAAAGACTTTGTTTTTATAAGGATGTGCTCCCAATTGGTTGATGTCAAGAAACAATTACGAACTTTGTAAAAACTGTTTCTTTTCTTGAATGGTTTTGGCAAATACCATTAGTTTATGGACACCAATATTTCTAAAGGGGGGATTGATTATGGGGAATTAACCCAAAATATATGTGCAAGGACATTTATTCTTAGGGAATTGATTATTTTGTGCCTACAAGGTAGAGTCAAGCTCACATGCTAAAATGTATAAACTTGTGAGGTTGACTCTAACTTAAGGCAAAAGACTTTTGAAGATTACAATCCTAAAAATAATTTTTCCAACATGCATATTTTTTTCATTCTAACCATAGAATTGATATATTTCCATTCAATAAATTTGATTCATCCGTTTTCGTAAATCAAAAGTTTAAATGAATCCATACTTAAAACTGACCTTACTAAAGATAAAAAATTGATTTAAGAAATGAATATAAAATAGTGGTACGTTTCCGTAAGAGGCTTCTATTTATATCCTTTTAACATATACAAGGAGAGGGTTAGAAATTACTACTTTGGGTGGTTGTGATATTATAATTTGTTTACATAGTAATAATGAGATAGTGTAAATTTGTTGTGATATTATAATTTGTTTGCAGAGTAATAATGAGATAGTGTAAATTTTTTTAAATTGGTATGTATTTATTTTTTATATAAATATTTTTTTGGTTGATGTATATTTTAATGGTTATTTTTGTGGAAAATGTTATATGTTTTGAAGTAAAAGAAAAGATTTTGATTTATAGTGTTAATATGGCATTAGTTGGGATTCATTCTAATAATTTTTTTGGCATAAGACTTAGATTTTTTATTTTCTAAAAGATATATTTTATTATAAATGTAATTAAAGATTCATTTTAATTTCAAGCTTAATATATGCTGAGAGAAACCAAATTTCTTAGAGAGCAAATACTTTCAAATTTAAAAAAGTGTTTAATTGAGGAATTGTATCCCTCTCATTTCATGATATCTTTAAAGTTAAGATATATATATATATATATAAAAGGAGTAATTTGGAGAAAAACCCATTAACATTGTACATTATTGTTTGAGATAATTATTAACATACAGTTTATTTGGTTTCCAGATTTATTGTCTCACAGTGATATCATGTGTGTTTTGCGCTAGTTATTTTGGCATGATGTGAACGGTGTAAGAACGTCAGTGACTTTCTTGCTGGAACTGTTGGTGGAAGGGTTTCCCTTCTCACGGAAAGGAGGGCGTGCGACTTATTGAGACTGTGTACGTTGTTGACCTGGTATGCTTAAGAGTTGAATAAATAAGCAATTCAAACTACCATTCTAGTGAATCCCGCAATATAAATAACCCATTCTTAAATTAAATCATTAAATTGATTTTTATAACATTCGAGACTATATTATCTTTTTGTGGGATTTTATCGAGGATGTATGCTCCACGCTGCTGGTTTTCATTTTTCTGAGTTGTATTCTTTGAAGGAGTCTGTCTAGTTGTAGTCGAGGGAAATAAACTAGAGCTCACAAGCGTACGGGTCGATTCCGGGAATCGACCCGCCGCCGGTCGGGCGGCGCGGGGGTGGCGCAGCGCCACCCCCGCGCCGCCCGACCGGCGGCGGGTCGATTCCGGGAATCGACCCGTAGCTCTAGTGAATACATATTTCTCTTTTATTTTCAAGTGCAACCAACCGATTTAATCAAAATTTGGAATATTTTCTTTCTTGTATAATGGCTCTGCAGCAACCAACCGATTTAATCAAAATTTGTGGTTATTATTTGTATAATGGCTCTGCAGCAACCAACCATCCGCAACAGAGCGGCTTCCAGAATATATGAAAGGAGTGTATTTGGTGCTTTACGAAACCGTAAATGAAATGGCACGAGAGGCAGATAAGTCTCAAGGCCGAGACACGATCAACTATGCTCGAGGCATATCTGTTAAAACAAGTATTATTCTTCGATAGGATTTCGCTGATTGCTGATCAGTTTATTTTGTTTGATTGTGTATGTGCAGTGGGAGGCCTTTCTTGATTCATTTATGAAAGAAGCAGAGTGGATCTCCACTGGTTATCTTCCAACATTCGACGAGTACTACGAGAACGGAAAAATTAGTTTTGGTTATCGTATAATCCAATTGCAACCCACTCTCACACTGGACATTCCCCTTCCTCAACACATTAGTTTTGGTTCAATAGCTTGGCATCTGCCATCCTTCGACTGAAAAGTGACACTCGTGGTTACAAGGTACGACCTATACCCATTCGAATGCAAATGGAAGAGGTTTTGTGTTACAATTGATGATTCTGAAATTGGCACGGTGAATGCAGGCGGAAAAGGCCCGTGGAGAAGCAGCTTCATGTATATCATGTTATATGAAAGAGAATCCTGGATTAACAGAGGAAGAAGCTGTCAATCATATCCATGGCATGGTGAATGAGTTAATCAAAGAATTAAATTGGGAGCTTCTCAAACCATATAGCAATGTTCCCATGTCTTCCAAGAAACATTCCTTTGACATTACCAGAGCTATCCATCATGGCTACAAATACCGAGACGGTTACAGTGTCACCACCAATGAAATGAAGAATTTGGTCATGATAACAGTCCTCGAGCCCGTGCCTATATAAGAACGCCTCATAATTATAACTGATAACTGTATGCGGTTTCTTGCCCGACCATATTGTCCACGAGACATACATAACGCCTTGTTTCCAGAGACAGTTTGATAAGTCGTACCTTTGGTAAATTCAATTTGAGAGAGTTTGATAAGTCGTACCTTTGGTAAATTCAATTTGAGAGAGTTTGATAAGTCGTACGTTTGGTAAATTCAATTTCTCCTATATTCGAGTGTTTCGCAAATGTTAGAATAACATCACGTAGACTCTAGAATATGAAAATTATTGAATAGTATCTTAGACATTCAAATCTCTTCGCAGAACCTAATCTTGAAAACAAATGATTACAATTCATATAAATATAAATTTCAGTATGGTTTGGAGGTTTACTCCTTTTATATATATTGAAAGTTAAGTTGTTTTATATTACTTCTTAAATTCAAAAATTACAATAGCGGTTTTATTCAAATTTGATTGATCAAAATAGATTTACATTATAAAATTGGGCTATATTCTTTAGTACCTTTCTATTTATATGCCATGTATGACTAAGAAATTCACATGACATAATTAAAAACATAGTACTCATAAAGAAAGGTAAGTAAATTCTACATAAGAAAAATTAGCTGGTGGGTGATTAGACTTCTTTCAACATGGATGAATCATGTCTGATGGATCAAAAGGGATTTACATTATAAAAATTGGACTATACTTTTTAGTGTCTTCTTATTTCTATGCCATGCATGATAAGGAAATTCATATACATAACTAAAAACATAGTACTCACGAAAGAAAAGTTGGTAGATTCCACATAAGAAAATTTAGTTGTTGGGTGATTCCACCTCGATGGGGTCTTGGTCAATAATAGTGGTCTTCATTTTTGTGAAGACGATATTAGAATCAAATTCAACAAAGATTTTGAGCTTTTGATCTAGAAGATTCAGTTGCCTTTGGATGCCCTCTAGTTGGATCTCAGTTCTCATCTACAATTCACCTTTCCCTTACAAGGCCTTACCCACAATGATTTCATCTATCAGTAAACATCCATTGCCTAGAAGTATTGAATTTTTCAGATATGGGTGCAACCAGGATCAATCACCCAATCTCCCAACTCCACCAATAATTCAATGTATGACATGTTCCTCCTTTGCAACAATATGGTGTCCTCTACTAGAGAAAATTCCACTTGTATTACAGACAGGGTAGTGGCGAGGAATTTACTAGCGGCCTCCTCCATTGCTACTTGCACACAAGAGGTTAGTGCTTGTGATTAATGGTGTCGTCCATGGCCCTTCCAACCACCTTTGTTGGCATCTGAGCTAGTTTGCCCTTGACATCGATGCGCCATTGGATATAAACCATAAACAAGCCAATCAACTTGTTCCACACAAGCGTTGAAACCACCACCCCCGACCTTTGCTAACCAACAAGGTTCAGCCCACACCTACCTATTACCACCTTCATAGAGAGCCATGAAAGTTGGGAAAGGAAGCTCAGAGGTAGCCCAAGGCTTGAACCACACAAATTGTCCAAAGTTTTGCTTCTTCCTAGAGAAACCACCCTACATAGAAGTTGAATAGTAACTATGAACAACATTTGAAAATGGAAACTTCAAGATAACAAAGTAATTACTAGCCCTATGGTCCAATAGCCATAATATGAAACTAACAAGCCAAGGGAAGTTTCCTAGGTGATGCTCAACGCCACTTGGAAACTTTCCTCACTTCCCTGGATTAAAAGAAAACTCAAAATGACAACTCCTTGGAACAAAGAAGACATAGAGTTCCTGCATTTAACCCCAAGTAGCCTCCTCTCAACATGATGTCTCCTTTATCGATGGTAAGCCACCATAACCATAACATCATTGCACATGGTAAAGTTATCACAACAAATACTATATTGTTATAAGTACTTACACCATGTTATCACAACAAATACTATATTGTGACAACCAATTTGGTATCTCTCTATGATCATTCTCAAGCTGCAAACAAACAGCTGAAATTTGACTAAGCTAGTCGGAACAAAGAAAAATAATAGATTAATATACATATAATCATTAATTCACATAACATGAAAATTTGTGACCCAGTCTCAATTGCGTCCTACATTACATAAATATCAATATTGTATATGGTTGAAAAAGACGATAATATAAGCAAATCAAACTTCATAGCACTTTACAAGTTAATGGCTATATACATTTTATATTGGGAAATATTTTGAAATTTGATAGAACAATAATTAGGTTAAACCATTCATGTCACTCTTATCTCTTACATTTTGATTAAATAATTCATCTCACACTTATCATTCAACTTTTTGAAATATTTCATGAATCTGCAATCTACTAATTAAGATTGCAAATTAAGTCGAAGTAGAATATATTCAACTCAACTTACTATTTTCGTTACATATGTAATGTGTGATGCGTGAGAACCTTGATATGCGATGTAGGTATGTTTCAGACTTCTTCATTGTGCATTCTATAACCTTTACATAGAATCTAAAGTTTACCTTTTTTCATACCTATATCAGGTAAATCAATAGAGCCTGTAAAATAATAGTTTGAAGGATGTATGAGAGAATTCAAATAGGAGGATTCTCATAGATATGATTGCGCTTAGTTAAAAAACAACCGTGCATATTCATTGAACCCTTATGCTTTGGAACAATACAAATATTAGGATTGGATAAGTTCTTTAGTGATGCATACGCCCTTTGGTTGGAAGTCCTCACATGTATAGTGTATTTCAAGACCATATTACACTTCATGGACTCTTAAAGACTATTGTAATATATTGTATTTTATTATATGATACTGTGAAGGATGCCTATTAGGTCAACAATGGTCCAAGCAGCATGTTTTTCAAAAATTAATTGTATATATTAAATTTGTTATTTATTATGTGAATGTTTGAGCAACGATATCTATATTTGGTCGAGCTCTATTATTTTGTCTGTACTCCAATTATATATAGTTAGCATTATAGTTTTGATGAAAATTTTAAGGTGACGTTAGGTTGCCTTCGCATCCCCGACTACAGGTTTCGAGGGTGGACGTCAGCTTGTAGGTGCGATACAACGGACAAAGAGACAGTACGCGACAGAGAGACTCGGAAAAGTGAAAAGACGCAGACATTCTCCATTGACGGGCAGCTTGGGTTTTACCAAATCCACGCATCAAATGACGATCCACATTACCAATTCCACGCGGCGGCACCCCCGGGCCGCCCCGCCCCACCGGACCGGCGGCGGGTCGATTCCAGTATCAACACTTTCGTTCTGAAGCTATATTTTGCAGGAAAATTTCGTAGAAAATTTCGTAGTCACTGCCATTTTTAAAACAGCCGCAAAATTGACACCTAAAAAAAAAATCATTATTCCAGTATCAACACTTTTGTTCTGAAGCTATATTTTGCAGGAAAATTTCATAGAAAATTTCGTAGTCACTGCCATTTTTAAAACAGCCGCAAAATTGACACCTAAAAAAAAAAAACATCGTTCCAGTATACACACTTTTCGTTTTGAGCACTGTTTTTGTGGTTTTTTTGGGGTTTTTGGGCCAGAGTTCCCGTTTTGAGTTTATAGTTCCCGTTTCAAAGTTTACATTGTTTGATGTAAACTTGTCACCAGAAGTGAGAAACTTGCCATTGAGGCATGCAAGCTTCAAAGTACTAAAAGGGTTGTTCCTAGATCGACTTCTTGGACAATGAGCTGATTTCGACAAGAAGTGATCCATCATAGGAGGGCCTTAGTGAATCCCACATCAATGACACGGAACGGAGCAAATGATTTTAATGGAGGTGAAAACGATCTGGTGATATAAGGTTCAGGGTGGCAGTCATGAAAGAATGGAGCGTAAATGTATTGCAGTGGGTGAGACACAGGTGAATTCTCTGAGCGACTTCTCTTGAACATATCGGCGACACTGACATGATGGATTGGTAGCATTAACCCAAAATATGGATGGTGTGACGGAACCATGGTGATGTGACCAGTGAATGGAACAACCCAACCCGACTCGGATGCGAAGTGAAAGTGTCATGTTCAAGAGCGACTTGCTACCAATAAAGTTTCTTCAAGTTTTCTTCCCAATTTTCCCCAGTCATTACTGACCAATACCTCTTTATTTTTGTCAAGCTTGAGGAGGATAACATATGCTTGTTCTATAATTTTCCTTTTGGGCAAACCCATCGCTATGTTTTAACGAGCCTAGCGATAGTGAAACTCGTTCTTGTCTGTTATGGACAAGTTTGTCACTATTCGGTTTTAACGAGTTTAATGACAAAGATAACTCGGTCCTTTTCAATTTTAGAGAGTCTGAAAAGGGACGTAAAGAAGACTCCAACAATCCTTTTTCGTCATATAATCCCTTAAGTCCGAAAAAGTATAAAATAATACAAAAGGGATGAATTTTTGGTAATTTTAACGAGCCAAACAAAACAAGTGCTCGATCTTTTTGTGTAATAATCCCTCAGGTCCAAAAAGATTAAAATCTAAAGGAGGGATAGCACTTCCGGTCGCTTTAACGAGCTGGAGAGGCCAATGGCTCGACAATCTTTTCATATTTTACGAGTCAGTTGAAAAGAGCTTAAAGGAGACTCATTTTTTGAGGAACGAGTGAGAAATTTGGGTAGCAGCTAATTCCAGGTAAGGTTTGGAATTTTCCAATCACGGCAGTGTCACAAGGATGGCTAACCGGATCACTCTTCGCAGCTGTTCCTCAAAAAGGGTAAACAATCAAATGGAGGTGAATGATTAGCCAATACAGAGTGGAGGTGATGAGGAGAACACGACCAAGGCTTCAAAGGCTGATGATAATACATTCACGATGGTTATTTACCGAAAATTGGTTCATTTTTTAATGAGCTTAAACTCTGGAGGAACATTTGCTCATTGCTTATGTTTATTTTTTAACAAGCTTGAATTCCGCGTTAAAACTGCTCGATCCAGTCGTATAATAAGGATGTCTCATATAAAAATGGCATTTTTTCAAAACTTTGCCCCGCATCCTTTCTTTATGCAAGTTAGGAAACGACCAATAAATGGTCGCTCTTTTCTTGCACGCCAAAAGGTTTGCATGCCCCCAGGTATAGTGAAGTAGAGTTTCCAGGTTACCCCTCAATTTGCAGACAAAACATTTGTTTTATCGGGAAAGGCCTACCTTTTCCAGGTTACCCCTCAATTTGCAAACAAAACATTTGTTCTATCGGGAAAGGCCTACCTTAATAAAGGTATCTTATTCCGGTCTAATCCCATTTTCCAAAATGGACGGGTGTGTCAGCCAGTCATATATCCTCTGCAGAAACCTACCCTATACCCAAGGTTTTCCTGTCGAAATAGACCAGGGTGCATGCCCCCTGGGTTTCAGTCATATCCTCCGAATCACTCGCGCTCATCAGGAGGACGGCCTGGGGATTGATGAGACATTCCTTGCGTGAAAAAACCATTCAGGGATGGTATATGACTATTTGCTATGTGTGAACCGGGGAATGAAAACTGGTCTATGAGCTTGACCACTCTTCCTTCGTGCGGAAAACACATTACTCTAAAGAGTGAGGAGACAATGGCTCCCATGCAATAAATATAGTCACGTCCGAGGAGTAGATTATAATCCAGGGGCCCTTGGACTACCATTACGTTCATGTGAACGGTTTTCCTTCTTAATGTTATTGGCACATCGTGAAGGATCCCTAACGGTCGACTGGTTCCTTTGTCAAAGCCTGTTAGATTTCTCATCTCAAGCAAAAGCGATGGCGAACCAAGCGCTTTCCAAGAAGTTTAGGAAAGGATACTCATAGAAGCCCCTTCATCTATGATGGTACCAGCCATGACCATTCTATATATTTGAGCAATGATTTGAAATGGTACACTAGCCGGTAAGCGGGGTCTGCCTAGTAGATTCCAATCGAAGGAAACAACCAGGTTGCTTGGAGGTGGGACCAAATAGATGGCCGGATACGACTCTGACGAACTTCCTTCCTGCGGTAAAGGAATGGGTAGACTGCCCCCATGTTCATCGGAGTTTGTGCTTACGAAAATAATTTTGACGGTGTCATCTTTGTTCTCTTCGGTGACTGTATCATCTGAAGACGGATCCTCTAAAGGCAAGACTGGGTCAACTGCCACCTCGACCTTTTGACTTTCGTCTGGTATGGATTCAGATGGTTTATCTTCAATGATAGACGGTTCGGCCGACCACAAGGGCGTGTCGGCCAGATTTTCAACTAGTGACGGACTCAGTAAGAGTTTCTCATATCCAGGAGGAAGCCGTAACGGTGAAACTGGACGGTCGTCCAAAACTCTTTTAGCCTCGTCTAAGAAGGGACAACGTTGGATGGCGTGATTGCCTTCACACATTTTACAAGGAAATTTACATTTTCCTTTTTGTCCACGGGCTTCACTTTCACTAGTTGATGGTGTACTTTCAACATGATCGTTAGAGGTTGATGACACCGGATTGTGCAAACGAGGAGACGAGTTCCTTAAGATCCGGGGGATGCAAGGACAATCTCGATGATAGTGGTCTCCTTTGCAAATGACACATGGAGATTTAGGCCTGGACGGTGCAGTGTGTGGATTTTCACTAGACGATGCTTGGCTGCCCCTTTTCACCTTTGGCTCCTTCTTCTTCTCTTTCTTCTTCTTCTCCTTATTCTTCTCGGTTACTTGATTTTTGGCTTTACCAGCTTCATCAACCGAAGAGGAAGGAGGAGAGGAAGAATTGGACGAAGTAGAGGGTTGGGGGGTAACTCTGGTATCGTTTAGTTGTTGACTTGATTGTTCAGGAATCACGGTGTTCTGAATGACAGAGGTTGAGAAGAGCCATACGGGCAAGCCGATTGTCAATCCTCGAAGCGACAATGTGGCCATGTGGGGTGCACCAACATCTCCCCAAGGGGAGAAGGGACTAGGATTTCCCCCAAGGGCAACTCCTTGGTTGGTGGGCTCCATTTTTCTCAACCTAAGACCAACATAGGAAAGGTGATATTTATTCCAATTAAAATAAATTTTAGACGCTTTGACACAACTTGTTTTTCCAATTTTTAAGAGTCGAGAAAAAAACAAAAGATGACTCTAGTCGCCTTCGATTTTTAATGAGCTTGAAGTGACAAGTGCTCAGATGGACATTTTCCTTTAAGGAGTCTGAAAAGGAACGAAAGAGACTGCTCTGGAAATCTAGACAGAGGGATTACCAAACCAATCGCAAAACTGCAGAATACTTTTTACGGTACGACAGTCAATCTTCCCGAATGTTGTGTTCAGTGCATTGCGATCGATAGGGTGGCAGACACGGCTTCCTATGGATAAAGGATAAAGCCTATTGTGGTCTCCCAAAATATACTCGACGATACATGGGAGCACAAGTCCGTACTGGCACTTGTCGTCTCAAAGTGGAGGAATCACCCAACCAACAGTGAAAACAATAGTTACCAGGCTTTACGACGTCGGAATATGTCTCTAGCCTAGACTTCTAGATGTTGTGCGTTAGGTTCCAAAGCGTTTTTAGATTCATTAAATTTATTTTATAGTTGATCTTGCTTAAGAAATTTTCCTTTTAGGTTCACTGCGTGATGTAGATGTACAATTCCTAAAATGCAATCTAAGATGATAAACAGTCGTTTGATCTTCTTTTTGCAAATGAAAATCCTAGCTACTAAGGAAAGAGAGATGGCGTTCTTTCAAAAAAGAGCAGAGAGCATACACTATGTGCATTTTCCTAAATCAAACCAACAAACAGTCTAAATTCAAATGCACATGCATGTATTTGTTTTCAGCCTTCTTGATGTGTGAATGATAAAAATAAAGCTAAGCGCAAATCTGGATTATTTTTCAAAGCGACAATTACTAACAAGCTTCTTTTCAAGACAAAATGAAGACAATGACGACACTTTGCGATTTGGAATTGAAAACTTGCTTTCAACACTTGAAAAATTACTAATTCAAATCAAATACAAGAGTAACAGTGTAATTGACTATCAAGAACAATCGGATTCTCTTCTATGACTGAAAACGACATTCACGACACTTTCAAATCAAGAAACGACAGTTCAATTACGCTACTTCTTTGTAAAAGAGAACTGAAAATGACTCAAAATACATAAAAACATTTATAGTTCTTTGCACAATGTAGGCGGAATAATGGCAAGGAAGGGGGTTTCAACAGAGGTATACTGACTACAGACAACAAAACTCCTAAATAGAGCTGAAAAGAGTGAAAAAACCAAGTCTAGAGGCAAAATTAGCCCTCTCTGATCAGCGCACTTGTTACACAGGGAAAGTGAAATGCAACAAACCTGCTACACTCGGGAAGTGTGATGCATTCAGGTTCCAGAGAAGAGACAGTGCGATGGACCAGGGATGAGACTTTAACTGGGTTCCGGGTCACAGTTTGTAGCACAGTTCAGGGATTTAGGCCGGGCAAGTGGTAATCAGTAAATCAATCACAGGGGTAGATCCAAGGAGGTTACTAGAGCCACCACAAGGGCAATTAGAGAGCTTGTAAATCAATTGTTCAATTCATAAACAAAACCCAGAGATAGATTGAAGTAGCATTGATCTACTTTGCGCTTGAATAGCAAATGTAGTTCGAAGGCTAGTTGGCTTGACTTTAGGCTCCGTTTGTAAGTTTATAAAGTAAACAAATGTAGATAAACAAACAATCTATTCGCTCCCCAGTGGAGTCGCCATTTTGTTATCAGGAAATCTAGTGTCTATGCAGAGCTGCTAGTCCCACTAAGGCTGGTAGCTACCTTAGAAACAAACAAACTAAAACCACTTTCATTTTCCTTTATGAGAAACAGATAAGAGGGGAATAAAGAAGACCAACCTCTGTCTTGCGCTTGGTTCCTTGCTTGATTCCTCTCCCTTCTGATAGATCTTTGCCACTCGCTTCCTCGTCTACCCAGCTTCAAAGAGCACCTGTAGAATCAAAGCAACATAACACTATCCAAGAACATAGATCTATTATCATAAACAATATAGGACCAGATATATATTGACCACGCAAATGCATAAAACATCAATCATACAAGAATGTGGAGGAAAACTAGAATAGCTTTATTGATAATCAAGAAAGAGCAAAGAGGATTACAACCAATTGTTCTGACCCAGTGTCATCCTCTCAGTAAGAAGCTCTTCTTCACCTCATGAAAAGCTTAGATCACCCAACACTATGATGTTACACCAAGAAACCAGCAGCACTTCCTTCCAAGATACAAAATTCCAGCCTCTGGATCTTTGGGAGAGGGATCCATATATAGATGTTTGCAAGGGGGGTGATTCAGCTTTTGAGATTTGATTAGTGTCCTCTCTCTGATATTTCTTGATTCCACTTGGAGATTGATGATCTCTTACTCATCCCTGGGCGAATGCAGAGAGACAAGTGTCACAGGAGAAGTTTCTAGAAGATTCCTTGCTCCTCCACCTTGCGGATCGACCCTGCCATTTGTCCACTCTCGCCCATCGCACCCCATAGAAGGGCTTTTCAAAATGCATCGCACCTACTGTGTGTATTTAGGTGGGATGCAACTCACTTTGACCATGGAGCAGGTGAAATGGTCCAGTTTTGACCTGTTCTGAGCAGTTTTTCATGGAGAACTTCTGGGAGAAGATGTAGTCAATTGACCTTGTTCTTTTAGGGGTCAGAACAACAATTTTAGGGACTTAGGAGCCCTTGGTCTATGGACATTTATGATTGGGTTGCAGTGCCCAAAAATGTCTATAACAGTAGTGCGTGCCGCTGCGCCCCCAAGACTGTGGCGCCATTAGGTTCGACTCCAACATTTGGAGATGTAGATGGACCGTTTTTCTGACTTGATTATCCTACGACGACATTTTTGTAGGAGGAGGTCTCTCCCCTCCCTGTTGGGACACTCATGCAGCATATCAAAATCCTCTTCCTGTGAAAACAACAATAAAATGCTTCAGTTCTGACTTTGTGCAATCTTCATACCCTACTCAAAACCCTAGTAGAGATTTCTATTTTTTAATAATTAATTAATATTTTTTGAATCTCATATATCTAAAAATATCTCATGAACGACAAAAAAGAAAAAATGGTTATATATGTTGGAATAAAATACTAATTTATAACTCCATAAGATACACATTGAATATCAATACAAGGAAAGAAGTAATTATGTATAATATGTAATAATATCAATTTTTTCCTATAACTAATATAGATCCATTTTAATTACAGATCTAACAAAAGACGAGAGGAATAAAATATCTTGAGATGAAAACTTCTGAATATGGAAAAAGAGTGAGATTATTGATGTTTTATTATACTTATAAACAAACAAACAAAACACGTATATTATATATTTTAATTATGGTTGAGAGAAATATTTTTACCATTTCTCCTCAATATGGCCACTTAGAATGAGATTATTGATATTTTATAATACTTTTAATTACATAAAAAAACATGTATATTTTGTTTTTTTTAACATATATATATATATATATATATATATGTAAAATCCAAGTTGAACACACATATTTACATGTCTCTCTCATATTGTGTTGTAAAATGAGTCTGTCAAGCTCAATAAACATGAATGTGAATGAATCATTTTTTTTAAATATTAAAACTTTTCATTTTTGTTTTTAAATATTGAACCATAAACATGTAATCTATTGAGAATATGTAATTATTTTGTTTCATCTTTTCCTTTTTTTCCTTTTTCTTCGTAGAAAAAGATTCATAATTTCATTCATAATAAAATGATTGAAAATACATTTTCCATATATGCTTCATGAATATATTCAAGTAAAACCCCAACAATAAAAACATCATGAAAAGAGCTCCCAACAAGGAAAGACTCAAAAAATGCCTATACATTTCCTCAACATTAAACCAAGACTTATAGATGTATTTCTCGACCAGAAATAGGTGGTAGGAAAAAATTCCTTTATGATCATTAGAATGAAAAATGGCATAAATAGAATGTGGACATAGTGAAACTAAACAAATATTTCTACTCTACCATAGACTAAGGAAGATAATAAATATCAAAACAATTTTAGATTTTCCATGAGAATAAAAAAAAAATTGGATTGCCTATGCAAATAACAAGAAAAACTATGAACAAAAACATTTAGTGATCCATAAGAAGCATAAATTATGGAGTTTATGTTGCAACATCATGGATTGTATATTTATATAGTCAATGGAAGCATTCATGTGACTAGCCATTGACCAATTCAGTTAAAACCAAAAATTTATTTTTTGAAAGAAGGCCTTCTTTGGACAAGCATCCTAGAGTATGGTTCCTCTCCCTATAAATATGAGAGCATGAAAATGAGATGAATGTGTCAATGACTAGATTTATCTCCACAAGAATAGGAAATAGAAAAATGTTCTTGCAAGCAATAGTGTTATTGAGCCATTTTAAATTTAACATTGAGTCCCAAATATATGTAACTAAGTGCATCCCTTCTCTTTTCAAACAAAAGTAGGTGTTTGCAAGCCATGAGTTTTGGTTGATTATTTGTCTCGATACCCAATCCCATTTTTTACTTTGAAATTGTGATATGGAGTAAAGAATAAGATAAACCCTCCTCCATTGTTCTTTCCATTATTGATAGTGGTACTGTCGAAGTAAGACCATGGCTTTGGATTGTCAATATTCTTGAGATTTATGACTCTAAGGGCCGCAATGCATTTTTCTTGAGTGTAGTGACTTATGATAGCCATAACTTCATTTGCAATATGAACAGAGACCAAAACCTTATCTTGGAATACCTCCTTGTTTCTCGCTAACCATGCCCCCCAACATACAATTAGAGGAAGGGCATTGAAAGAGCGATAACTAAGGTTGGCACAACATATTTGCTAATATGATTTTAGATCCGCCCCTTCCTAAAGAATAGAGTGATTTGATGAAAATCTACAAGCAATTCACACTTGTATATAAGGGACATGCCATTACATCATTATTTTAACATAACGAACAAGCCCAATCATGTAGCTTCTTTGGAGAACATACCAAGTGGTAACCTTCTTCACCATAAGGAACCGCATAAGAAATTTTTATTTCATGGGGCATTTAGATTTCCATACCACTTTCCACCACCATTTTTGATCCATAACCACACTCTATTCGCCAAAAGGAAGATGAATCCCAACTTAGGAGATTAGGATCCAAATGGGGAAACACATTGTTAGCCTCCTGTTGCAACAGGTTTCATATTTCATGATCGATAGGGGAAGTACCAAAAATGTTCATCTTTTTCAGACTGCAAAAGTTCCATTTTTGAAAGGTTTCTCATTTAAAGGAAAGCCAAACAGCTTAAGCTTGGTTTCCCTAGGTTTAAATTTTTTGCTTTAGAATATGTGGAATGTGTCTATCCAAACAGTTTAAGCTTGGCAGATGTGCAGATAGGTAGAGAATGAAGGAGCTCAATAGTTTAAGCTGAGCCCCTGGCAGAAATAAGGGTAGTTTTTAGATAGGAAGGCAGTTGAAAATAAAAGAAATCAGGGTTTTCAAATTTAAGTGCACCCTTCCTGAAGAAACAAAAAATGCTAGGTGTTGTAAAGAGGGTAGGTAGCCTGGGGTTGCAGAAAAGATCAGCTTCAGTTTTGGCTTTGATAAAGAGCACTCATCTTATCAGTGGCAGTGGTAGCAAAGTAGTGTTTTAATGACTGAAATCTGGATGCATGTCTAACTTCCCTTCTCCTCCCTCTCAAACTCTCTTACTAACACCCCCCTAAAGGACCTTGGGATCTGCCCAACAAGTCCTCATTCCATTTCATTTTTGTGAAACATCAAGTCAAAAAATTGGTTTTCTTAAATGAAAAGAAGCCACATTTCTTGTCTAAAATCACTTTTTCACTTTCATTTGCCCCTATATCTAAGTTTTACTGTTGAAACTTAGCCTTCTGCTCTTCTTTCACCTCATAATCCATATTAACTCCTAATTTTACTATGTAGCTCCCTAAATCATTCCCCATCCCCATTCACTACTAAAAACTATATAAAAATCCCCAAAAATATTAAATAGCCCTCCCTAGGCATTATAGCCATATGTTTAGTCCGGGAAATAGCAGTCCACTTGGGGCTCCTATTAGCCTTTCTCTCTCCTAACCAAGGAATTAACCTAACCTCTTGTTGGGCTAATAACCTGTACCTGATTCCCCCACTCATCAAAACCCTCACATCTTCCCCCCCCCCACCCCCGCAGTCATTATCCCCAAAGTTTTGATGTTTAAAAGCTTTATTAAACATTAAATTAACCCCCCCCCGCGCGCGCGCATATAACCATTACCCGCAAAACCCAGCTTTCTAAAGTTTTAAAATCCCGCCGCGCGTTATTAAAAACGGAATATTCCCTGTATATTCCCCACCCTAATCCTCCGTAACCTTGTCCGCCCCGCTAGCCGTTAGATCTGGCCCGCCCCAGATCTATGGTGGGTGGGCCTTTTCGCGCGCCAACTGCCGGAGCTTTAGCATCCGGGAGTTCGGCAGTTTTTCCGTCGTACTCTCGCCACGTGTCAAGCTCTCGGGTGTGGCGGAACCCCTCCCCCCAAAACCACCAAGGCGCTAAGGCGGTGCGCCCAAAACCGCTTACCGCCCTCCCCTGTGACGTAAGCCCCACGTCACCCGCTTGCGTCACCCCCTGCCCAGTCACCATGACACGTCGTCTGCCACTGTGTCCCCTTCGTACATGATGAAGTCATCTGCTGATGTCATCCCGCCATGTCATCCATCCGTACCTCGGGACCCACTAATGATGTCATCCCGAAAAAGCGCCAATTTTCCATTCTTTCTTAAAAGAGGCGCACTAACGACCGTTACATTTCATTCTAACGCTTGATTTGAACGCTCTGGTCTCCTGTTTCATTCATTTTCTCACTCCCAAGGCTGGAAAACAACCAAGCAAGCTGCTGCGGCCTGCATTCCGACTTCATAGCCTACCTGCACACCAGTTCGTCCATTCTCAGCACTGGTAAACCAGGTATTTGTCATATCTTCCTCTTTTTCGTTCATGTTCATTGATTTTATCCACTGCACTCACTATAAACCCGTAAAGTTCCCCAATTCGTAGTTGTGCTGCACCCGAGACTCCATTAAACCTGCTGGAGGTCCCTCACTTCAGAAAAGCCTCGCAAACTTTTGCCCATTTGCAATTTTAGTAGCAAAATCCTGTTCAAAACTCGGCCCTAGACAAAATTTCTCAGCAGCTAAGCATTTCCCTATTTTTCCCTGTTCCGCTGATGTAAATCCGTCCATTGAACCACATTTGTCCTCTGCTCCCCTGCATTGTTCCTCAGTGTATCTAGGTCTAGAGGATTCACTGAAAATAGGGAGATTGACCCAAAACTCTGCTAAATTGGTCTCTTATAGCATAAGCTCTCAGGCTGTCCAACTACTGTTACATTTGAAGTTCAGTTCGCCTGCTCTTACTAGTTATTGCAAGCAAATTTGATCGCCAATTGTTACATTGGTCCTCATTTCAGATCAAGCACTCAAGAATTGCACAATGGCCACTCCATCTGCTCTGAACGTTGCTCCCATCAACCCACCAAGTAAAGAGCTTGAGTCCATGCCCTTGGCCGATGCAGACTATCTGATTCAAAACTTTGTTGCCAAAAAGAATCATCTATGCACCTACTGCCAGCTGAAAAACAACTTCTTAGACAAAACTGACAAGTATTGCATATGGGAGTCCAATCTACCCTATTATTTCCTCCCTTCTGTGAATATTTTTCCAAAGATTATTCATCTCTGTGCTGCAAATTATGAACCGAGTCAAAGGGCTGTTAAGTCTTCATCTGGAAGCATACTTTTCTACACTACTCCTGACTCTATCAACCAGATGTTGAACTTTAAAACGAATCAGTCATTATTGCCCTTTTCCATAAATGATTTGCTGAAAGATGACTCTTGGTTACTTGGTACCAATATGGAAATGATTGCTGAGACATTTATGAGGGCAGATTGCCAACCAGAGGAACCACCTCCATTTCCTTATGACCATTTCAATGAGGTGGGCAAATTACTGGTAGATATGATATCCTATGTGATGGGCTTCACATCAACTGAACTTGTAGATGAGACAATGTTGGTTATATTGTCTTCTTTCAGCCAAGGATAGCCTCCTGCTGTCAATTATAATTATGCTAGGTTCATATCAGATAAAATCCATGACTAGCTCACTAGACTAGATAGACAGGGAATTTTCAAATATTCCTCCTATATCTATCATTTGTTCATGTTTTATCAGTCTGAAGTCTTCCAATGCCCCATCAAGAAGTTGGATGCTAGGGGAGAGAAGAGGTCTGTCATCTTCTGGTCATCAGTTTTCCACCAAGTTCAAGACTCCCCTTATTCATACTGTGAGTTCATTGACCAGTTTGTATATCCTGTGTCCTGCCTCTTAATGAAGGTTCCTCCTCCCCGAATAACCTATGAAATGCAAAAGATCTTACAGCTGTCTAAGAATTTCAAATTAGGTGATTGGTACCTATATCAAAACCATACTGTCATCAGAATTTATGGCTGTGAGCTGTGTCCTTACAGGCTTCCGAGATATGTGCCAATGAGGCTGTTTGCATTAGAATACTACAGGCAGCTCATAAATTCAGATTTGACTCACTTCCACAACACTAAGAAAAGGGCACAACTGAAATTCAGAGACCGCCTAGGCCCCTTCATCATGAATAAGAAGGATGGTTGGCAAGAGGCTGACTTGATACTCAGTGATCAATTCAAGTTGAAAAGGAGTTTCTGGTGGGTCCCTTATGACCCGCTTGGTTTTATTAATGCCAGAAGGGTCAAGTATAGATTGACACCATATGATCACTACAAAAACCCTCAAGTTGAACCATATGCTAATCAAGATGCATGGGCACATGGAACTTTAGTTGAAGAATTAACTCAAGAGGAAATTTTGGAACAAACTGCTAGAGATCTTGAAAAAACTCTTGACTTGGATTCTGATGACCAGGTAAATTTCAAGCTGCCCTACCAAGTGGAAGAGGGCCCATCTACAGCTGCAGCTTCACAAGCTGCCCAAGGAGCCTCTACATCAGCAATAGGTATAGGTAAAGGGAAGGAGCCGATGGAGACAGAGCAAGAGATAGTTACAGAGCAGCCGGTCACATCAATGGAACAAACTCAAGGGCAAGCCCTTCCACAACAAACAGAGGCAACCCAAATACCAGTTTTGCAGACTCCTGCCCATGAAGAGAGAGGCAGGAAAAGAGACAGGGAAGACTCCACACCTGCCAGTGGGTCTACACAGCAGCCTGAGTCAAAAAGGCAAAGAGGGGACTCTCCAATTGAGGAGGAGGTCAGTGAAGAAATTATAGAAAGCCCAAGAAGGGAAGCAAGCCTGCATACACCAACAAGCTCTTTTCAGCAAGAGCAACAGAGACAGCAAGAGCAAGATATACAACGCGGCATGGAGGTATCTTCCTCCACACAAAAAGGCAAGAGACCAGTCAACACCAAGGCCAGCTTCAAAGAAATCAAAGCTCAAAATGAGCTGCTAAGAGTGCAATTGTATGAGCAATTCCTGAAGGCAACACCTGCCAAGCAGGAAATATTGATGGCAACATTTGATATCAAGCAAGAAAAAATGATTCTTAACCATTTTAAACCCAAGGTTCAGCAGCCACGATCAGCTACAGATTTTGATAAGACGAGGCTAAAGGTCCCGTCAAAAGATATTCACCCCATGGACCAAATAGAGCTACACAAGAAGACAGCTGAAATGCTTTATGCTACACTTGTTGAAAAGGCCACATTGGCCCATGAGTTAAAAGAATCATTGAAGAATACCAACACTCAGCTTGATTTCAAGAGACTGTCCTCCACGGCCAAAGATAATAGAATTAAAACAGTGGAGGAGATCATTGTGGGCTTAGGGCATGATCCTAAAGATCCTAAGGGTGTCAGGACCCTTATGAAAAAGAAAGATGATGACATTGCAGCACTGAAGAAAAGATTGAGGTTGCTTCCTGCTGAGCACCCTCGAACAGGAGAATTACAGAAAGAAAAAGAAGTTGAAGATCAATTGGAATTGTTGATGAAATTAAACCAGAGGGTAATTGATTTGGAGGGAGAATTGGAGAAAGCACTGCAGGGCAGGCAGGGAGAGTCGACCTCCCAGCCACCTCAAACAGTTCCAACTAGTGTTGCTGTTCCTCCAGCACAAGCAACGGCCACCCCTCCAATTATTCCAGCAACCACAGCAACTACAGGAGCTTCAGCGGCAACAACAACAGTCCCTGAGTCTAGCACGAGTGTGGATGAATGGACAAGAGCTGTAAATGAGCTGAAGCTGCAAGCAACAGAGATAAAGGAGGCCAAAGAAAAGCTGGCCAAATTGGAAGAAAAATATGACAAGTCCAAAATGACAGTGGGTGAACAATCAAGGGAAATCAAGGCCCTGAAAGACAGAATCAAAACATTGGAGAAAGAGTTGCCATTGGACAAGACCTTTGCTGAAATAAAGAAGCTCCTGTGGGCCAAAATAAATCAGTCAATCACTAGCCAATGAAGGTTGATTCAGGCAATATATGAACAGGTGGAACTGCTTGGCCGTGCTAAGTTTGAAAGCCAAAGAGCCAAGGCAGCATTAGGAAATATGCCTGACCAGGCCAACAGAATGATCAATTTTCTCAATCATCAAACTAGAGAAGAGCTGGAAGCACTCAATATCATGAACAAAACAGATGCCATACTAACAGCAAAAAGTGTGCTTACATTGAGAAGCTTTGTGCAAACTCTGGAGGCAAGATGCCGGGATATACAAAGGGATGTGGATAATTTTGACGTAAGGCTTGCAGCATTACAGGCTAGGGGATTGCCCAGCCTGCTGACCAGTGCTGGAAAACTATTGACATGTGACCAGTATTCTACCAGGCTCAATAATTTTGTCAATAATCAGCTTACTGCTGCATCAAGTTCTGCAACAGAGACAGGGCCGCCTACAGGGCAGACACTCTACGACAAGCTGGAGAGCTTATTTTACCTAGAACATGAGGTCAATCATTTGTTTGAGATGCCGCCCAGTTATTACAAGTACACTGAGGCCAATGAAACACTCATCAAAATACAAAGGCATCAGCTACCTTCTGAGAACTGGTGGCAGGCAATGCTGGCCATCTTGCCCAGGTAGCGTCAGTTTTACCCCTTTTTTGTTTTTTAAATCACAGTCAGCTACAGGTCACCAACAAGCATAGGTTAAGGCACGATAGCACCGGGTAGAGCAGTCAAAGAGCACGCAGAACAGGTTGAAGCAGTCACAAAGCAATCCGCTGGGACGATAAGCCCAAGAGCGCGAATTTTTGAAAGCGCAATCCAGCCGACTTAAGCAAAATCAAAAGTCAATATTTCCTGGCACAAAAGAACAGCTGTTACATTTGTATTTATTTCAGCATTTACTTTTCATCAACCACTCCTTAAGAGTTGGTAGAGAAGTTATTAGCTATTAACTTCTCGTCTAGATATTTTTGTATCCAATTTTTGTATAAATACCACCCTCTGCATTGTTAAAAGGGTTGGTCGGCTAATGTATCTCAAGAGAGACTCGCACTGTATGTCTGATACTTTTTCTATAATCAAAGACTGCTCAAAAGTTTGGAGAACGACTGTCTGCGCTGTGTTTAATGGTTGAAGATGTGAATGTGGAATTCTTGCGCTGCTGTATGAATCAATAAGTGTTCCTCATCTCTGTTATTTTCATCTCATATATGCTCAAATCACAGAAAGAAAGATTGGTTTAGAATTTGCATGCTTGCACTCTATGCTCAGTTTCTGTGGTTTCTTAATGTTTTCCTCCTGATTTAGGCATGAATATGAATTCCTTTATGGCTCATGTTTAACCTTTTTCACATATGAATGACTGTTGACTAGGAATTCTTAATTGCTCCTAGGCAGAGCTCATTCATCTTCCCTCTGCTAAACATGTTTGAGAGATTCTTCATTGCCTCTCATGCCTTAGCTTTCATTCCATCCTTTTAGCTTGAAAGATTGTTTCATATGCAGCTATCTTGCTCCATGTTTGTCTTGTGACCAAGAAAACGCACTAGCAGTCCTACTCTTTGACTCCATTCCCAATGGTTTGAAATTGACCAGATAATGTTTTTCCTCTCTACTTGAAAGCACCATCCTTCCCACCAAATTACAAGTTAAACCCCTGAACTCAATAGCTAGCCTAAAACCCTCCTCAATAAAGCTAAATCAGAAAGAGAGAGCCCTCTCTGATTGCAGGTGGGCTAGAACCTACAGTCCAAAGTTGGTTTGTGGTTACCTCGGCTGTATCCTTTTAGGAGCTTAAGGACAACCTGAGTGATAACACACTCCAAAAAAGTTCATGAGGTATGGTTGTTAGTATAATGTGACCATTAGTTATAACTTGTACATATTCCTACTAAGAATCCCAACAAACCCCCTCTAGGCCCAACTCCACAGCCAAATTCCATCCCCACCTCCAAATTGATGTAAGATCCATATTTGTATAGTGCGTTATCTTTTTATAACCTTAGTATATTAACACATTCATTGAAGGAGGGGACAACTAGTGACTCACACAATAACCAAGTGACATATCAAGAAAAATTATTACCATGTTTCCCTTACCCACTTTTTAGGTAAGAGTGCTTCTAATGATGTCAAACGAGTTGAGAGCTGCCCTCCAAATGACTAATACATTTGATCTTGGTTTTTTTGCCTTGTATCTAGTCTTTAAAGAGCTGTGGAAAATATACTTATGGGTGACCGCCGATGTCTAGAATTTGTGTGTAGATATCACTGTTCATCTACATTTGACAACCAAAGCTTTTAAAAAATGGAAGAATTTCTTTAAGCTCCAACCACCCAGTGATTTGGAATAGTAATAATGTTTCACTTAACCCGAGGGAGCCCTCCCCTCCCCCCCAAATATTTGATAGATTGTTGTGAGATATAGTATATTTATGAGTGTTATTGACATCCCAATTTCCCAACATAGAGGGAAATAATCTCCATAAGGACAATTATCACCCAAACTTATCCATTTCAAAAAATAAGAATATCATAAAAAAAAAATAGGAAATGGGTATATCTAAAGTTCTGACATTGAGATAAACATGAAAATATGCATGCATCTTAGCTTTAAATAGGAGGTGACTTAAGCCTTCAACCACCTGTAAAAAAAGAAGATAATATAGAGGGAAAACCTAGAATAACAATCCCTGAGTTTGGAAGAAAGAAAATGTTAAGTCCTTTATTATAACTACAAAAGAGACCAACTAAATACAACACATAACCCAATTAATGAAATCTAAGTTGAAACTTTAATGGGTAAAAGGGAGAGTGGTATAAGTCTAATTTACTCTATCATAGACTTTAGATAAATAAATTTTGATAACAATGCTTTTTAGATTTTCGATTTTTATACTGTGTTTACCTTCCTCAACCACACCAATAACATCATGAATTTTCCTCCCCTCCAAAAAAATGAAATGTCTAGGGAAATGAATCTAGATAGAATGGGTTTGGTCCTCGACAAAATTATCTCGAAAAAAATATTGTATATAGCATTATAAAGGGAAATGGGTTGAAAATACGATAAGGGGAGTGGATGGATTACTTTAAGAATATGGGGAATAAAGGTTGAGTTGAAAGCTGAGTGGATTCTACCTTCCTTCCTAGATTCTTCGATCAGCCCTAAAATATTGAAGCTTAGAGTATCAAAAATCTCAGAAAAAAATTCAACACCCCAATCATCTAACCCAAGACTTTTATCTCTTTGTAAACTTTGAATAACACTTGGAGCTTCTCCATGGAACCTCCTCCATTATTTCTCTACTTCCCTCTTCATCCACCATTCTAGGGATGTATTAGGGAGTTTGTATAACTTCAACAGTTGATGTTTCTGGAGGAGCTCTAAAATAATCAAGGTTTTCCGTATTAATATTTTTTTGGTTGTATTTAGTGTGATTTTTTGGATTTTTTCTGTGAGAATTTGGTACAAAAATTTGATGTGAAATTTTGATTTGTGTTATTTAAATTCATTTTTTGATTATATATATAGATTTAGCACCCTGAAAAACCCCTAAGGCACTTGGATTGCATATGAGTTACCCATCAAACTTGTGATTTCAATATTTTTTTACGAGATTTTAGAGAAATTCCGCGCTTATCTCGATTTCATATTGCTTGGGGTTGTCAACATGGCTAGCGGGTCCCTCTCTATCTCCATTTATGTTCATTTACATAAACACATAAACCCATATTGCTGTGAAAGTAGAGAAACTGGTGAGAATTTGCAAGCGGAACCCCTTGGGGTCTTGTGTCTTTTCATTGTACTTCACTTTAGAGCCTATATATGTACCTTCTTCTTCTCTCGACCTTCTCCCTTGCAATTAAAGCCTTCTAAACACAGTTCCTATTATTTGAAATTTGAATATTGAAAATCCTACATGTCTTTGATTTGAAATTTTAATTTTAAACCCCTGCGTGCCACACGAATACCTGGTACGTTGGGTTTTGATGCCATTTATGAAATTTCTTGATATGAATCTTTAGATCTTTAGGTCGGTTTCTAGGGGTACTGTCATTCTTTGCCATTGGAGGTTCTGATCCCTGCCTGTGTTAGATTTAAGTAGTCTATAATGTGACTTTTTGGTGATGGATGGGACTTTTCCATGGATGATGCTCATACATAACATGGCAAGTATCTTGATTTCTTGTCAGCACCTTTTTCCCTGCTACATCGGTTTGCATGTCCTGGAGGTCTGACAACGAGTCACCGCCACTGTTCTACTAGGACAACTTAATCAAATCATGCGTGCAAAAAAACTTTTACTTGAAAGTCAAAATTCAAAATTTGAGTGCACTACATGAAAGCCCACACGCTAGGGTGAATGAGTGAATGCCTGTGGGGTGGAGAGGATGGAAATGGGGATGTCAACTAATTTTTTAACAGAAGGTGGCTTCATAAAGAATTTGTTCCTTCCCTGCTTCTATAACAATTTCACCTATATCCCCGACCTTTACTTCAATCTTGTCACTCAGGAAAGTACTTATTACTCTTCATTATGCATTTTGGTGGATTTCAGATTCACTCCACAGTATCATTTTGTAGAAAGAAAGAAATTATTTTAATGTTCACGAGGCTAAAGATAGTCTATGGGACAAATTGATTCTTCATCTGCCTTTTTTCTGTGAAGCTTCACAATAAATGCTCCTAGCCTTTCAACAAACCCCTCGCTAAATAGATTATCCCAAGAGCTAGCTGCCAACATATCTGCATAACTTTCCCTATTGTCTTTGAAGGCCTCACATTCTAAAATGAAATGGTTTTCTGTTTCCACTTTTCCCGAAAAACAAAAAATGCATACGCTTCCCTCCCACACTTCTTTTAGCATTTTCCAGCCCCCTGTTTCACAACGGAGTTGATGAGAATTAGTGCTTAATTGAGCAATAAGAATTTTTTCCCTCCAAGAAATATTGGCCTCTATGTATGCTTTTAGTTGATGATTATGAGTGGGATTAAACACTTCAATATAGTAATTTTTCTTTCTTCCTATCTCCTTATCCCAAGTAAATTTGTGGAACTTTTCCATAACAAAAACTTTTATATCTTTGTTGTTTATGGGACACACGTTCAAGAAAATAACCCATTTACTAAACCATTTGTTATTTTGCTGCATCCAAATTTTTTTGCTCTTGCACAATCTATTATTAAAGACAACCTTAGGCCATCTACCCATTTCCATGGACCTTATGTTGTAGCAGATGTGAAATATTATACTTACTGGATATCCTACAAGAGAAATACCTTTAACTGTGAATATATGTCTTCAAGATGGAAGACTGACCAGGAGTTGGCGATTTCCACTGTTGAACTATAGAAGAGAGTTCGCTGTATGTGGAGATCATGGGGCATCTTGTTGGTGGCTCCTAATATGTGCATTTATTGTCATTTAATTGTCTTCTCAGCATGCATCTTGTTCGCCTGGTCGCATCTACTTTGCCCATGCCAAATTTGTTTAGTTTTGTTGATTCAATGTGATTTCCACTCTGCCCATGCCAATTTGTTTATTTTTGTGGATTCAATGTGATTTCCAATTTGTCTACTTTACAAAGATAATCTATACCTCTAGTCATTTTTCGTTCCAGTTGCTATTAGATTCTACTTCTGGAATACAGGTGTGACTACTAAGATATGCATGTCTTGAAATTTTAATCGCTTTCTGATTAAAATGTGCATGTATTGTGATTTTAGTCGCTTTCTCAGCATGCCTCTTCTCCACTTAGACCCGTTTTCGTGTGTCTCATGTGTTCGTGTGCAGGTGAAATGGGGCCTATTTTAGGATTTACTTTTCTTAAATATGAACGTTACATGTATTTTTAAATCATAATGAAAATTTTATTCTCGAATATGTTAGAGTTTATGTAACTTTTATGTGTTTTTGAATTATAATGAAAATTATATTCCTTATGTTTAGAGGTTTTTAGGGATTTATTGCTTTAATAAATATTAGATTTTTTAAAATATTTATATAATAATTAAAAATATGTTCCTTCGAGCTCTGTTTTTAGGAATCTAATATGGGATAAGCAGACATTGAGAGATGTTGAGGACCATTTAGATTCTCCTAGAAACACTTTCAGGGAGAGTAGATGACCACCCATATTTTCCAATTATATGGCCTTGATGAGCAACATAAGTGAGTTTGAGCCTTTTACCTTTAAAGAGGCAGTGTACCCATGAATTTTGAGGAATGAAACAATAGAAGAGTATAGTCATATCAAGAGGAACTATGTGTTGGAGATAACATCAAGGCTTAAGGGGAAGTCCTTGGTCACTTCTCAATAGATCTACAAGGTCAAGTATGCAACGAATGGTAGTATTTAGAAGTACAAAGCAAGCTTTGTGGCAATAGGATTGTCCCAGAAGGAGGGAGTGGATTATAAGGAAATATTTGTACCCATTTCAAAATATGAATCTATCAAGATAACTATATTTATTGCCTCAAATATGGGGTACAGGATTCATTAGATGGATGTGAATATTTCCCTACTTAATGGGTAAATTGAGGAAAAGGTGTATATTGAGCAACCTCAAGGATTTGAGGTGCATGGGAGGGAGTCCCATTTATGCAGACTGAAGAAGGACTTAAACAAACTTAAGAAGAAACCTTGTGCATGTTACTCTAGGATTGATGGGTACCTATTGGGATTTGGCTTCAACGAAAGTGACGTAGAACCAAACTCGTATTATGTACTTGTTGAGGGTGATCTACTTATTTTGGTCCTCTATGTTGATGATCTTTTCTTAATGGGATCAGAGAGGCTCATTGGGATGTGCAAGGAGGACCTTGCTT
Source organism: Pinus tabuliformis (assembly GCA_031772625.1). NCBI lineage: Eukaryota > Viridiplantae > Streptophyta > Pinopsida > Pinales > Pinaceae > Pinus > Pinus tabuliformis. The sequence goes on along the minus strand of CM062806.1, from coordinate 818,776,849 downwards.
TAGAGTTTGAGACGAAGGACATTGGTTTGATACATAACTTCTTGGGATTGCAGGTATGGCAACAACTATGAGAGATTTTTCTTGGGTTGGGAAAGTATGCAGTTGAGATTATGAGGAGAATGAAGATGGAAGATTGCAGGTTCATGTGTACACCTATGACCAAAAACTTAAAGAAATTGAGTGCTTCTGAGGGTAAGTTGGCATTTCTTCTTCGCACCTTGTACAAACAATTGATCGGGTCCTTGATATATTTGGTCAACACTAGGCCATATATTTTTTGTGTTGTGAACACTCTTATCCAATTCAGGGTGGATTCAAAGAGGGTTCCTTGTGTGGCAACAATGCATGTGCTTAGTTATCATCATGGTAAAATGGAGTATGGACTAAGATATGTTAGAGTTGGTGGAGTGGAGTTGTAGTGCTATTAAGACACAGGTAAGTTCCCTCTGCAGACAGAGGCAACCCCTCTAGCCCTAGAGTAGGTCTAGTCACTGTACAGACAATACCAAAGCAAATTTCCTTAGAAAGTTGGTGTTATGAAGGCCTACCTTCAATTCGACGTTTGATGAAGTCCTCGTCGTGTTGCTCCAGCTCTTTTTCTTCTAGTCGCTCATACATGAAAACAACTTATATTGAACACCACAAATGCAATATAAAATGACCAAACAATCTACTTGAAGAGTCAAGGAACCCCAAGCTATCGACATACAATTTGACGCACGATATAGGAAAAAAGCTATTGATTTGTATTAATATAAATCAAAGTAAAACTTACAACTAAGCCTTGACATCATAAGCCTCCTTGAAGGGTCCTGTCGGCATGTCTCTATAAGCATTTACTTGTGAACCCTTTCCCAAGAGAACATATGACTCTCTCTTTTATCCAAAAGGGTTGATGCTAGAAAGCTCTCAAGTCAAATCTACTCAAACATCTCTGAAATCAAAATACCAATGAGGCTACTTCCACACTCTAATAACACTCTCTACCTTTACTCCTCTCTTATAAACTTGGAACTATCAAATTACATCTAGCTATCATCTAGTTACATCCAAGCTAGCTGATATCATTCATGGAAGAGATATTTATAATAGGGAGAGGTCCAATAAGAGAAGGAAGGAAGATCTTATCTTTTAGGGAGGTTGTACAAAAGGTGAAACAACTATCCCAGTGGAGGAAGGTGAGCTCAACTGACCCAACAACTAGCCCTAAGACTGCTCATGAAGCAATTCCATCTCGAATTTTTGATGAGTTGTTGAAAAACTTTTCAAATCTAGCTCATCGCAAGTGCAACATAGGGACAAAGCGAAGACTTCACTAGGGATAGTGTTAAATCTACCATCTTCGCGAGAGGGATAAATTTTGACTCGCGACAACCCAGAAACTTAGGTAAAAAGGGTCTTCTTCAGGGATAACAAATTGAGACACTCTTCCTAAGATTACAAGGAAGGTAATGACACATAATTGGCAACATGACACAACACATATGATAATAACATGGACCGCTAGTATCCGGGATCATAGAATGCAAAGTCGGTGACAAATTACTGTGTAATAGATTCCCCCTAAAGCATGAATGCCGAGAGAGTGGGAGGGGTGAAATGCTTTACAAATCCATAACCAAAACAAAGCGTCCTTGTGGAGAACCTGCAGACACAAGCACAACTAATATCTCTGATACATGAGTACATAGTGAAAGGAAATACATATGCATAAGGCATGGGCGTAGCCATCTAGAAGATAAACATAAATGGTCTGTGGTATGGACACAACCATCCAATCAGAAAGACCACAAAAAAGACTCAAGTATGGTCACAACCATCCAATCAAAAGAGTCATGTATAAATCAATCCATGCAACCTAGACTTGTGTAATCTGAGCCCAAGGTCTTGAATCCCAACCTGACCATTGTACAATTTCTAATATGTGAATAGATGTGTTGAGGTCGAGCACACTAGAGAATCACTTGATTACCGGCTAATGATGTGAATCGTTAACAAGCGCGAGAGAGACCACTAGTAATGTCAATGGTTCTCAAGGTACTGCTAGTATAATCCACAAAGTGTGAAAAAGGATCTGGAGTCAAATACTTGTGAAATCACTTGATCGAAGACCAGTGATGCAAACCTGTTGTCGAATGCGAAGAACTTGCCAATGAGACATGCAAGCTCCAATGTACCCCAGATATGAGTCTCTAGGTCAACTTACTAGATAATGAGCTGAAGTCAACAGAAAGCAACCAGTCGAAGGAGGGCCATAATGTTTCCCACATCATCGAATCGAGACAAAGGAACAAGATGATTTTGAGTGAGACAGAGAATCTGAGGAAGGTGTGTAAGGCTACAAACTATAGAAGGATTAAGCTCTTGAACATATCGACAACACGACTCCGGAATTTGGCAGCATTTTGGTACCAAGGGATCAAAGGTCATGATGATGCAACAAGGATCAAATGGGATGAGGAAAAATGAATAACCCAAAACCTGGAAGGCCAATGATAGAATGAGGATATCCCAACCTGACACGAAGTAGAAAGAGTGTCGATGTCTAAGAGCGACAAGCTACCGTAATAACTAATACAATCAATAGAATGTTTCCAAATTTCCCCCACCATTTCTGGTGAGTACCCCAATTATTTTTGAAATACAAGCTTGAAGGGGATAGCATATTCTTGTAATGTAAGTTCATGCTTCGGATGAATCCAACCTAGTGAGTTTTAACGAGCCCTAGGAAGGAGAAGCTCAATCTCATTATGGTGACAAGTCTAATGTTGTCAGGGTTTAACGAGTCTGACATAGGTAAAACTCAGAGTCTTTTTCATGTTTAGAGAGTTTGAAAAAGACATGGAAAAGAAAACTTGAAAGCTACCTTTTCGTAAATTTGTCCCTTGAACCCGAAAAGGTAGAAAATAATATCCAAGGGGACCTATTGACCATGAAAGATCAACATATACCTTTTTCGTAAATAATCTATCCCAGCCCGAAAAAGGGGTAAACGTATACTGGGTAGATGACGCTTTGCAACCTTTAACGAGTTCAAAGCGACAAGAGCTTGACGATCTTTTCACGTTTCTCGAATTAGAAAATAGCTTAAGGATGACTCCAAAAGGGACCTTTTCATGTTTTTACCGATTCCGAAAAAGTATAAAATATAACTCGGAGGGTAGTCACCAGGGTTCGTGAAACCTTTTGCTACACAAAATCAAGCGTAAGATCCATATTTGATATAAAAATACGTGAAATAGACAAAAACCCTAATTTGACCAAAAAGGCTTATAAAAGAGTCATTTGCTAAAAATCAAATTACTTTTCACCATTTTATGTCAGAGTGAAAAATTTACCATTGTGCATTCGAAATTACAACGCCCGATTGGAGAAAGATCAGCAGCTTGTTAGCAAATTCATCCAGTCCGGGTAGGCTCTAATCGATTTCCAGCATATTTACATAAATAATACTTCATTTTTGATGGTTTTAGCCACCCCCAGGGAAGGATTTAGGGCCGAAATATACGTGGTGGTCATCGCGAGTTACCAGCTTGGAACCATGATGACCCAAAATATTCCACAAGGAGAAAATGGGGTGTTCGCGATTGTACACGGAAAAGTCGCGAAGATCCCGAATTTTCCGAATGGTTGATTTTGGCTCAGCGCATCTGTTTGAAAAACAGGGTTAATATTTGTCAAAAATGAAGCCATTTCTTTGGATTTTAAATATAAGAAAAATACTTATAATCCTTTATGTGTGTGTGCAGGAAGAAAAATGGTGATTGAGTGGAAAGAATGAGAGCACACTGGCAATGATGAACTAGCCATGGGAGACCAAAATTGCCTGGACGTGCTCCGGAACTGTGGTCTACTAAAAATTTTCATGGTGCTTAGTCTGATGGCACAACCAGAGTTACTCCAATATCTGGTTGGAGTGTGGGATCCGACATATACGTGGCGGTCGTCGCGAGTTGCCAGCTTGGAACCACGATGACCCAAAATATTCCACAAGGAGAAAATGGGGTCTTCGCGATTGTACATGGAAAAGTCACGAAGATCCCAAATTTTCTGAATGGTTGATTTTGGCTCAGCGCATCTGTTTGAAAAACAGGCGCGCCAAGCGCCGATTCTTAATATTTCTCAAAACTGAAGCCATTTCTTTGGATTTTAAATATAAGAAAAGTACTTATAATCCTTTATGTGTGTGTGCAGGAAGAAAAATGGTGATTGAGTGGAAAGAATGAGAGCACACTGGCAATGATGAACTAGCCATGGGAGACCAAGATTGCCTGGATGTGCTCCGGAACTGTGGTCTACTAAAAATTTTCATGGTGCCTAGTCTGATGGCACAACCAGACTTACTCCAATATCTGGTTGGAGCGTGGGATCCGAATGAGCCTAAGTTCAACATCTGAGGGAAAGAGTTGGAGATTGAGGCATCAGCCATATGTTTCTTGACAGGTTTGTCATGGAGGGGGCAAAGGCCCCGCATGATCGGGACTCGGATCACTAGAGAAACTATGGACATGATGATGGGAATACTGTGTTTAGAGGCAGAGAAGTCAGATAAGGGTGGAAAGCTCAAGATTGCTACTGTCAGAGACTTGTCTCTCTGTGGCCTCCTCTCGACCATCACTAGAGAAGCTGGCTCACAGGCCCCACATGAGGCCACCAAAACCCAACTTCGGCTGGTAGCTGATTATATGGATCCCATCGTCTTCAAATGGGATGAGGCTGTGGCTGATAACATGAAATGATAATTAACAAAATGCCAGTGAGGGTAAGTAAAATAGTTCGGGTATGGGTCCATCCTAGTATCATTTATCCTTGAGCGCCTTCCTATCTTTCAGAGATAGGAAGCAGTTGTAGCATGGTCGACTCCACGGGAGCCACGGATGACTCGATGGGCGCTACTGATGCCCAGAGGAGGCAGGGATCAACATATGTCATGGAGACCTGAGTTTTTCCAATGGTTGGATCACCAGCTTGTCATTGTCGAGGACTGGGCATATGCTGGGATAGATTTCAGGGGTGATCCAGAGTTAGTACTCCCCCTTGGGGAACACTGGGACCACAAAGGTAGAAATATTTTTTTTTAAAGATTTGTAATTTTTTATCATTTTTTATATATGTTTGGATCACTGTGTTTTAATCTTGCAGATGTTGGGCTGGAAAGGCCTGCAGGTTTGTCTCCGATTGCTCAGAGAGTTGAGCGGGAGTTTGAGATTCCTCCTCCTGGTGGAGATCTAGAGGATGAGATTTCTTATGACCTAGAGGGATTGATGGAGGGGATCCCTGACTATGCGAGATTCGAAGATTTCCTTCGACAGTACCATTGAAATACAACAGGGGTGTTAGGGAGGATTCACTGACTTCTCAGACCTGTGGTCTGATCAGTCGTCTGCTATAGAGAGCACCACAAAAATTAGACTCATAGGTTTAATTTCTGCCATTTTTTAAAGACATGTTGTCTTTTGATGTAACCAAACACATATTTTTTGAGCATTGCGATGTGCAACACTGATATACATATATATACTTATGGTTTTTTCTATATTGAATTATTATGTCTTTAATGATTTACTTTCATAAATGTCGCAAATGTCTATCTAATACATGATTTGCCAATGCATCAGTTAGTCTTCTAGGAATGTGTCGATATGTAATATAATCAAAATTCCTTTCCAGTAAATGAACATGTAAATACAACCTTAAAATTTGAGGATTTCTGACGAAATAGTGCTTATTGAGTTGAAGAACAACAAGCTGGGAATCTAGATTCACAATCAATGTGCGAATATTGAGGACAATAGCCTCAGCCAGTAATTTAATGACAACACTATATTCAGTTACATTGTTTGTGGTACATCCTAGACAAACACCTTGAAGATCCACCAAGTCACCGTGAGGATCATAGATAATCCATGCTGCGGAGGAATGATTTTGGGTACTTCGACAGGCATCATCAACAAAACCAACATAAAGTGGGCAAACATCTGCATAAGAAGCAAAAGCACACAATAAGCAACAAATGCTTACACACCAAACCAAACACGTACAAAATGAAAAACACACTTATGTACACAACAATGCACGAAAGAGTCATGCATGGTTTTTCTTAAGATAAAGCCCATTCCTGGACTTATCTAAAGGGTTGTGTTCATAATATATTAGCTCATTAGTCCCTTTTCGAAATAGACATTTGACAATATAGGGCCCATGCCACATGGGTTCAAATTTTCCTGCCCCCAGCTTGTCATTAGCTTGAACATACAAGAGGACTAAATCTCGCTCCATGAAGGAACGTGGGTTTATTTTCTGATCGAAGTGAGTTTTGACTCTCTTATTTTGTGCTTCAATGACTAAAGAAGCAAGTCGACGAGTCTCATCAAGCCGTTCTAGATAAAGAATGTGTTCTTCCATTGGAGTAGTATTCGGGAGCAATTCGATAGCTAATTTGAGAGAAGGGATTTCGCATTCAATCAGAAGGGTAGCTTCCATACCATAAACAAGTTGAAATGGTGTGAATCCAGTCACATCCTTAATCGAGGCATTGTAGGCTCACAGGGCGAAAAACAACATCAAATTCTAGTTGGACTTGTGCATTCCAATGGTACGTTGAAGCATGGTAACCAACACTTTGTTTACTACTTCGACTTGGCCATTGGATTGAGGGTAATAAGGCGTTGAACTATCGTGGCGCAAGCCTAACTCGGTTGTCAACTCAGTCATCATATAACCACAGAAATGGGAACCATGATCAGTGAATATAGCCTGAGGGACTCCAAACTTGGTAATCACATGATTGAACATGAATTGCGCAGCTGACTTATCGTTGTTAGACAATGTAGGCATTGTTTTGGCCCAATTCGTAAAATAATTGATGGAAATGATGATATACCCATGCCCCCCCGGCTGAGTGACAGTTACAGGTCATAAAATCAATGCCCCATTAAGCAAAAGGATCGATGGTAATGATAGGATGCAAGAGGGAAGGTGGCACACGCATCTTCTGCTGGTAAATTTGACACGTGTGACAGGAATGGACAACTAGAATGAAATCCTTGAAAATAGAGGGCCAAAAGTAACCAGCGCGAAGAATCTTTTGGGCAGTAGCATAGCCATACATATGACCACCACAGGTGCCAAAGTGGTAATCATTTAAGACTTTTTTAGCTTCCCTGAAAGTCAGACAACGACAAAGAACTGAATCAATGCCGAGACGGTATAAAGTGTATCCAATAATACGATAGGGCTGAGAATGGTGGTGAGTGCATCGTCAAGCATCCTTAGACAAATCAGGGTGGAATGAAGACATCTAGAGGTAAACAATAATGTCACCGTACTAGGGATCGAGAGCACTGATCAAGAAAAGCGTGTCATCCGGAATGCGGTCCTCTATCTGAGAGGGAGGGAAAGTAGATGGTCATGAGAAAATCAACTCAACGAAGACCAGTGACTTCTTAGACTTGGCAGTGGTAAACTCCAAATCAAACTCCTGAAGGATGACAATCCGTTTTGAGTATTTTCCCCCTAGCAATTAGTGTGACAGAATGTAAGTCATCAGGTTGCAATCTAAAATCACAGTCGTCATCCACAACAAAATATAATGACAAAAGTGTTGGATAGTTGAACAGCTGCCAAGGTGAGCTTCTCGACATAAGCATAGTGAGACTCGGTGTCAAGAAGGTTGCAGCTAAGATAATATATGACGTGCTTGGAAGCATCATTGTCGTCTTGAACCAAGCCATACAAATAGTACTATCAGTGACAGCTAGATAAAGTGAATAATCATGATGATAGTCAGGTGGACGCAACAGGGGAGCAGAAACAAGAAGTGTCTTGAGTTACTCGAATGACCTTTGGGTGATGTCATCCCAAATAAATGGAGTGTCACACTTAAGGAGACACGTGTAACCTTTAGCAATCTTGGCATAGTTAGGGATAAAACGACGTAGGAAATTGGCCTTCCCCTGCAAACTCTGCAACTGATGCAAAGAAGCAGGAGGTGGGAGATTCATAATAGCTTCGACCTTGAGGGGATCGAGATGAATACCCTCTTTAGAAATGAAAAACCCAATAATTCTTCCAGATTCGACGCAAAAGACACAATTATGCGGATTGAAACGAATACGATAACGTCTACAGTGAAGAAAGAATTGGCGGAGCTGGTTCGGATGGTCTGTTTGTTTAGCTAAATGAGCCAAAAGATCATCTAGATAAGGCTGAACAATGTGTCAGATTTCATGAAAAGAATAGAACATTGCTCGTTGAAAAGTTGCACCGGCATTATTCAGGCCAAAAGGGAGCTTTTTGTAAGCAAAAGTACCCCACGAACATATGAAGGAAGTTTTGTGCTGATCGACAGGCGAAATACTGATCTGGTTGTAACTAGAAAAGCCATCCATAAAAGAAAATATCTTACTCCTGGCAGAGTCGTCGATAAGCTGGTCAATAAAGGGAGTAGGATAGTTATCTTTCAGACATGTGCAATTGATATCATGATAATCAACAAAAACCCTAATAGTGCCTTGCTTTTTGGTCATAGGGACAATGTTAGATACCCAGTTTGTTAGTGGGATAGGGTAAATAAAATCTTGATCCAGATTTAAACAGGAACGCAACAAATTATTGAGATAAACATAAACATAGAGATGCAGCAGAAATAATACTTAATTTCATTAATGTAAAATACTGAAATATGCTTACAAACAATAATGGAAATAAACCAGCTAGGGTGATGGTATCTTATCTCTAGGAAGAGATGTGGTGGCTATATGCTTCTCAACTGTGTTATAATGAGGCTCAAAGGCCTATTTATTATTCAGAAACAATGGAAAACCCTAAACATCCAAAAACCTAACCCTAGAAGATGAAATGCCAAACTGTGGGCCCCATTTGGTTAAATTGGTACATCAACTTCCTAGGGTCATAACTTTTGCATACGATCTTCGTTTGACATGCACAGTATCTCGTTAGAAAGATCTATTAGAGAACTACAACTTTGGGAAGAGAAACATCGGTGCATGGACCCATGTTGCTCCCAGTTTTCCGAGAAAACATTGTTTAGGGCCTCAAAATGGCTCTAGAAGTCCACGACCCAAAAAACTGCTAAAAATAGTACACTGTGCTACAATTAAGGAAACTGAAAAGATGAAAGAAACAATGGTGGGGGTTCAAGTGGACTTGGCAAGTGGCCACCAATATCCACCTGGATCATTCTTCACCCCTTAGGAAGCAGTGGTCCCCATTGCATTGAGTTCCTCTAAGAGATGAGGAAACTTCTGCTGAACTTGGTCCCTGGTGAGCCACTTGCCCTGGTGAAGGAGTTGGCTTTCTTTGACAACTCGATACAATTGGATATTCTACTGGTGAGTGTGTTTGATCTGTGTGTCCATGATTCGATCAGTTGCAACTTGTTCCATGCAATCTGGATTTAACTCTGTGGGTGTCAGCTGTTCTGCAATGTCAGATGTGTCTAGTAATGGTGGAAGGTATGGTCGAAGGCGGTCCACATTGAACACTAGTTGCAGGCCAAGGAATGGGGGAATTCTAAGCTTAAATGCATTTTCTCCCAAAACCTTGGTAATGGTGTAAGGACCATATCGGAGTGGTTTGAGTTTCTGATAGGCTTCGATAAGGCATTCCTTTTGCAAATGCATCCAAACTTTTTTGCCCACCTGAAACTTGTGTGCCACCCGATGTTGATCATGTCACTTCTTGTACTTGGCATTTGATTTCCCCAGAATGTCATGGACCCACTGGCGAATATGTTGGATGTACTCAATGAAGCTATTTACCTTATCTGTTTCGGACTGGACATGAGTCAAATCTACGTGAGTAGATGCAAATGGCATGGCCACATCAATGGGACATAGTGGCTGGACTCCCAAGCCCACCTGAAAAGGGCTGTGGCCAGTCGAGCTATGGAGAGCTCGGTTGTAGCTGTGCTGAACATAGGGGAGGCTCTCATCCCATGTGCGTGGATGCTTTGAGTTGTACATGCGTAGAATGTGTACGATCATCCTTTTGACAACCTCTATCTGACCATCAGTTTGAGGATGGAAGGCTGTGGACTTAGTGAGTTTGGTGTCAAGCATCGCCCAGAGACTGGACCAAAATGTACTAAGGAACCTTCCATCCTGATCTGAGATGATAGACTGTGGGATCCCAAAGTGTACCCACACTCATTCAAAGAAGAGTTTAGCAGTGGATTCTACTGTGATATTCTTCTTACAGGCAACCATAATGGCCATCTTTGAGAACCTGTCAACGACCACCAAAACACAGTCATTTCCATGGTTAATGGAAGGAAGGCCTAACATGTAATCCATGGAGATGGATTCCCAAGGTCAACTAGGGGTAGGCAGCGGGGTATAGAGGCCTTGCTTCTTGATGGTCAGTTTGGCAATGGCGCAGGCAGTGCATGATCTGATGTGCTTCCCGACATCTTATCAAAGATTTGGCCAATAGAAATACTTTTGCAACATTGCCATCATTTTCTGGACCCTGAAATGTCCAACATCCTGACTCTAGTGTGCTTCCCAAATCATCTTGTCACGCGCGCTTGAAGGAAAACAAAGGTGACCCAGGTGGCATAACAGGGCATCCTGGAGGTGAAAATCTAGGACATGTTGACCCTCCAAGAGTGTTTGGTATGTGTGGCTGAATTCTAGGTCGCTTTTATAGTGAAGTGGCCAATCAAAAGTCTCGTGCCCACAAGAGTTGAGCACAGTGGTTAACGACGTGATCGGTGGTTGACTGAGGCAATTTGCAACATTATTGGTGCTACCCTTCTTATACTTGATATTCAAATGGAACTATTGTAGGTATGTGGACCACTTCTGATGGAGATAATTCTGCAATTTCCGTTAGGTCTGTATGAATTGCAGGGGTCGGTGGTCTGTGTGTATGACTGTTTCCTTTCCCAAAATGTAATGCTTCCATTGTCGACAGGATTACACAATGGAATACATCCCTTTGTCATAAGTGGGATACTTTTGGGTTGTGTCTGAAAGTGTCTCACTGTGATATGCCATTGGATGCCCATGTTGAGTAAGGACTACCCCAATAGCATAGCCAGAGGCATATGTCTCGACCTCAAATGGTTGTTGCAAGTCTGTTAATGCGAGAACTGGTGTCGTGCAGAGGAGATCTCTGAACTCTTTGAATGCCTTCTGTTGAGATTCAGACCAAAAGAATTTTGCTTTCACTCCTCCCTTGGTGACTTGACTCAAGGGCCAAGTGATATGAGAATATCCCAACACGAACCTGCGGTAGAAGTTGGCAAGACCTAGAAAGCGGCGGAGCTCTATCAGAGTGGTGGGAGATGACCAATCTCGAATGACTTGGATCTTGGATGGATCCACATGCACGCCCTGTTAATAAATAATGTATCCCAGATACTAAACCTGGGTCATGCCAAAAGTGCATTTCTCCAAATTGGCACATAACTTGTGTTGCCGCAGTATTTGGAGAAGCTGTCAGATGTGGTGGAGGTTCTCTTCCCAACTCTGGCTGAAGATCACAATGTCATCCAAGTATACTGCTACAAATGAGTTGTTGAATGGCTGCAAGATGTCATCCATTAGCCTTGTGAAGGTTGCAGGAGCATTCATCAATCCGAAAGGCATAACCAACCATTCGAAAAGGCCCTACTTGGCTTTGAAGGTAGTCTCCCACACATCGGAGGGTTTGATTGATACCTGGTGATATATTGACTTCAAATCGATCTTGGTGAAATATTTTCCCCCCTTCAGTTGGTCCAAGAGGTCATCAATCCATGGGATTGGGTACCCATTATGGATAGTCATCTTGTTCAGCACCCGATAGTCAATACAAAGTCTCCAAGTCCCATCCTTCTTCTGTACCAACACGATCAGGCTCCCACAGGGCGATGAACTTGGACGGATGTGACCTTTATGTAGTAGCTACTAAATCTACCTCTTGATTTCATCATTATCCAGAATGAAGCACCGATAAATTGGTCCATTGGGTAGCAGCGCACCTGGGGTCAGGTCGATGGAGTGCTTGACCTGACAGTGCAGAGGAGGTGAAGATGTCCTCGTACTCCTCCATGACCTTGTTCATTTGTAGTTGTCATGTGAAGGGGCCATGACTGGAGGTTGTGGCCACTATCTTCTTCTTTCTTTGAGGGTGTATCATCAGGAAAACAATTTTCCTGGTTTTGGAAATGAGCTTATAGCATTGTTTTGCAATAATCAAAGAGATGGCAGTATGTGGTGCTACCTCCGGTATCCTATACAACTTATTTCCCAAAGTAAAAATAATAGAACAGGGCATTGATTCATACATAGCATGTCACTTCCACAAGTATGGTTGTCCTAATAATATATCACAAACTTTAAGGGGAGAAATGTCACACAATACCTCATCCATGAAGGGCTTGATGTTGTATGGAAGGTGACACTACTGGCTCATGTGAAGATCCTGTCCTTGGTGAAGCCACCCGATGGTGTACGGTTGTAGATGTATTGTGGTCGGTAAGCCCAGCCACTACATGACCTCTGCTGAAATGAGGTTCTTTTGGCCCCCTCTTTTTTGGTCAATTTAGTGTTCTAAATTCCTCTACATAAAATATCAATCTGGTAATTGTAAACTGATGAAGTGTAGTGCACTATATGTGCTAGATGGCCCTTCTTACTTCATTGTTTTTGAGTTTTATGTTGTTTTGGGGGTTTTTGATCCTTTAATCTCTAATGATTTAAAATCTAACAAAAATCTTGAATCTAAGTTTTGCGAAGACTGTTAAGAACCTAAAGAAATGAGAATTAAAAGAGCTTAAGTAAGATCTGGAAGAAAATTTTAATCAAGAAATGAAAAGAGAGTTTCTATTTCTCATCATATCATCATTTCCAAATCATGAGCTGCAAACTAAAAAGTAAGATTGCGACTACTGTCTATGTAATTACAAAAACAAAACTAAATGAAATATTGAAAACTGAAAGTGAAATTGCAACTATTGTCTAATCAGTTAGAAGAAAAAAACTAAAGGAAATACTAAAACTGAAAGTAAAATTGCAACTAATCTACTATGGAAACAGAACTAAATGAAATATTAAGACTGAAAATGAAATTGCAACTAATCTACTATGGAAACAAAACTAAAGGAAGTGCTTAGTTACTTTGCCTCTCAATTTTGGGAGAAAAACCTCCTTGTGATGACATTTTGAGGAATTATGTAGTTCATTACTCTAAGAGAAAATAAATACAAAAATGAAGAAAAGACTCATTGCATGAATGAAGTATTCAACCACTTACTTTAAGACAAGTTATCAACTAGAAGGGCTTTTCAGAAACATTCATCTACACCATAAGTCACTAAACTAGTAATAAAATGGCAAGAACAGTAATGGCACTGATCAGTCTAATTGAAGCTTAAAGGCTAGTGAAACAGAAAATGAAACAAACTACACTACACTATCAAATTTCAACTTCTAACTACTGATAAAGACTAAGAAGAAATTAAACAAAAAGAAGATATTATGCATTAGTAAGAAAATGATAAATATTTCATTATAAACAAGGTTAGTAAATGATTATGAACACTATGGAAGAAACGATGAATTTACAGTTAACTAGAAGAGATAAAACAAAATGAAATAAAACCTTAGTGAGCACAGGGGCCCTCTGCAACTGATCAGGTTATGAGTGCTCAATCAATCTCCAAACAACTCTTTCAAATATCCATAAAACACACGGTCTTCATATTAAAAACAGAGAATGAGTTTTTCAAAATTACAAAATAGTAGTTTGAGCTTAATACATGAGGAAATTTGAACTGGTTTTGTGTTCTCTACACAGGTATTTATAAGAAAATTATACAACTTTTTATGGAGAAAAATAAGCTACAGCCAAAAACACATAGCAGACAGGCACATAAAATTCTCTTCCTTGGCTGCTGGAGACATAAATCTAAGATGATGGTTGTTGGATTCAGTTGCATAGATGGCTGTTGGATTCCGTGGGTTCAAGAAGTTGTTTTGGATCCTATCACTCTGAAACGTGTACAAAACATAGTCATGTTTGCCTTTGCTCTCTACGTTTGACTTTTCCTTTGACCGGAGTCTTGTACCATCTTCCTTGTCGACTTGGGCTAGGTGAATAGGACATGATCCATGTCATGAAGATTTCCAAGCTACCCATGTAGTTATTTTCTCCTTCTGACACCTGGAACCTGTTAAAGCATGGAAGTAGCTACGGAACAACAGATTAGCTACATAATAGGCTGCGTTCCAAAGTAAAAGACAAAAACTTATTCAAACAGCGAAACATAAAATCATAACATGTAAATCACTAAAATCTTCTCCTTAAGGCAAAATATACTAGTTATCGATGATAGGGATGCATTTTCTTCATGGAAAAACAAAGAAAATGGATGAGAAGGGTAGCTAAGGAAAGGGCAGTTTTGAGGCTCAACACCGTTGTCAACAATGAACTATAGCGTGAAGCCATTTACCCACATCTAGGAGTAGAAGAGACACTCCTCCTCCTCTGGATCTTCGGGTTCCTCCTTCTAGATATTTGTGGTGGCAACAGTGGTGTTAGGCTCTGCATCGATAATCTACTTTCCTTTGTCATTCCCCTTGTCTAGTTCTGACTCAAAGTCGGAAAATGCATATGATTCTGAAACCTTTAGCTCGAGCACCAGTGACTGCTTGGCCCAGCACTAATTTGTGTTGTGAGTGGAGCTCTTATGGAACTCACACCACTTTCCTGTGTCCTTTTTTAGCTTCATGACACTGTTCTTTTCTTGCAGCTTTGGCGGGTTGTCTTGGGCCGCCACGCCTTGGCTTTGTCCTTTATTATGCAGTTTGGGGACATCTTTCCCTTGCTTCAGATTCGTAGATCAAAAGTCTCGCTTCTTCTGTTTAAATTTTTGCTCAACCTTGATGGCATATCAGTATGTCATGCCGAGCGAGGGGATGTTCAAGAATTCTATTTCTTCTTGGATGTACTTGTGCAGGTAGACACGGTATTTGAGTACCAAATGCTGCTCTGAATCCTTGATACCCAACTTTGTGAGAAGGGTATGGAAAATATTGGTAAACTCCAACACATCCTGGTCCCTTCCCTGCCGCAGCATGGTCCACTTTATGTATTGTTCCTCATAGCTTTCGACAGGGTAGTATTGCTCCTTGATGGAATCTTGGAATGAATCCCAAGTGGGTGTGAATGAAAATAGTGAGCCTATACTTTCATCCTTCTACTCGCAGTAGGTTTCCCACCAGTCCTTGATGTGGGGGCTACTTTGAGAAGAGTAAAAATAATCTTTTCCCCAATGGAAAAATCATGAACAGAAAAATAACCATCTAGCAGATTTAACCATTTATCGATGGCATCTGCGTCTATCTGACCCTTGAATATGGGGATTTCAAGATTAACTTGTACCTTAAATGGTGTGGTGTTTCCAGAGTAGCAGTTGGAAGCCGATGCATCGCCCCCGGTTAGCTGCTAAAGGATATGGGAAAATTTGTCCATCATCGCATTCCTTTGTCACTTGAGGGCTTCTTCAAGCAAGATTTTGATAGGATATCCCGCCCCCTCATCTTTCCTTTCATCTGCCATGGGAGGCTGTCGAGATTTGCAAGGTTGGTCTTGCAATGGTTTGACCAATTCAAGCCCTAACTCCTTATATCCCGACCTCGTTGGGGACATGCAAAGAAAAATAGAGAAAAAGCAAACCGCTTTGATACTGTTGATCTGGATTTAAACAGGAATGCAAAAAATTACTGAGATAACCATAAACATAGAGATGAATTCGAAATAACACTTCCTTTCATTAATGTAAAATAATGAAATATGCTTACAAACAACAATGGAAATAAACTAGCTAGGGTGATGGTAACATATCTCTGGGAAGAGATGTGGTGGCTACATGCATCTCAACTGTGTTACAATGAGGATCAAAGGCCTATTTATTATTAAGAAACAATGGAAAACCCTAAACGTCCAAAAACCTAACCCTAGAAGATGAAACGCCAAATTGTGGGCCCTGTTTGGGTAAATTGGTACATCAGCTTCCCGAGGTCGTAACTTTGGCATACGATCTCTGTTTGACGCGCACATTATCTCATTAGAAAGATCTATCTGAGAACTACAACTTTGGGAAAAGTAACATCGGTCCATGGACCCATGTTTCTCCGAGTTTTCCCATGAAACGTCGTTTAGGGCCTCAAAACAGCTCCGGAAGTTCAGGACCCAAAAATCTGCTAAAAATAGTAAACTGTGCTACGATTAAGGAAACTGAAATGCTGAAATAAACAATGGTGGGGGTCCAAGTGGGCTTGGCAGGTGGCCACCAATATCGACTTGGATCAACCCTACCATGAGAAGTTTTTCAACCTCTCCTTTAATGGACACAACCTTTCTCGAGTGTACAGGATGTAAATGTTGACGAACTGGCTTTGCACCAGGATACGTAGGTATCTCGTGTACCACAATACTCAGATCAATACTAGGAATTTCTTCATATGACCAAGAGAACACATCGCGAAACTCTTGGAAAAGGTCTATGTAAAATGGGATCTCCTTAGGAGAACAAGTAACTCCAATGTGAATATTTTCAACAATCCCTGGTCTAACAGAGATGTTGATGGGCATGGTTTGCGTAATATTCTCCATATTTCCCTCAGAAAAACCTCATGAGTGAAGATGGGTGTCTGAAGTGGCTGAGAAGGAACATAGGAAGCAAACTTACTTAGATAGGTAGTCATGGCCCCATGGATTTGGAGAAACGTGGAACGATGGTGATTATTAAGCCAAGGAGGATCCTCGAAAGACATAGTCTCAAGAATTGCCTCATCAGAAGGAAATGCTTCTTGTAATGGATCGAGAGAAGAAATATCACCAAGCCAAGGGGATTTCACATACGTGTCGAGATATATACTTGAAGGAGTAGAATGAGAAGATGAAACTGAAGCCAAAATGATTTCAACATACTTGAGCTCTCCAGGGCTCAACGACATAGCCTCACCCCATGAATCCACCTGATCGATGGGTGGAGTCACCTAGGGATCAAGATTGATAGAGATCATATTAACTGAGGCGAAATTGGGAGGTGGGAGTGGAAAAACACCCATAAGGGCAGGATCTTTAAGGAGTCTAGTACCCACACTCTCATAGGGAATAATGGTATGCTCCACAAATGGAAAATTTCCATCCAACGAAGAGGAAGCGAAGAAGGATAGTTGATCGACCATGACAATTTTCCCTTGATGAAGAAAATGGAGTACATGAAATAATGACAAAACCATGACATGCATAGCATACGTCCAACTTCGACCCAAAAAAAGGTTGTAAGTCAGATTAGCGCCAACAACTTCGACTTTGACGTCGACTGTCTTCTCTTCCAGGGTGATAGGTAAGCATGGGAGAATACCAAATCGATTAGAATCTCTTCCATCAAAGGCTTCCAAGGTATTAGCAGATTCAATCAAGTATGGGGAACTAATGGCCTTTCAACAAGCAACAGACATGATGCAAGTTGAGGCACCTTCATAATAACAGTACGATGAATTATTTTAGTTAATGATGACTTGAATGAGAAAAGCGATTTGATGAGGCAATCATAGCACATGGTTTTCAAGATCTAATGTAATTAACTCCGAATCGGTTGGATCAATGCCACCAATGCTAGATAGCAGAGACTTCCGTTGGGGGGGACAACTCTGGAGAACTTCCAAGGCAGACATAGACGAAGGAGCTTGGGCTAAGTCTTCGACAATACTATAGTGTTGCACGGCATGAGTATTGGGGTTATAGGAAGATTTCCGGAGAACGCCCTTAGTAGGAGGTCTAATGACAGACTCGGTGCTGGTCCGTTCAATGTGAAGAGGGCCAAAACTAGATGAAGGAATGCTAGAAGGTACTTTAGGTTCCTTCCCGGTGGATGGAGCATATTCTTTCGATTGAGTACCCACATGAATAGGGATAGTCCCAACCATAAAAACTTGGGAGCCAAAAGTGGAAGAGGACTGAGGTTGATCGACCACCATTTGAGTTTGCTAGGAGGGAAAAGGCTCTTTAAGTACAACAGGAGTTCCCGAAGTCCCCTTAAGAAAGCGACTAACCTCAGACTGTCTAGGATAATCTTTAGTGTAGTGATCCTCATCACAGATAAGACAAGGATACTTAGGCTTTCATTTAGAACCATCATCGGTAGGAGTCTTAAGAGGATCTTTCTTTGGTGGATCGACCTTATTTTTACCTTTCCCCTTCTTCTTACCTTTCAAAGTTTTTTTTGTCGCTGTGGGATAAACGAAATTGAGTTCTGAGGTTTTCCCAGTATTAGATGCGGATTGAGAAGCATTTTCATTAGGAGCAGTAGGTTTTTTCTTCATAGGAGTCATGGAAGAATTTTGGGAAGATTGAGAAATGAAACCAATAACACCATCGAAGGAAGGCATCGACAGGGCTTTAGAAGTTCCAAGTCGCAGAGCATTGGGTAAGACATCATAAAGTGTATCAGATAGGGAATAAACCAAATCAAGATACTGAGCATGCACGATAGCTTTCTCTTCAGTAACACATGCCCCCATAGAAATATCTCGGGCTATTAGACCGACAAAAGAGGTAGTAAACTAGTCAGTCAGAAGCTAATCAGGGATCCAAAACTTAATCAAATGGCACCACCTTCTCCATTCATGAATATGATCGGAGATGTGGGTAGCCATGTCTTGTTTCAGAGAAGTAAGGAGATGCGTTCCCGTTTCATAACGAATCGGTAATTGAAAATGGGTAAGAAACACCATTGCAAGGGAATTGAAGTCTTGGAAAGTTTCAAACGTGAGTTCAATATACCATTTCACAGTAGAACCAGTAAGATTCCTTTGAAAAAAATGGAGGCAAATAGAATCCTCAAGCCATGAGTTAGATGAGCACCAAAGGTGATAAGTCATAACATGTGCTTGGGGATCCTCTCCAGATTTTTTGTCAAATTTAGGACAATCACTGTGAATCTTGGTTGGAACTAGTGGCCAATATGGATTATGAAGGATAGGGTTGTTTGTCGGCTTGGACACATCGGGTAGTTCCAAAGTCACAAGAAAAGGTAATTAAGGGTTAAAGGACATCATGGGCCTTTAATAAGAGCCAACATTAGGGTTCCAACTAGAGCCTTGTTTCCCCCATGGATTTTGTCCATAAGGGTTATAATTGGGTGGATTAATGCCATAACCTGGTTGTTGACCTAGATTTTGACTGCCAACAAACCATTGGTTACCAGCTTGACCAACAGGAGCAGCATATGGCTGCTGAAAATTTTGATAAGGATTAACCTGAGGTTGCTGATAGTTCTGATATGGAGCACCCTGAAGTTGCCCTTGGGGTTGCTAAGGTACTTGGAGACTGTATTGCAGCTGAGGTCCAAACTGTGCCTGAGGCCCAGGTTGCATTTTATAAACAGGTTGGGCTTGGAATCCAACTTGAGTTTGGGGACCTGGTTGAGCTTGGGAACCAGCTTGTGTTTGAGTGCACGGTTGACTAAGAGTTGGATTGACTTGACCAGATTGATGTTCTTGTTGGAACTGGGGCTAACCCAGTTGACCATAAGGTTAGCCTTGTTGGAACTGAGATTGACCTATCTACCCAGAAGGTTGACCTTGTTGGGCGATAGGTAGACGTTGCTGAAACTAAGGCTGTCCTACTTGACCAGAGGGTTGTCCTTGCTGGCCAACAGGTTGGCCTTACTGGAATTGAGGCTGACTTGGCTGACTAAAAGGTTGCCCTAAATAAACAAAGGAGGAACCTGTGGAGGCCAAAGGTTGTCCCTGAAAGGGTTGTCCTTGCAAGCCTGAAGGTTGTCCTTGAAAAGGTTTCCCTTGCAAACCTGAAGGTTGCCCTTGAAAAGGTTGTCCTTGCAGGCCATGGTAGGTAGTATGATTCCAGGCAACCGAAAGTGGAACGTAATTCTCAACTGGGACCCCTGGAGGAAGAGACCCAGTGTAATAAATATGAGCTCCATGGTGATCATAGTAGTGCGGAGGGTTATGAGGACCTAAAGGGTTATGAGTTGGATTTTGGAGAGCAAATAGGTACTACTCACATGACAATCCCACTGGAATGGAATTCGAAGAGATTGGTAAATTAGTCATAGGTTGACTGACGCTAGAAATCAAAGGTGAAGGAACACTGCCAGCGGGTCCGGACAATATCCCAGTAACAACAGTAATTACTCAAGATGTGGTAATTGCACTAAAAAGGGGCTGTGGGTGCCACACCCACAGTGGGCATTGATGGAATAGACGTAACTGATGTAACCTGCGTATGAGGTATGGAAGTCAGGGTTGACTGAGCAGACATGAAAGGTCCAGGAGACAGAATGGTAGTCTGAGACCACATAGAGCTATGACACAGAGATCTAGAACCAAGTATGTCAGCCAGAGCATGATAGCGAAGTGGAAATGACACATTTGGAGTAGTGTGGAAAGGAAAACCTTCCGAGGGAAACTGGCGTTCCCCGATCGACACAAGGATCTCTTGACTGCTAATGGGACTTGACTTGTCCATGTTGGAAGTGGCCATCGGAATCAAAGCACTAGGAGGAGTAGATGGGAGTTCCTCATCTAAAAATTCCCAAACGTTGGGAGGAGTCCAATTGATATCAAAATGTTCCTCACCCGAAGCTCAAGAATCAAGAAGCTGAACACTTGGGACAATAAGAAGAGTACCAGTAACAGATGGTACCTCAGAAGAGATAGGAGAAAGGGGTTCTCTGTCACCTAGCAGGGACGACGGATTCGATGAGTCCGCTGGGAAGGCCTAACTCAAAAGTCTAGGAGAAAAGATATTACCAATAGGGTTACAAAATTTTTTCCAAGATGTGCTCACGATGTGGCCAAGATTAATAGGTAAAGTATTATCAAAGAAAAATAAATTTTGTGTCACTAGAATGAAACATTTCCTTTTCATGTTTAAAGAGTCGAGAAAACGGACAAAAGATGACTCTAGTCACCTTCGAAGTTTAATGAGCCTGAAAAGACAAGTGCTCAGATGATCCTTTTACTTTTAAAGAGTAAAAAAGGAATGAAAGTGACTGCTCTAGAATTATAGGCAAGTGGTTTACTAGACAAATCATAAAACTGCGTATACACCTTGGTAATAAAATGAAAGAGAAATGACCAAGGACTTCCCATACGACAGTCAATCTTCCTGAATGTTGTGTTCGGTGTGTTACGACTCGTAAGGCAGTAGACTCGCTTCCTATATATAATAGGATGATAACCTAGTGGGGTCTCCCAATATATACGCGACGATACAGGGAGCACAAATCCGTACTAGCATCTCTTGTATCACAAATGGAGGAATCACCCAACCTTAGTGAAAACAATAGGGACTAGGTTTAACGATGTCAGAACACGTCTCTAGCCTAAACCTCTAGATATGTGAGCATTAGGTTCCAATGTGTTTTTAATTTCATTCAATAAATTTTAATAGTTAATCTTGAATTAAGTCTCAATTTTAAGGCCCTATCGAATGTACCTTTAACGCTCCTAGAGTGCAACTAAATGAGCAAAAAGACCATTTTTGTTGGATGAACAACTAGCTAAGGAAGAGTGAGAGGTTCAATGCATAACAACTGAATGGAAATCAAGCAAACCAATCAAACTAAAAAGACACTTCTACCATTTACTTGAACTTGCAAGCATTCTGAACAAGAAATAATGAGAAACACACTTTTTGCTTTTCAATGTCTTAATCTCAAGAATCTACTAATGCAAAAATCGTCTTTCAAACCTTAATACAAGATGAATGCAATTTTTTGATTTTCTCAAATAAATGATAAGAAACTATATGTGCAAATGGATCAAAGACTCAAAACTAAAGAAATAATCCTTTTTTTTACAAAACTGGGAAACTATATCATTGATTGGGAAGCAAAGCAATTTATGCCAAGCAAAAGAAGGAGACCAAACAAACAAGACAAGGAAGTTCGGTGACCAAACGACACACACCAATCAAAAAGATGACAAACAACGAACAAGAAGAAGCCTCAAACAACGAGAGAGATTATACCAAGCAGAGTCTAAAGATCTCAATGAATGAGTGACCCAAGCAAACCAAGTAGTGGAAAAACCCTAGGGTATTTAGGTCAAACTGTTCAAGAGAGAGTATTTGAAAAGACTTGAAAACCATAATCAAAAGTCTTAATAACCAACACTTTTGACACAACAAATAGGATCAAAACAAGCTTCGAGAACATAACACACTGGCCGATCAACCAAACAAACATCAAAATTTGAAACTTATAGGAATCGTCTCGAGTAAAACACTAGCAACATGCACTGACAACAAATCGTTGCACCTCCCTAACCAAGCACTTTGCGACATCATCACGGAAGTACATCAACTAGCTGTGCCAAGCTGATTTCAAGCCTCATCGTGACTGTTAGACAATTTATTTGCGTTGTACAATAAAAGGTGCAACCTACAAGACGACACAAACGCGACTACTTCATGATTGTTAGGAAATAAACAGTGATGACCCAGAATCAAAAAATAAAAATGAAAGCTAGACTGGAGCAGGGCCAGATCTATCACTCAGAAGGGTAGGAAGGTTATAGAAGTATTCTAACAGCTTCCATAATGAAGTATGCTACCCTAACAATAAGAAAGACAATAAACCAACAAAGCCAATCAACACAAAAGACAAAATTCCCCAGTATGGTCGCCAACTTGTGACACAGGTAAGTTCCCTTTGCGGACAGAGACAACCCCTCTAGCCCTAAAGTGGGTCTAGTCACTGCGCAGTCAATACCAAAGAAAATTTCCTTAGAAAGTTGGTGTTACAAAGGCCTACCTTCAATCTGACATTTGATGAAGTCCTCGTCATGTTGCTCCAGCTCCTGTTCTTCTAGTCGCTCATACCTGAAAACAAAATGTAGAGAAACACCACAAACGCAATAGAAAACAACCAAACAATCTACTTGAAGAGTCAAGGAACCTCAAGCTATCAAAATACAATTTGATGCATGATATAGGAAACAAGCTATTGATTTGTATTAATATAAATCAAAGTAAAACTTACAACCAAGCCTTGACATCGTAAGCCTCCTTGAAGGGTCCTGTCGACATGTCTTCGTAAGAATTTACTTGTGAACCGTTACCCAAGGGAACATATGACCCTCTCTTCTATCCAAAAGGGGTGATCCTAGAAAGCTCTCAAGCCAACTCTACTCAAACATCTCTCAAGTCAAAATACCAATGAGGCTACTTCCACACTCTCATAACATTCTCTACCTCTACTCCTCTCTTAGAAACTTTGAACTATCAAATTACATCTAGCTGTCATCTAGTTACATCCAAGCTAGCTGATATCATTCATGGAGGAGATATTGATAGGAGGGAGAGGTCCCATAAGAGAAGGAAGGAAGAGCTTATCTCTTAGGGAGGTTGCACAAAAGGTCAAACAACTATCCTAGAGGAGAAAGGCGAGATCAATTGACCCAACAACTAGCCCTAGGACCACCTATGAAATTCCATCTCAAAGTTTCGACGAGTTGTTGAAAAACTTGCCAAATCTGGCTCGTCACGGGTGCAACATAGGGACAGAGCGATGACTTCGCTAGGGCTAGAGTTAACTTTACCATCTTCGTGAGAGGGATAACTTCTAACTTGCGACGACCCATAAACTTAGGTAAGAAGGGTCTTCTTCAGGGATAATGAATTAAGACACTCTTCCTAAGATTGCAAGGAAGGTAATGACACATAATTGGCAACATGACACAACAAAAATGTGAGTAACATGGACCAGGAGTATCCGAGATCAGGGAATGCTAAGTCTGTGACAAATTACTATGTAACAACTACATAGATTGATACTGGGAAAGTAGTGCAACAAATAAGAAAAGTACTTCAATTTGTTTTAGCATGGAATTAGCTATGATCTCGTGCTAGAATAGAAAGAAGCACTCAGTGGAACTTAGCTAAGTAGAGGTTGAGTACATGGCAGTGAATTTGGTGAGTTTTAAGGCCTTACAACTTCATAAGATGCTAACACATTTGTTTGATCTTGAGATGGGGCCCACTATGATTCACTGTGACAATTAGAGTTTCATTAAGTTCTATGAGAATCTACTTTTTCATGATAGGTCCAAGTAAATAGAGATTAGATACCACTTCATTAGAGACAAGGTCAAAATTTGTGTTATGAGATTTTAGTTCATCTCCATAGAGGAGCAGGTAGTAGATGTTCTCACCAAGCCTTTAGTAAAGGGGAAGTTTTTGTTTTATAGGGACAAGTTGGGGGTAGTGGAGAATGTTGAACCATGGTTGTCGTTCATGTCAATCCAAGCCATAGCCAATACACGCCTCACTTTTGATGACCAAAATGAAAAGGAATATAAAGGTATTTGGGGTTAGGATCATAATCTTTAATTATCCTCATCATGTCGATTCTGATAGTAGGTGGCACGTCTACTAAGTCCTCACGATTGGTGAGTTACACATTTATAAGGATTGAAGCCCCATTTTTTGCTAAGAACACCCAAAAGGATATGATGCAAGTCATTCTTGTTCATTTAAAGAAAATTAAATTAAATTGGGTTGAACCTATTCTAGTCAAAACTAAATTCATATCAAGGATAAATAACCAAATTTTTTAATTAAAATGGTTGTAGGGTTTTTGGTTCCAAAAATAGTTTTTGAAATTAAAATTTCAATTTGGCCCCTGCCAATTTTCAAGTCCACTTTCCTCCTTTTCAAGTCGGCTCCTAGAAGCCTCTATGCATATATATATGTGTGAATATATATATATATATATAGGGTCACATATTCCCTCCTAATAAGAAAGATCAACCACTCATTAAGTGACATATCTTTGTTTTGGATTGCAACATGGAGTAGTCTTGAATATTTGAAGAAGGTCAAAGACTAAAGAATGGTTTCTAGGTTTATTTTTTTATGGTTACTCACTGGGATTTTGGAGCATTTTTTGAGCTCATTTGGTCTCTTCTGAGGAAAATCTAAGACAAGTTTTGAAGCCAAATCAAAGGTTTTTTTAAAAGCAATTTTTAGTGCTTGTAGGAGGGCTATTTTTCCTCCTTCCT
Source organism: Pinus tabuliformis (assembly GCA_031772625.1). NCBI lineage: Eukaryota > Viridiplantae > Streptophyta > Pinopsida > Pinales > Pinaceae > Pinus > Pinus tabuliformis. The sequence continues at coordinate 818,751,800 of CM062806.1, read as the reverse complement.
TAACGCATTTAAGGCATTCAACGTGATATATTTTTCTATCTCTGTAGTCTTTGAGTAGTCAAGCATATCTCAAGGAGATCTAGGGTTTATCCTTTTTTTTTTTAGGTCATGGTGATTTATTGGGGTATTGTGCTTTCTTTGTAGGTTTTCAACCCTCTGAAATAGGGAAATTCTGAGCCAAAAATTTAGACTGAACTTGGACCACTCTATGTGAAACTCTTTGAAGACCATGCGAACTCATTGAAGAAGTTTGTTGGTTTATTCACAATAGTTTTGAAGCCTTATTTTAGAATTTAATAGAGGTGAATCTTTGTAGCATGGATACTTGGATACTTCTGTAGCACAATTTTGTTTCGATCCTAGAAAAGGAGGTTTCTCATGTGTTCAATTCAGCCAATACTGAGGCCTAAACTTGTTGATATATCAATCTCTCATTAGGGAATATCTGTTGATTATTGGTTGGCATTTTCATTGTTTAGATGCAGATTTGTGACCTAGTCTAAGGATTCTTTTGGTGAAAAAATTGAGAATTATATAAGTGCTTCATATGAAGCTCTTTGGAGGAAAAAAGTGGGATTCGTGGCAATATTTCACTAACTCATTTGCATGTATATAAGGAATATATAAAACCATCATGAAGTTAGACCTCTTGAAGCATAATATCTGAAGCAAATGTTGTTGTATTTAAGGATTGATCTGCAAGTGAAACAAGCTCTCTTTTGGTTTTGTTCAAAAGGAATTTTGGCATCAATTTTCTTATGTTTAAAGTAAAATTAAAGAACCTAATCCAAGCCATCTCAAACATCTTTCACTAATGTCTAATCTAGGTTCATTTGTCACTTCAAGGACAAGCCATTAAAGGAGCTAAAACATATTAGTTTTATGATTGATGTAGGTTTGTATGGATTGTTGTTTATCATGGTATGATAGCTTTGTGTCATTGCATATGTATAGTGATAAGACTCAGTGATTTAAAAAATTTCCAAGGAATCATCCTCAACGACTGCAAAAGTTTAGAGGTACTTCTAGATTCCTTTGGGAGTTTGGAAAATATCAGAGGCATTTTACTTTATGAATGAAAAATATTGAAGAAGCTTCTAGATTCTTTCATGGATTTAACAAATCTCCAACACCGCCAGTTGTCTAGTTTGGATAGATTGAAGCAACTTCCAAAATCCCGGGGGAATTTAATGAATTTCTAGTAAATTGTTCTATCTAAGTGTAGGCATTTGAAAAAAAAATCAAAATTCCTCGGGGGATTTAATGAATCTCCAAGAAATCATCCTCTATAATTATGAATATTTGGAGGTACTTCCAAATTCATTTGGGATTTTGACAAATCTCCTACACATTGAACTCATTGGTTACAAAATATTAAAGAAGCTTCCAGATTCCTTCACAAATTTGACAGATATCCAAGGAATCCATCTCATCAGCTAGAAAAGTTTGGAGGTACTTTTAGGTTCCTTTAGATATTTGAAAAATCCACCTCTTAGCTTTACTGTATATCCCTCCATTCACCGGCAAGGATTCCTAGGCCCACTGAGACACACAATCTAGCTTTACCGCAACCCATAGTTTAGTTTAGGGGTTACTAGGCCAGTGGCTTTGTGCATCCTCAGTCCGGTTCAGGGACCACTACCACCATGTGTTTGTAAATTCGTAGATCCACCCCACTCAGCTTCAAATCCAATCCAGCCATCCCACATAAACCATATGAGAGAACCCATCTCATCAAAGCTATCAGGAAATGGAAAGGCTAGGCTGAAAATACTGTCACACCTGGAAAAACTTGTGCCATGGTAGAAAAGAAACACTTGCAATCCCATGCATGCCAAATCTAGCAAGGAAAATACACATGCAATTCGATACCTGCAATGAAGCCTGTTGTAGCTGCTTGATCTTGCCTTTCCCTGCTTGATCTTTGCTTCCTCTTGCCTTCTTTTCCTTTCTTGCTCCAAGTCCAAAGTGCTCCAAGAAAACTTTCCAAGAGTATGAGAGAGAGATAATAATGAAAGATATCCAAAGCTAAACTAACAAAAGGTTACCAACTTTTCCTCAGAAGCCTTTTTATGAATTAGACCTCTATTTTCTTCATTTTCCATTATTTTCCTTCATTTTCCTCCTCAAATGCAACATATGACCTTTCACCTCCTTTTTCTCCTAATTTCCATTATTTTCATAAATAATTGTGCCAAAATTTATATTTTGCCTTTTAATGACTTATCCATTGAATTTGTCAATTTCCTTAGCCATAAACAACCAAATGGACACCCCCTAGGATGTCTTTCTTGACATTCATCGTAGAATAAGTGTCCCATTCATTCGATTGTTTTATCTTTTATTACATGGAATTTTCACATGGGTTGTTAGATCATCTATTAACAATGTAAACTTTGAAACATGAACTGATACTGTTACCTGTTTTGTAGAGATAGCAAAAAGTGACCCGATTTTGAAAATGGGTGATGCAGAACACACGTCTTTTTTAGAGCATAGTTTTTGGCACTTTAAATTTTTTTTATGTACATTACATTTTAGAATGGTAGTGATTTTCATGTTGATTTAAAAAAGTGGTAATTTTGCATCAGGCCATTTTTTTAAAAGACCTATCTTTTGACTTTAAATTTTCTAATGTATGAAATGTAAATATTTGTTTTCTAAATTTAATAATTTTTGAAGTGGTCTTCTTCTTCATATTTTCTTGTTTTTTTTTTTTTTTTTTTTTTTGTAGTGAGGTTTTTATTGTTTTGCATATTTAAAGTAGAAGGTCGATATTTAGAATTTTCGATATTCTACATATTTATACATCGTTAATTAATATTTCAATCCAAATGAATTAATTGTCTCTAAAAACAACAATTTCAACAATTGACAAAAAAATAACCATTTTTAACATAGATATAACTAAAAAACTACACGTTCTGATAATTTTTTGTAACTTTTTGCTAGAGATGACATGTCAAAATCACAATTTTTATAGGAAAATTTTAACTAAAAATGGTTAAATAATAGTTTTTTATGAATTTCATGTCAAATAATAATAATAATCAGTGTTTTTTTTCAAAAAATAATGATTAACATAAAAATGAATGCGAAAATCACATAATACAAATATTCAACACATAACAACCTTAATTGAGTGCTTATTCTTCTCATAAAATGTAAAAGTCAAAACATTACAAGTATAACTAATTAATAGTTTCCAAAATTGAGTTTGATTTCCAAGAATAACTTAAATTTAATCAACAATGTCACGTAATCCAAACTCTTCGTCCTCTGGAGTTTCATCATTGTCTTCTTCCACAATATTTTCTGCCTCATTTTGCTTATTTTCCTCCCCTAATGGATCTTTGATGTTTGCGAATCTCCCAATGTATGCCTTTCCAATCATTCCGTGTAATCGTGGTTGGGGTTCCTTTGCCTTTTTCACCACACGTGATTCACTGAAGTCCCTTTTCTTCAACCCAATTTCTTTCATTGCATCAGGAAGAAATTGAAGAGCATTAATTCTTTGCTAAATAAAATTGCACTGTATTGGATCTTTTTCAATGACAATGCAATTTCTTCCTTTTTGAAGGCACCATGCTAGTGTTGTACCTAATTATCAAGCACAAAATAAATAATGAAGTAAATTAGTAAAATGAAATATAAATTAATAAATAACATATTGAAATTCAATTTCATATAATAAAACTTACCTGAGCTAGAAAATAAATCCAAAACCCAATCTCCTTCATTTGAATGCGCAAAGACATGGCTAAATCGAGCTCCTAAATAACATTGGGTTACATTTTTTAAGTGCTCAAATGGCTTGATCGAGCGCTTAGAAAGGGCTCAATTGAGAAATCATTTTTTCCACCCAAACATGCAATCTCTTGCCAAAAAGTGTAACCCAACTCTATGCTTTCACCCTTATAGATTATGAATTTGTAACAAGCTATATACTAATTATTATTATTATCCAATTTTAAGGTCATAGCTAAGCGAGACACCAAATTGGTGTATGAGACCCCCTTGTTTGTGGGACAAGATACCCAACTCCATGCAACGATTTGATTATTATGTCTACGAAGGAATACCTACTCTAACCCCTTTTGGTTTTTGAACCTGTGACCTCTTAGGAGGAAACACATGCTCTTAACCATTAGGCCTATTCATGCTCTAAGAAAGTGGATTTGAGTAGCTAAAGATAGTAATCTAGAAACTCACAATTATAACTCATGATCACAATATATAACACACATGTAACACACATGCAAGATTACAAATTATGATAATATGTTTGAGAATACAAGCATAACTATTTCCTTTTATGCATCTTGAATGGGAATGTAATTATGAACTAGAGCACTCATGCATGTTTTTTTTCCATTAAGACGTTCATGCAAGTTAGTAAATTGGCGGCAACAAAAAAGTTGGATAAAGGACTTTGGTTAGCTATTATGTAGTCAAAGAAATCATTTTTTGTTAAATCATGATCATTCATTTTTTAAAATATAATCTTTAACTATATATAGATTCAACACTTAAAAAATCCTTAAAACTTTTTAACTAAAAGTTAAAACCTTTAAACTAAAAATTCACAATTGAAATTTGTGATTTTAACAAATTCCTACAAACTTATAAATAAATTCAACCAAAAAAATATACTTAAAAAATTCTAAACCATATAACACTAACACAACACATGAGATAACATGGATACAAGTTGTCGCAGCGATGTGACCAACGGTGTGTACTATGTAATTGTCACTTGGGAGTTACAAACTTATAAACCACAAAGCCAAATACTTTGGCTATATAACTAGGTTTTTTGTTTGTAAGTTTTGTTTTTATGTGTTCTTTTTTAATTAACCCCAAGAAAATAAAGATAAAGATTAAAAAGGTAAAGAAGACTAGGAAAAAAAATGTAGCTTTTAAAAGGGTAAGATTTTTTTTACTTTAAGTACGTTACATCACTTTGAGAATAAATGAATACAATTACATTTTGGAAATAGAAAAAGGGAATATGGTAGATCAGAACAATTACAATTACATCTTTGAAATGTAAAGAAAGAATAGAAATTGATTACCTCAATTTGACTTGGATTACGATAAAGGAGTTGGCTACATATTTATAATATTTCTTTGGGAAAGGCTAGTTGGGCATTAGGATGTGGTTTCATGTAAATGTAAAACCAAAAAATAAATTGTTTTTAGTCATTTAATTATTTATAAGTGGATTTGGTTAAACATAAATGTCGTTATCCATAAATGGAGTCAGTTATTAGTAAGTGATAAATTTTCTGCGGAGAGTGTAAGAAGTTTGCATTAAAATAAATATTCTAGAGAGTGTAAGAAGTGGGAACATGGGGCAATTCTGAGAATCGCCCTTGCCCCACTATCCCACAAAAACATGCAAGTTATGTGATTTAATGCTGCGAGATTAATCACTGTAATCACATAACTTGCATGCTTTTGCGGGGTAGCTGGGTGAGGGCGATTCTCAGAATCGCCCCATGTGCCCACTTCTTACACTCTCCAGAATATTTTCCTTCACATGTTAGTGAATACCTTGACTAAGGTTTTAATATCTTTGTGGTGATATCACTAATGAGGAATATTTTAATTAATTGGGTACTTTATTAATAAAACTTCGGTTGATACATAGACCAGATGCTACTAATAATAAAAATTCTGATCTGCGATCTGTAGAGGATAGGACTAGCTTTTGCCCTTTCTAGCAGCAGGATTAATATGTGTGTCTGTCACATAAATCCTTATAAAGAGCGACAAACTATGGCGAACGAGTATTTAAAAGCTTCTCAAGCTTGTCTAGAGAGTCAAGCGACTAGTAATACAATCGAAAGATTAATCGATCTCAAAGTTTCTCAATATATTACACAATTTGAACTACTATTTTCTCGTTGGGAAACAGATTATCTTTTAGAAACAAACACGTGGCCTTTAGCCTTTTACCACTTTAACTAAATTATATCTAAATATATTTTCATTCTTTTTCCTTGCATAGTCTTCCAATAAAAATAAGTATCGCGGTGCTCTGAGCACTAGGAGAATGTTAAATCTACAATTATGTGACGTTGTAGTGTCTTTAAGGTTTCATTTTTTCAAAGAAAAATTTTAGTCAAAGGAAAGAGAGCAGAAGATAAACATTATATGAAAGGAAATTATTCATTAACTATAGAGTGAACAGGCATGGAAAGATAGAGATAGGCAATTATTAGAAATTGAAATTGAACAAGTAACGAATTATTATCTCATCATGAGAAAGACAACCAAGTTCATGAAGCACATATACATATGAATATTCTTAAAGATTTGAATGGAGTGATATGGTAATTGATTTCACTAACCTGGAGGTAGTTGTTGCATGCTTGAATAGCTTTCCCATGCTCAAAAAAATGATAAGCTAGAGTTCTGCATCACATAGGACAGATAGCTCGTGGGCTTTCTTCAGAAGGTTACTCCTACGTTTGGAAAAGGTCACTTGTCTATTGGTAGTGTTTTCGATCCTCTTGATCTCTATTTTTCCACGCCCCATGTTGCAGCCTGCTTGATTCAAGACAAAGGAATGAAGTAGGTAGGAGGCTATTTTCTCAGGGGGTCTTGACCCAAGTTCGCAGTTAGTTGATCCAACCAAAAAATAAAAATACGCTGCTTTTCCATCATGGAGATTTGTGTATTTAGAGGTCATCACTGCGGATTGTGTATTTAGAAATTATCTTTCAATCTGAGGGCGTCCTATGTGTAAGATGTGTTCAATAAAGAATTTAACCAATATTAAAAATAAGGGCTCGATTATAAATCAACACCATATAAATAAATGTAGCATCAGATCTAAAACATTTAGTTTCCATAGTTTACATGAAAACATAGACACTACGCCACCGATTATTTACATCAGTGATGATTCATAATGCTAAAAGTATCCATTAAAAAATTTCAGTATTTGGGTATCGATGACGACCACAAATTGATGGAGCTGAAATCAAATTCAATGTGACGTTTGAGGGAGTGTAATCAAATATATCATCCAATGACTGTTCACGCAATCTACCTTCATGTGTTTGGACAAAAAGTTGATGTGATCACTCCATGAGCTGATGTTTAGCTCGCAACGCTCTGAAAAATATTTACGAAACAGGTTGGGAGAAGCACTTCATTAATGTCAGAAATCTTTTGAGCAATACTACATCATACTGGTGATGATTTCTTAACAAAGTGCACTTCATTGATTTACTCTATTTGCTGCTCGCTAGGTGCAGCTATTTACATAACTTGCATGCTTTTACGGGGTGGCTAGGTGAGGGAAATTCTCAGAATCGCCCCATGTGCCCACTTCTTACACTCTCTAGAATATTTTAATGCAAACTTTTTTACAATAGCAATTGGTTAACATATTAACAGACTTCATGATATCCATAGATGGTAGTTAACAGATTCACGTTTTGCTGAGTAATCGTGGCTACCTGTGCTTGTGCGGAAACTAATTGCGATTGCAAAGAAGTTTGCATTAAAATATTCTGGAGAGTGTAAGAAGTGGGCACATGGGGCGATTCTGAGAATCGCCCTCACCCCGCCACCCCGCAAAATCATGCAATTTATGTGATTACAATGATTAATCTTGCAGCATTAAATCACATAACTTGCATGATTTTGCAGGGTGGCGGGGCGAGGGCGACTCTTAGAATCGCCCCATGTGCCCACTTCTTACACTCTCCAGAATGTTTTAATGCAAACTTCTTACACTCTCCGTAGAAAATTTCTCACTTACCAATAACTAACTCCATTTATGGATAACAACATTTATTTTTAACCAACTCCACTTATGAATAATTAAATGACCAAAAACAATTTATTTTTTTGTTTTATATTTACATGAAAACACATCGTAATGCCCAACCAACCTTTCCCAAAAAAATATTATAAATATGTAGCCAACTCCTTCATCGTAATCCAAGTCAAATTGAGGTAATCAATTTCTATTCTTTCTTTACGTTTCAAAGATGTAATTGTAACTGTTCTGATCTACCATATATATATTTTTTTCCAAAAAGTAATTATATTCATTTTTTTGGACAAAATTCGCTTCTCGAAGTGATCTAACATACTTAAAGTAAAAAAGAAAATCTTACCTTTTTAAAAGCTACACTCTTTTTTTCCTGATCTTCTTTACTTTTTTAATCTTTATCTTTATTTTCTTAGGGTTAATTAAAAAAGAACACACAAAAACAAAACTTACAAACAAAAAACCTAGTTATATAGCCAAACTATTTAATAAAACATGCATCTCAAGGAAAACTTAACAACATCTATGCTATTCTGTCTTTGTATATGAATGAATATTAATATCTAAATGTTGTATTTTTTTAATGAAGATTCGATATTAGTGTGGATTCAGGTAGATGTTATACAGATGTATGTTCAAAATGGGAAAATATTTGTTTTATTGTCTCTTCAGGTCATTCAAAGCCATAAGATGACTACGATTCATCATGTTTCCCATGAGTAATGCAACACAATCGAAGCAACAAATAATTAAAGCTGATATCTTCATAAATTCAAAACTATGAAAGAAGTTCTTCTGCAACAGAATCTCAGATGCAATCACAACGTTGACAATCTTGAGCTTTAGCTAGCAGCGACTTAAATAAAGACTACAAAATTCGGAGTTCTTAACATGATCATATTTTTGCATCAGTTTGAGGATACTAGCATTTGTGGAATTGGGTAGAGGAAGAAATATAATTAGTTTTCCATTCTTCACACACAGTTATTCTAAAACTATGCAATAGTGAATCATTCTTAATTATGTCCACAGTGGTCCCCATAGCTACAGTGTATGAACGTCGTTAGAAGTAGGCTTCATACTAGCTCCCATAGCTGTAGTTTATCACAGTGGTTCCCATAACTGCAACGTTTCCTTATTTATGTTCATACTGGTGTCTTCATTCTCTTCACGTGACAAGATGTAAAAGTTGAGCTCTGAGACTTCATGCTATCCATAGATGACAATTAACAGATTCACATTTTGCTGAGTAATTGTGGCTACCTCTACTTGTGCGGAAACCAATTGTGATTGCAAATAAGTTTGTATTAAAATATTTTGGAGAGTGTAAGAAGTGGGCTCATGGGGCAATTTTGAGAATCGCCCTCACCCTGCTACCCCGCAAAAGCATGCAAGTTATTTGATTATAGTGATTAATCTCGCAACATCAAATCACATAAGTTGCATGCTTTTGCGGGGTGGCGGGGCGAGGGCGATTCTAAGAATCGCCCCATGTGCCCACTTCTTACACTCTCCAAAATATTTATTTTAATGCAAACTTCTTACACTCTCCGCAGAAAATTTGTCACTTACTAATAACTAACTCCATTTATGGATAACAACATTTATGTTTAACCAACTCCACTTATAAATAATTAAATGACTAAAAAACAATTTATTTTTTGGTTTTACATTTACAAGAAAACACATCCTAATGCCCAGCTAGCTTTTCCGAAAAAAATATTATAAATATGTAGCCAACTCCTTCATCGTAATCAAAATCAAATTGAGGTAATCAATTTCTATTCTTTCTTTACGTTCTCATCTACCATATTCTTTTTTTCTGTTTCCAAAATGTAATTGTATTCATTTTTTTTGGACAAAAGTCGCTTCTTGAAGTGATCTAACGTACTTAAAGTAAAAAAATTCTTACCCTTTTAAAAGCTACACTTTTTTTTCCTGGTATTTTTTACCTTTTTAATCTTTATCTTTATTTTCCTGGGGTTAATTAAAAAAGAACACACAAAAACAAAACTTACAAACAAAAAACCTAGTTATATAGCCAAACTATTTGGCTTTATGGTTTATAAGTTTCTAACTTCCAAGTGACAGTTACATAGTACACACTGCTGGTCACATCATTGCGACAACTTGTATGCATGTAATTTCATGTGTTGTGTTAGTGTTATATGGTTTAGAGTTTTTTAAGCATATTTCGTTGGTTGAATTTATTTATAAGTTTGTAGGAATTTGTTAAAATCACAAAATTCAAATTGTGAATTTTTAGTTAAAAGGTTTTAAATTTTTAGTTAAAAAGTTTTAAGGATTTTTTTAAGTGTTGAATCTATATATAGTTAAAGATTATATTTTAAATAGTGAATGATCATGATTTAACCAAAAATTATTTCTTTGACTACATAATAGTTAACCAAAGTCCTTTATCCAACTTTTTTGTTGCTGCCAATTTACTAACTTGCTTGAACATCTTAATGGAAAAAAAACATGCATGAATGTTCTAGTTCCTAATTACATTCCCATTGGAGATGCATAAAAGGAAATAGTTATGCTTCTATTCTCAAACATATTATCATAATTTGTAATCTTACAGGTGTGTTACATGTGTGTTATATATTGTGATCATGAGTTATAATTGTGAGTTTCTATATTACTATCTTTAGCTAATCAAATCCACTTTCTTAGAGCATGAATAGGCCTAATGGTTAAGAGCATGTGTTTCCTCCTAAGAGGTCACAAGTTCAAAAACCATAAGGGTTAGAGTTAGTATGCCTTCGTAGACATAATAATCAAATCGTTGCGTGGAGGTGGGTCTCTTGTCCCACAAACAAGGGGTTACCATACACCAATTTGGTGTTTGGCTTGGCTATGATGATAGAGATTCTGAAAAGGTTGTTACTAGAAGGAACAATGTTGAGATGGGAATCTGCTGAAACCAGTCGTAGATCTAGAAGAATTTTGAAACCTGAAATGGTGGGCATGCATGTGGGCTAGATGGGGCACTAGTTGATGAAAGAGAAGAATATGGAACATCTTCGTCTACATCCAGTCATTCATATGAAGATGTGAATTCTGATGGTGTGCAAGAAAATATGAGTGATTTTGAATAGTTGTCTAAGACAGTTTATATAAGTGATGTTTGCATCGTATCTTGAAATAAAATTTTTGATTTCCATATGGTGTTAAATCAGAAGTTATGAGTCATTTTTATGTTGTTTGATTATATGTCTTAATTATGATAATTTTTATTGTTTAGAATATCTACAATGCAACATTAAATTAGAGATATAATGTATGTTTCATTCAATATACAAATAATGACATTTCGATTCATTTAGTCATGTAATTTGTTCATAATGTCATGGTTTTTTAATTTTATCGTCGAAAAAATTCCAATTTCTTTTGTATCTAGCATGTTATGGTTGAAAACGTGTTGAATTTATGCTTACAAAAGAAAAATGTTATTCTACCAAAAACATTAATGTGCTTTTTTCCTCATAAACAACTGTTTTTTTGCACACAAAAATTCAGTTTTACTAGCATTTTTTAAAAATGTTGAAAATTGACCATAAAAAAATCGTCATTCTAGTATCAACACTTTTTCATTTTCAAGGGTTTTTTGCACAATAATTTCATTTTCACTGCCATTTTTAAAACATGGTCAAAATTGGCCCTAAAAAAACATCGTTCCAATATACACACTTTTCGTTTTTAGCATTGTTTTTGATGTTTTTTGGGGGTTTTTTGGAAAGAGTTCTCGTTTTGAGTTTATAGTTCCCATTTCAAAGTTTACATTGTTTATTGTAATGAATTGGTAAAATTTGGTTCATTGCCGTCAACTATAAAGCATTTGATTTTGAGGGGTTGTGGTGCATTGGGAAAAATAGAAGGGCTTTCTGGGTTGGCAAAACCTTTTGAGGTAGACATGCGAGGGTGTTATAATATAGCAATGGGGGAGCTGCCACATGTTAGGAATTCCACGTGTTTGTTCACCCTAATTGACACTTACAACTGCGAGGAGGACGATATGGCATATTTGCAAGAGGGTGTCCTACATTTCAATTTTGACTACGGCCTTAGGGACATGAAGAAAAAATGGTTTTCCATTTTGATGGTAGCGTTAGGGACATGAAGAAGAATTTTTTTGACATGTTGATTAATTAAACTCTTTGTTTGAAGTCTTTGGTTTTTTGTTGAATGTAAATATGAAAGGAGTAGCAGTGCTAATCTTTGTTGTGTTATATTTATCACTTTTAAATAAAAAATAAACAAATAAATGAGAAGCAAATACATTGAAAATGTGGTGGAGATATAAATAATTACTAATGATTGTCTTCTAATAGAGGTGACGATGAAGGTATATTTAAGCGATATCCTTTATATGAGATGCCATATTCTTGGAAAATATAATTTGTACTTGTCTTCATTGCGATGTTTTGGAGCTTGTTCCTATTCTTTAGGAGTTGTTTAGATGATTCCTACTTTAGTGTTTGGTTGAGATATTTTCTCAACTAAGTGATTGTGTGGTTAATATATAATTTCTATCTTCAACCAATGATTGATGTATTTATAGTGTGATTAGTTTAATGTAACATAAGTTTTAGTGTGCATTTGGTTTTTCAAATTGGTATTAGAGCATGTATGGGTCTCACTTCCTCAAGGGAGGGCCCATGAAAATGGAATAAATCTGAGGTTCTATTTTCTGTACATAAATAGTTAGGGTGTGAGAGTGTTTTCTTTCTGATTGTTGTAGTGTTGATATTGCTTTTTCGTTTCTCACTAGGCATGATTGGAAGGAGAAGTGAAGAAGAGTTTTGTTAACTGAAGAAGGCAGAAAAACTAGGAATACCTCATTGTGCCTACAAAGGGCGTAGGGTAGTGTTGATGCAATTATGGATCTAACTAATCTAGAGGCATTTTACAAGACACCAGAAATTTTCTTAACCTAAGGTTGCGCTCCTAGGGCCTCAATTTGACTCTCATGGAAACAATGCATTGCAGGAAGCCTCCATTGGTCATTATGGCACTTCTGTTGTAGTTAGAGTTCGACATCATCAATCACATGTTTCCCTGCTTATACTAATCCGTAGAAACATATTAGAGAGAAGATTTAGTCAAGTGTATAACCTGTGTTTTCCTTGTTTGTATCATGCTTCCCTTGTCTGCACATGAACTTCGCTTTATTGAGGGATGGTCATTTACATCGTCTATGCAATGAAATAAAATTAAAACAATTTTAATGAATGTTAAATTACCACACTTCATGGAAAACAACATGTGATTCATGATTGCATTTCCTTCTTTTTTTTTCAACGCTGAGTAAATGTTGGATTCTATACTAATTTCTCCCAAATGCGAGTATATACTGCATTGGGAACATATGTTTCAACATAGATATCCATGCATCATTTGATGCAAGGATTCCATTAATATGTTGTCAATCATGGCATCACCAATCTGCCATTAACTATGAGGAGATTTCTTTCTGCTTAGATGAGAGTGAATAGTTTCATGATTATTGGTCTTGTGAAACTTGTTAGTTTATTTGTTAAATAGTTTGTTGTTACACTTTGTAAGTTTGTTTGTAAAGAGGTGAAAAATATATTAATGAATGGAGTAATATAGATATGGAGGTGCGACCTATTGAATGTACAACACAGTGACAATTTGAATGTTTGTCCTCGTTGTGAACAATTGTTATGGTAGAAGTTTTTGTGAACCATGGCAAGCTCTCTGCAGAGAATCAAGTGCAGGTAAAAAATTAGTACAGATGGTTTTCAAGTTAGTTTGGAAGTTGTGGATTTAGGGAAGGATCCCTCATTTTTTGAAGATGTGGAAGTGGCCTTCTGGTGAGGTTCTGCGACAACTTAGAATGTTGTTCAGTAATTGAATTTAGGGGATATGTGATTCAGGAGCTCGAAAGTGAAACTCGAGAATCTAGCTTGTCAACTACATCCTTACGAGGGTTATGAGACAACTTGATGGAGTTAGTAGCCTAGAAAAATCCAAAATTGATAATGATGGAGAGGTATGCAGTTATAATGGTTGAAACAACCATGTATGCAAAGGACATCCTAGTAAATTGGCAGTTGTAGTGGTTGGTCACCCATGCATTTCAGTGGATGGTTGTTCCTTTATATGGACGCCGACATATTCTTCTTTATGTTTGTAAAAATCACCACAACTAAACTTTGTTGACTAATATTGAGATAAGTAGTCATTAAGGAGGGGACTTGGAAAATATGATTCCTACTTGTCTTAGTTGTGATGGTTTGGAGCTTGTTCCTATTCTTCAAGAGTTGTTTAGATGATTCCTAATTTAGTGTTTGGTTGAGATATTTGCTCAATTATGTGACTGTGTGGTTAAGATAGAATTTCAATCTTCAATCAATGATTGATGTATTTATAGTGTGATTAATCTGTCATAACATAATTTTTTGTGTGTAATTGGATTTTCAAATTGATTATTTCCATCGAGCTATTATTTTCGTTGTTTCCAATATAAAGTTGTCCTATAATTTTTTTTTTGGTGTGAATCATATTGTTTCTGTTGTGAAAAGTTGTCCAACTTGTTTGAGAACATAATTTTAAAAGCTCAAGGATTTTAAAATATTTATTTCTAATTAAAATAAAATATTTTAAAATTAAAATAATAATAACATACATTTAAGAAGGTTATAAAAAAGTGTTATTTAACAATGACACTTAATGCATATACAAAAGTAGAAAAGAGGTAAGTATATTAGATGGAATAAATATTTTAATGGTGTACTTTAAAATAGATATATTTTATAATGTTTATAAAGAAAATTAGAAATATTAAATATTTGAAAATTAAAATAGTAAAAGTTTTATATGAAAATTAAATAATTTGAAGAAAATTTATTTTTTCATATAGAAATTAAATGATCTTAAAATTATTAAAGATACTTAAAATATTGCAAGGGGAATAATGAAATTTTTTAGTTACTATATTTTAAAAGAGCTTAATGAGTTTTTGATTAATTAAATATACTAGGATCATGAAAGTAAGATGGACTTTTGGTGTAATAAGAGACATTCTGGTAGTGAACTCTATGAATTATTATTTGTGATTTCAAAAGATTCTTAATGGGTTAATGAAGGAATAAATCATTATTTAGATAAGAATATTCATCACTTTATAATGAAAATTTTGAATTTTTTGTTGATGCAATTTTTTTTTGTAAGCTACCATGGTACCATTCATATTAAATCAAGTTAAAGCCTGTACAGACATACAGTGGCCTCAACCCACCCCGAAGGGAAACCGGGTCTGTTGGCCATCTTAAGTTTTTAATTGCCATCCAGAAACAAAATTTACTGAGTCTACTTGTCCATGCTAAATAAACTACACATTCAAAAAGACTATCACTGTTTCCTATCTGCATTATGAAATATAACAAAAGGGAGAGCATGCTCTCAGCTTCCTAACTAAGGAGACGATTAACATATCTTGAAAAATCAGTCTGCCATGGCGCCCGGCTGATAATCTTCCTCCTTTGCTTCAGGAGTAAGCTTCTTTAACTGTTGCTGTATCTCATCAAGCTTGCTATCCTGCATCAGAAGGGTTATCTGGAGATTGTTCATCTCTTTCTTCAGGTTTGGGATGCCTTGGGCCAATTCTGCCATCTCCATAGCCACCTGTTCCATAGCTTTTGCTAGCAGCCTCTTCATTACCCAATACACATGGAGAGCCTGCTTGTACAGGGACATACATCCTCTAGTATTTCCTGGGTCTGGCAGTAGATACTCCCAGTCTTCCATTTCAGTTTCCGACTGTTCCTGGGTCGCCTCTTCCACCAACTACTGGATTATCTTCCTAATATCGGCATGCATTTCTTTACTATACGCCCTCTCCGCATACTGAACCTGCCGCTTCATCGTCTTCCTGCCTCGTCTTTTTCCTGCTAGTGGAGGGAAGCTCCGCTCTTGGTTTCCCGCTTGACGTCTTCTCCCTCTTCCTCTACGACCCCTTCCATGTCCTGCGCCAACTTTGTTGCCCTCCTTTACCATCCTTCCCTGACCAATTGTGCTTGAGGGGGATCCCATACAGTCTTCCTCTTCTCTCCCTCTGGCTTTCTTTTCTCTAATGTCTGCCTCTTCTAGTTGCATGTCCTCCAAAGGTCTCCCTTTCCCCCTTCCGTTCCTCCTTTTCTGCATTTGACTGTCCTGTTCTGGGTTGTGCACCTCCTCCATGCCCACCTGGTTCTATTCCTTTTCTTCCCAGGAGCCTACCGCATTGCCTTCGGTCCCCGAAGTTCTTCCTCCCCTGCTCTCAACTATCATAGTCTTCTTCATTCTTCTCTTTGTTAACTTGCACTTAGTTTTTCTAGGGATGGGAGGTCGACCCCGCTGCTGTTCTCTCTCTGCTTTACCTCTTGCTCTGGTTTCCACCTTCTTACCCTTGTCTCCGCTCACACCGAGGGCGTTAACTGCATACCTGCCCTTATGCCTCCACCCGTATCCACTTCCTTTCGCTTGCCGCCCTTCCTTGTGCTGTTGCACTGCCTTCCTCTGTCGCCTGCATTTGCCATAATAGCCCACTCCTCCTCGGCTTGCCTTCGTGCGAGTTGACCCTTGTCCCATCACTGGAGCGCCATCACTGCCACCACCTCTTGCCTTCATAGTTCCCTCTCCGCTGCTGTTTGTAATTATGCCCAGTCTGCCAACCATCCTGTCCACCTGCAATGCTCTCCTTGTGCAAGGTGGCTTATCATAGCCCCCCCTTGTCCTTTCATTAATCTCCCGTTTCGCCGCTTTAGTCACCCTGATCGGGGATCCTTGGTACTTATTTTTATCAATCTATTGATTCATTACTATCCTGAGTGATTATTAGGCTGAGAGTCTCCCATCCAGGTTTGTTCATGACTATTGGCCAGATGCTATCCACCTTTCCTTCTTGTTCTTTGCATCCCCAATTTTCCAGGAAGTCTGCTACTTTATTTCCATCTCGCGTAACATGACTAATAATTTTGTATTCAATATGTTTCAGTATGTTTGCCAAGTCTTGAATTATCCTTGCCGTCCTCCAGCTCTTAGCAACCTGTTCCTAGTTCCTCCCATTGTTGAGATTCCTAAGCATTTCAATTACTATCTGCGAGTCACCTTCGATCTCCAGGTTCATGTATCCATTTATTATTGCTATTTTAATACCTTCGTATACAACCATCATCTCTGCTTCGTTGTTGGTCATTATGCCTCCTCTATCTACGTACACCCATCTGGTGTGACCCTTATTGTCTATGAAGATACCGCCAAAACCTGCAGGTCCTGGGTTTCCTTTAGAAGCCCCGTCAAAATTCAATTTAATGAAGTTTTCCCCTGGATATCTAAACTGCGCATGGCTCTGTATCTGTAGTCTTTGGTGTCTTTCCTTCTGGGGGTACATCATGTTGTAATCTATATTAAGGTTGGCTAAGATTCGTCCCTCCTCAGGATTTGTCTTCCAATCCTCCTCCTCCCAGGTCTCAGCCAGAACAATTTCTCTTATTAATTTTTGTGTTTTTTCCCAAATCTTTTCTAGTGGATTGTTTTTATCCTAGAATATCCTTTGATTTTTCTCTTTCCACAGAAGCCAGATGACGAAACCTACAGCTAAAATCCATGTCCTCCTTACTACAGAGCATGAAAATTGACCCTTTCCCCATTGACATATGGTCTGCTTTATATCCATAGGGTCCCTATTAGATTTTCCAAAGAGGTTCTTGACCTCATCCCATTGATGTTGGGCAAAGGGGCAGGAGTTCAGGAGGTGTTCCTGAATCTCATTCTCCTTTTTACATAGGCTGCATCTGGGGGGACCCCGGAAGCCTCTTTTCTGTAACTTGTCCCACATCAAGATTCTTCCTTTCCCTACTAGCCATGCAAACACTGTTACTTTCAGCCACCACTTATTCCTCCATATTTGTTTACAATCTAAGGCTTCCTCTTCTCCATCTTGTCGAGTGGCTAAATAGTAAGCTTCTTTGACTGTAAAGGTTCCTCCTGTAGATTTTCCCCATCTAAGAATATCTAGTCCCGTTATATTTTTAATTCTTCTTGAATCCATCTCTTTTATCAGTATCTCTTTTTGGTCTCGATCGATATTATTGTCCCATTCTTCAGGTTTCCTCCAGATTCGCCAGGTCTCATCTAGCTCTTCTTCTTTCCAGTAATCTTTAACAACCTTTAATCCCTCCATTACTGCCTTCTGATAAGTGTTTTGTAGAACTTGAATATCAGCCATTCTATCCCTTTGTTGCCATGCCTCCTCCCAAAATTTAGCTATACTTCTGTTCCTGATTTCCCAGAAGGCATATTTGCTTATAATATCTCTGTTCTGGCTCACTAGGTCCCAGATTGAAGATCCTTTTGGGACCTCTTCCACTCTGAGGATACCTTCTGTTGTTGAGGGCATGTTATACTTTTGAGTCCATATTTGTTTCCGTATGTCATTTCCTCCCCTCATCCACCTCCACCATAGCTTTGCCCCTAGAACTTGGTTTAAAATGCCCGGGTCCCTAAGACCAAGTCCTCCTTTATCTTTTTGTTTGGATATACCTTTCCACGACACTAGGGCCCATTTTTTTTCCTGTTTGGGACCTCCCCATATGAATTTTCCAAATATTTCCTTCATTTTTGCGCAAACTACTTTGGGGGATGCCATCACCGATAGAGGATATATTGGAATGGCCTGGAGAATTGATTTCAGGAGCACAAGTCTTCCTGCTATATTTAGCGATCAGAAGGACCAATTCTCTAGTCTGTTCTTGAGTTTGTCTATTGTTTGATGCCAATTTGCTATTCTTATAGGGTTTAGAGCTAGTTGATTTCCCAGATACTTTGTTGGTAGCTCTCCAAATCTAAAGCCCAACGTTCTGGTCAAGTGGGCTTTGATCGGCTCTGGGGTATTGAAGATAAATGTGCATGATTTGTCTTTATTGACTTCCATCCCCGACACTTCCATGAACAGATCCAAAATCCTTTTCACTCTCTTCACTTCCTTTAGGGAGACCTCACAGAAGAGCATGATATCGTCTACGAACTGCTGGTGGGTGATAGGCAAGTTGTTTCCCCATAACCTTAGTCCCTTGATCTTTCTTTCCCTCATCTCTTTTTTGAAGTATCTTCCCAGACCATCTGCCGCCATAATGAACAAGAAGGGAGATAAGGGATCACCATGTCTTAATCCTTTAGTGGCGTTGAAAGTTGTATTTGGCATCCCATTCAGCAGAATAGAGAAGTTAGGCATTGATATCATGTTGTAAATCCAGTCTATCCATCTGTTACTAAAACCAAATGCCCTGAGAGTTGCGTTGAGGAAGTTCTAGTTTAGGCGATCGTACGCTTTTGACAGATCCAGCTTTATCAACATTCCTCTCTCCTTTTTTTGTTTTAGAGAATGGATCACTTCTTGGGCTACTACCAGCCCATCTAGGATTTGTCTCGCCTCCACAAAACCAGTTTGTTCCGGGGAGATTATGTTAGAAAGAATTGGCTTCAGTCTTTTAGCCATCAAGGTAGAAATAATTTTATAAATTACATTACAAAGGGCTATTGGGTGAAAACCTTGGGCGTTCTCAGATTTAGCCGATTTAGGAATAAGAGTAAAAAGGGTAGAGTTGAGACTCGGCCATACCTTTTGCTGTCTACGAGACTCCTCTACCACCTCCAGAATATCTTGTCCCAGGAAATGCCAGCCTACTTGATAAAATTCCGCCGTAAACCCATCCGGTCCTAGGGCTTTATTTTTCCTCATTCCTTTTACTATTTCCTCCACTTCTTCTAGCGTTGCTGCCCTCATCAAAGCTTTATTTTGGTCTTCAATTATTATCTTGGGAATTTCATTGCAGATCCTTCCTATTGCCTCATATCTATTGGCTCGTGGCTCTGTCAGAAAATCTCTATGATACTCAACTAATACGTGTTCAATTCCTTCATGTTCTGTTATTCTTTGCCCTTCTTTGTTTAAAATAGAGAAGATTTTGTTCCTTTTCCTGTGTTGAACCATGGCTTGGTGGAAGAACTTTGTGTTCCTTTCTCCATCGCGGAGCCAGTTTATCCTGGACTTTTGTCTCCATAGAATTTCTTCTTGTTTTCTTTGTTCCTCTACTTGACTAATCAGTATTCCTTCTTCTCTGCTCTTCTCCTCATTTCATCCTTCTACTATAATTTTCTGTTGTAGCTCTTCCATTTTCCACTCTAATATTTGCTTCTCCATTAAAATGTTCCCAAAATCTTCCTTGTTCCATTTTTTAATTTTCCCTTTGAGTTCCTTGAGCTTTAGCTAAAAGGTATGCATCTTACATCTCCCTCTTTGTTGACTCTAGGTCCACCATTCCTCTACCTTCGGCATGAACTGATTATTCCTGAGCCAGAAAGCCTCAAACCTGAATGGGTGTTTGTAGGGGTTCTTCTTGATATCTATCTCCAATCTAATAGGCCAATGGTCAGAGCCCATGGCAGGTAGAATCATTGCCTCTACGAAAACATCCCTGTTTAAGATCTGTTCTGATACTAAGAATCTATCCAATATGGATGCTATTTGATTTCTGCCTCCCCTTCTATTGTTCCAAGTATGGACCCCATTTATCGTCGAAATATCTACCAATCTTTGCTCTATTATCATTTCGCTGAAAGCTTCCATGTCTTGGTCCGGTCTACTTATTCCTCCTCTCTTTTCTCCTAGGGTTTTAATCATATTAAAGTCTCCTCCTACAATCCACAGAATCCCAGTGAAGATCCTGCGGATAGTTTGCATGTTTTTAAGGAAATTTTTGCGTTCCCTTGGGATGTTCGGGCCATAGACTTCGGTGATGAGTATCCACTCAGATGACCCTATCATTCTGAATGAGCCTGAGAGGATTTGGGGGAGGCTGATCCAATTTTTGAATTGCACCTCCTCTAGGTTCCACAGGATTGCCATTCCTCCCGTTGTGCCTGTCACATCTTGACCCCTGACTTTATAGTGTAACTTATATTTTCTCTTTATCTCTTCTAATTTTTGAGACCTGATCTTCGTCTCTTGGATTATCATTATAATAGGTTTGTCTTTCTTCACCCTATCCTTCAGATACCTCTGTTTTCCTTTACTGTTGAGACCTCTGATGTTCCAGCTGGTGACAATCATTTATAACTTTTTGGATGGTTGTTGAAATACCTCTGAGAGAGGTATGACTCTACCTGAATTTACCAGAGTTTCCCCTACCACCTGAA
This sequence comes from Pinus tabuliformis, assembly GCA_031772625.1. Taxonomy (NCBI): domain Eukaryota; kingdom Viridiplantae; phylum Streptophyta; class Pinopsida; order Pinales; family Pinaceae; genus Pinus; species Pinus tabuliformis. Next base: position 818,730,799 of record CM062806.1, on the reverse strand, counting down.
TAGTTTCGCTCATTGGCCGTCTTCCTCTTTTCCTACCTCCTTTGCCAAAACTACCCATTCCCATACTCTTTGTTCCCTGCGTTTCTGTTTTTTCCAGTTGACTTGTCAGAAGGGTTCCCTTCTTCTCCTTATATTTCTGGAACATCTCTTTGTATAACTATTTTTGGTCCTTCGGGATGAACCTCTCATCCAAGTTCTTCCAGTCCTGTAACAGCCTTTCCATTACTCACTCCTCATCATTTCCATTCTCCTTTTGAGGATCAATCTCCATCTGTGATTGTTCTATTGATATATATGTGTTCCCCTCTATCCCTTCTTTTTCCATGTTTCCTTGGTTTGAGTCTGTCTCCTTTGTATCTTTGGTAGAATCCATAGGTTATTTTTCACTTTCTTCTTTTTTCATCTCTCCTTCTTCTTCCTGGAGTACACTGAACTTGTTTTGACATTCTACTGGCGTTGTTTTGGCGGTTTGTGGCCTTCTTACCGTTTCTTTCCCGGACCTCCTTTTTATTGGGATTTCCTAGAAACCCCCCTCCACTCCTTCTGTGTCTTCTGTCCTTCTCCTTTCTGCTTATACTTTCCTTGATGTTTCCTCTGCAACGTTTAGTGGGCATTGTTTAAAGAGATGGCCATATTCATGGCACCTTCTACACATGAAAGGTATATGTTCGTATTCCATTGGTTGCTACCATACTTCATCATGGTATTCTAACTCTATGTACTCCGACAGGGGTTCTGATATGTTCATGTATACACATATCCTAGCATAGGATGTGTATCTCCCTCTCTTTGTGGTCTCTGCTACTTTGAAAAAAGACCCTATTGTATTGCCTATTCCTTCCAGGATCTCGGGGTCCCAAAATTCTATTGGTAAACCAAACAATCTAACCCAGATGGGTGCTGCCAACATCTTTTCTTGATCTGGATTTTAACAGTCTTCCCAGTGCCTCATGAATAAACCAACGTTATTCATGAAATATGGACCCCCTTCAAAGGTTCTTTCCTTGTCCTCTAGATTAGCAAATATCACTGTAAAAAAGCCCTTTGCCCCCAACTTTAGATCTATATGTCCTTTCGGTTTCCATCTTTGTTGTATCCACTTCACCAGGTCTTTTTTGGCCGGCCAGAACCCTACAAACTTACATATTAGGGCGTGGTCCCTCATGTAGCATCTATACTCTTCAAGTTTGTTTTTTGGGATCACAAACCTCGGCTTTTTTAGGGCTCTGGGAAGGCATCTGCCTCCTAATCTTGTTTGCCATTCGTTTCCCATCACCGGCGCATCCTTACTGTTTTCCTTTGATTCTCTTCGTAGTCCGCTTCCACTTGCTTCTCCCGCCATTACATTCTTGTAGGAGGGGATCTCTCCCCTCCCTGGATCCCCTACCATGGCTCCTTTCAGTTCCTCCTTGATTTATGAACCTACCCTTCTCTCTTTTGTGCTATTGTGGACTTGGTTGTGCGCAAGATGCTCATCCCCTCCCCTTATCTCGACTCTTTGTTGATGCAATTTTGTGTGTAATTCTCTTTATTTTTAAAATTGCTAATTAGAGAAGGAAGAAAAACATAACACCTTACAAAATGACATTGGACAATATTTTCATAACACCTCTCATCATACACTATGATTATTGATTAGATGTCTGGTCCATGAGTTGTATATTGAATGATTTGGTTTCATGTTACTTTATTCAGTATATAGATGGTGAACTTGGTAAACATGGATATGGAGCTATTATTTGTAGTGCTCCTAAGATGACATTAATAGGTATGGGTAGTTGTATCAATTTTACACTTTGCACTCTTCGTACTTGTACACTTTTTTATGTGGGTGTAGGGAGTATTTATAATACATTGACCATATATAACATTCTTGTGGATGACAATATACACCTCCAAAGGTAAAAGACTCAAAATCAGTGATGTCGTTCACCAAGGCCATATAATTGAAAAATATGGTTGGTCATATAATCTCCCCGAAAGTGTTGCAAGGAGCATCTACATGGTCCTCCTCAGCATCTCTCAATTTCTACTTATCCCATATCATATTACTCAGAACAAAGCTCAAAGGAATATCTCATTCATCCTCTTGATTAAAAGACTGCATCCATGTTGGTGTTGTTGGTCCCTCCCCAAAATTTGAAACCTCTCACTCCCAATCCTTTTCCACTACTAGACATGTCTCATATGGCCTTCTAAAGGTCCTACCCTTTTCAAATCTAACATCTCATCTAAATATTATCTTCCTTTGCCCTAGAATGTAGACCTTGTAGTCTTTTGAGATCTCATTATATCCAACAAAAATCCCTCTCTCAAATGAGGGCTCTTGTTTAGTTCTCCTCTTAGAAGGAATATGGACATACATTGGACTTCTAAATATAAGAAGGTTTCTCACCTTTGATTTCACTCTTGTAAAGCCTCCTTATAAATATTGTCCTCCAATGCCTTGTGAGGACTCATGTTTCATAGGTACATTGTTGTGCTGCAATCCTCCTCTTAGAAGAACATAGCCAGATCCTGATCATGGATCATTCCCTTGGCTGCTCCAACTATATTCCTATTCTTCACTATCACTCTAGTTTGTCGCAAATTATAGGGAACTCCAGGGGGATATTGGAGGATTAATCCAAGTGGATATTCAAAAAGTACCAGTGGCATGGTAGAAAGGCTCAAAACTCAAAGTGCAGAATGTAGATAGACTTAGCATTGGATCGAAGTTCTCATCATCTTGATTCCAACGGTGGGAATGACGCTTAAATCCATGTTCATATGAAGAAGTTAGAAAAAGTCAAAGTTTATGTTTAACTTGTCCAGGTGGAAGGAGGAGACGACGTGGCAAAAGTCTCAGTGAATGGGGAAGTGCCAAGTGGGAGGCTGCCATTGGTCCCACATACCGCATAACGTAGAAGAAGAGGTTGCAGATTAAGAGAATCAACCCCAGTAAATTGCAATAGATAATGGATATAAATTGGTCCCGACAGGATTCTGGTTGCGATTTCGATATCGCATATCATAGGTTAGGGGAGGAGCCAGTGTTTAAGAATCAACCGCGGCAGAGCCAGTTGCGATGTGATAAAATCACAATCACAGATTGCAGCAAGAGTAGCCAATGGGGTATCACCCGACCTCCGCCTATTGCTATTTGTGATGGCCTTCAGACCTGATATTTTATACATTGTATTTCATAACTCCGGCGGGTCCGTTGTTATCACAATTATATGGACTTTGATATCCATTGATGGAAAGAAACAATTGTGATTTGCGATGGGGTTCCTGGATACGATACTTTATATGTTATATTTTGTAATCCCGACAGGTCCACTACATTGGAGAACACCTGTTGTATGGGTTTTGGTTCATCATCGATTGGAAATGCCAATGGATTATTAACGCTGATAAAGCCGTCGGGGCAAGGTAAATTCTCGGTCAACGTAGTTAAATAGTTTCTCCATGTTCGTAAGCCTATTGCCACATACTATTCAGGGGCCTGAGAATCTCTGTTGGTAAACGCCTGCCTGCATAACTTGGTCTATGGTTGGAAACTACCTCGGTATTGATGGATTTGCCACAGGCATATATATATTGGACTGTCCACATCGAAGCAGGGGAGGACTGACTGATAGTTCAAAACATGGTACGTAGCAGTAGATGACCTGGTAGCAGGGGCCGGAACCTCGCCTTGAGAAATAGGGAGGTTCCGAGAAGGTGCAGAAGACCCGATTATCCAAATTGGGTGTTTGAATAGGCATTTTTACATGATTTTTCGCCAAGAAGTCAGTGGTACGATCTGTTTCTAGAGATGGGATCTCCATTTGCCAACTTTATTCCAAATTGGAGGTATAAGGATGTTTATGTAAAAACCTGATTGTACTTCTCTCTTTCCATGACATTTAATGAATGAAGGCTTCCCCACTATTGAGTAGGTCCCAGAGATGTATTCCAAATTGGACGAACATCATAATCAAATCTTCGTGTCTTGTTCTCATGTGTGATTATTTATCTTTTATCTTCATTTTATAGGCTTATGTTCCATTGTTTTTAAGTGCTCTATTTATATGTAATTCTGATGCATCCATAAGCAAAAAAATATTGGATCATGAATGCATTTTGTCACCATTTCATATGGCTATCTTGCACTAGAACTATTTGCATGATATTTTGTGTACGCTCCATATGAATACATTTCTATGAAACTGATCTTATTCAATTTGTTTTTGCCTCTAGCTTTGTTGTATAATTTTCCCCTATGATTGTGGCTGTCACTAAGTCATTTTACCCTTTACCCATCTACATGTCTGTCTCTAAATTCCTTATATTTTTCTAAAACTCTTCTCTGACTAGCGATCTAAGTATTTACTTATTATGGTTTTCATATTAAGGTCCTATAAAGAATTTTACATTATTTGTCTACAAATACTGCTCTGAATTTGTTTATGTTATTTTAAATCCCCTCTTAGACCAACCAACAAGTATTTACTTATTAATTTTTCTATATTAAAGTCGTATAAAGAATTTTCCCATTACCCATTTTTGTATCCTTCTCTGAATTTTTTTTCTGATAAGTTTCTTTCAGAGTGGTGACCTAAGTTTAGTTATTCTATTTTTCATATTAAGGTCCTACAAAGTATGTTGTCGATAACCCATGTCCATAGCATGCTTGGAACATGCTTCTTTTCTATTAAATGTCCTCTTAGAGTGGCGACCAAGTATTTACTTACTATGTTTTTTATATTAAGGAACTCTTATTTTGGATCTGGTGCTAATAGTTTCTTAGTTCATCGTTTTTTTCACTGGTTTATATTTGCCAAAAAGTTTTGACCGACATTGCCGCCATCTTTTATGAGCGTGTCCTGCTCTACATCTATTTCAAATGCATTTTACCTTCAACCTGTATGCATATTTAGCTTTGTAGGCTTCAAATTTGATGTTCATATTGATGCTTTTCATGTTTCTTGTTGGTGTTTACACATAGTCGAAATTTTGACTGCTTTTGTTGCAGCGAAAGCCATTTTATTAGGTTCCCAACACTATTTGGTGATGTTGGGCACCACTGTTATCATCCATTCGATTCTTGTTCCTATGATGGGTCGCAATAATGTAAGTAGAAAGCACAACCCACTTCACCTTTTTGTCTATGATAGTGGAAACCTAAAATTTGATTATAGGAAGACATATAAGAAATCCATTCTGATACGCTTTGAGTTTTATTCAATTGTGGAAAAATGTATGGTTCACCAGCTTGGACTTCACCTTAGGTTAGACTCTAACCGCTCTTGACTGAAATTTATATTTTTGTGCATGTGGTTAACGCTAATTATCTAGACATTACTGTTTGTAGCAGGTCTTAATATACTATTCCAAACGACATTTGGTAGTAGGATTCCTACTGTTATAGGATCCTCATATGCCTTTATCCTTCCTACAACTTCCATCATTGGTTTCGGCAGAAACCAAAGAATTCTCACTAGTGCTGATGTATGTAACAATGTATCTCATCTTGGCGTTGTTGGAATTTTGTTTGGATGTTATATGTTAGGTGAAATTCCATAAGTAATCTAAGATCAGGGTATTTGATCTTGAAGATCTCTCTAAGAACTTGAGATTCCTCTTCAATCTCTTAAGTGAGGGCTTCTTCCTCATCATAGTTGTAATTGCTAACCCTATTTCCATCAACCCCCCCAGTGCTACTGTTGACCTTTTCATTGTCTTTATCATGCCAGTCTTTTATACCCTCTTCATCATCCCCATCATCAATAATGTCATCATGGGGTCCAACCAAAGTAACATCATCACTCTCACAACGCCTCAGAAACCTAGATGCATACAATCTCTATGCAATCCTATCTCTCCTCATGAATTCATTTAGACAATCAAAGGCTGCACCCATGATTGTATATTCAATCGAACACTACGTTATTTTTTTTGTTAGTGTTTGTTTCTAGACCATGGCTTAGGAAACAGTCAAGTGTTTAGCGCTACATAATGGATTCCTTCCTAGTGCAGATTTTGTATAAAACAGAGTCCTGGCATTGAGGAAAATTAGAAGTAGAAATATAGTGTAGAGGGAACCCTGTAAGGGATTGCATTTTTGATCATGAAACGATATTTTAGCTCTGCCTAGAGATTCAAATGGTTATATTTCAACTCTAAATAGACCCACAAGTTTTCAATGTGAGTATATTTGGATTTTCTTCTGTACCTAAGCTCTTGTGCATTTAAGGTTTGTGTCATATCTACTACTTTGAGAACCTCTACACTCTTAAATATTTCACTCTTATAGTATAATATCCAAGAAAAGGAGGATGTTGAATTCCACTATATCTCATGTTGTGTTATTCACATGCAAGGGAGGTACATGGAAAACTAGTGGGAATTTCCATTTAGAGACCCAACAAACACTAAGTCTAGTTGTTTTCCTTGACCCACATCTATGGAGCAACAATCTCATCATCTCCAAAGCATTGCAATGTCTTAACCACAAAAATAATGTGCAAATACTAAACATAAGATATGATTCAACTGATTAAAGATGCTCATTCATCATTGTATTATTTAGGTAATGGATAATGTGCAAATACTAAACATAAGATATGATTCAACTGAGTAAAGATGCTCATTCATCATTGTATTATTTAGGTAATGGATCTAGACCTAATTCCCTTAGTAAGTAGGATTTCATCCACTAGTGTCTTCCTGGAGTGCCAAAATCGTGGAATGAACTTCTCTATGTCTTTTTTGATTGCAAGAGGCTTTGGGGATCAAACAAATGGAATTTACAACATGTAGAATTCCACCACATTCTTTGTAAAGTTAAATTTTCAATATCTATTCTATCATGAAGGTTGTTATTTATTTATCAAATTCCAAGTGAATTTGTGAGGAGGCATTTGTTTCAAGTAGAGAGACAAAAGCAATGTTCATTTATATAAGAATTTTCACTAAAAATCACGAACTCCCTCTCTTTTTGGACCCTCTACTAAAGGGGTCAAACTATTTTATATTATTTTATTCAATTTGGTTTGTCCTACACAAACCCCTCTATAACAATCAAACCATTTTTATTCATTTTGGTTTATACTACTTGTGTGAATGTGTGAAGTATTTTATTTGTCCTGTGGTGGTTTTATCCAATTTGGTTAAGGATTTAACTTTCTCGTCTTTTGGATTGTTTTACCTATGTTAAGCACTTTTGATGACCAAGGAAATCAACTGTGCATCTCCAACATCACCTCCTCTCACTCTTGATATACAGAAAAGGATTTTTACCTATTTTAAGCAGTTTTGATGACCAGGGAAATCAACTGTGCATCTCCAACATCACCTCCTCTCACTCTTGATATATAGAAAAGGAGACTTTGGGCTCTACACCTTCTAAGGTTGAATCTTGTCTATTTCATGCCAACCACCATGCCACCGCCCCAATGTTTCCTGGTTACATTATAGTGGCTACTTTTCACCACTTATCAACAAGTCACCCCACTTGCCATAACATGACAATTCAATCAATACAACAACCCATTTATGTTCAACTAGCACAACAATTCCTTTGCAGTAGTACCTGGGTCATATTTTGAAGATCCCAACCTTCATGGGGTTGTGACAATGCCTAGATTTTTCATTTCAAAGTATTCAAACCTTGATTAAACTAGAAAAATGCGCTGCTTTCACTTTTTTGAGGACTTAACCCTTGTGAGGTTGTAACTGAGTATTCAAACTCTAGTGGGGCTCTAACAATGCTCTTCTTTCACTTTCTTGAGGACTCAAACCTTCTAGCGTTATACAAACGCCTAACTTTTGGTATCTTGAGTATTCAAACCTTGTTGGGGCTGTCACAGTGCTTTACTTTCTCTTTTTGAGGATTAAAGCCTTGTGGTGCTATAGCAATGCCTAGTTTTCACTTTTTAGAAGATTCAAAACCTGGTGAGGTTGAAACAATGCTTATTTTCAAGAACTTTGTTCATCTAAACCATGTTGGTGTTGAAAACAATGCTCATTTTCACTAACTCGACTGGTCCCTTGTGGTTAGTATATGACTAGTTCATTGGGATGTGAAAAAGGTCATCCAATCTGTGAAGAGAACTATGTAATATTGCTAACGAATTCTGTGGATTCAATGAAAAATCTTTGCCTTTTATCATGACAATATTCAAACTACCTTGTTAGATTGACTAGGATGTGGGAATATTTCTCAAAATTCCTCAAGGATTATGGCTCTCTCCATCAATCAATAATGAATCCCAAAATTATTCGATTAATTATGAGCTGATCTCTCATATCATCCAATCTATTAAGAGAACTGCGTACTCTCCCAAAAGGCTTGTATAGTTCAGTGAAATTTAGTCTCTGAAGAAAACAATGTAATCTCCAATAAGGCTTGTGTGGGTTCAGTGAAATCCAATCTATAAAGTAAGTTCCAAAAGATTCTTGTGGGTTTAGTAAAATTTTGTGTTCAAGGCACACCACTAAGTTAGGCTGACGATGATATAGTAGCGTTTCTTAAAATTCGTGATCAAGGAATCTAGTGTTGTGAAAATTAGTCAATTATTTTAATTACGCTCTGATATATAATTTACAAATCAAATAGTGAAAATTTTGATATTTGCACTATTGCACCCTTTTGTTATGAATTATATGTTTTTAATTTTAACCTTTTGTGATGAATCATATGTTCTTAATTTTAGAAATGAATGATATGTTTTTAATTTTAACATTTTGTGATGAATCATATGTTTTTAATTTTAGAAATTTGAATAATTTATAATATTTTGCATCTTTTTCATACAAGGCTTTCAGAGCGAATAATTTTGAACTCATTGTCCAATTTTTGTGTTCAAAACGGATTTTTGTTTTTATTATAAATTTCGTGATTACATTAAGTGGTTCTTGTTCTTCCATAACAATCATTTATAAGTCATTGCTAAATTTCCTCATTTCCCACCAATAAGTAGAACAACCATAAGTAGAACACAAATCACATTTAGATCGCTGTCCAATTTTCATTTTCCAACCATGATGAAGTGGCATAGTTAATTTTTTCCAATTAAGCAATAATAGGAAATTGGCCTTTTCTTAGTAACACTGAAAAGTGGTTCTTATTTTTTTTAATTATAAATTTCTTGTTATTGTAAATTCCATGAGTATGCCAAGTGATTTTTGTTTTTTTTTAATAGAATAAGATCTAAAGTGGTTTTGGTATTTATTGGTTTTGGTATTTATTGTAAACACAATAATGACTTACAAAGATTGTTTCTTTTATTGTAGATACGAAAAGCGGTTCTTGTTTCTTGATGTAATTTAGTTGTTACAGTACAAATTAATTTTTTATTCTTTTATTTTATTTTTTTGCAAGGATTTTTACTTAGCAAATGTGTTTCTTATTTATTGGGATATTATTTTATGGTGTTAATATAGACTTCTATCTCCTCCCGACACACTCCTCTTTTCATTTTTGGAGTTTTATATTGTGATATAAGGCCTAACAAGTTTTTATTATTGATTTTAACTTTTAATTATTTTTTTCAAGTGAGTGAAACCATGAATTTATACAAACATATATTAAATATTCAAATTATGTATAGATTCTTCATATATGAAAAGTTTTGATTCATTTAATCTATATTAAAAAGATAAATAAAATCAATCTTGGCATTTAAAAAAATATGTAATAAGTTAAACTAAATATTAATTGAAATATTAAATAGATTTATAGGTTACTTTTTTTATATACAAAAAGGTTTAATGAATCATTCATATAGTTAAGTGTAGATAAAGTGACCAAACATGATATGAAATAAAATATAAGTTAAATTAAAGAAATGTAATATAATATACTTTAAATTAAGGGAACATAAGGGTTTTTTTTGGCAACGAACATAAATTTGGAAATGTTTTTAGTTAGAAGTGTAATTAAGAAAATATTAAATTTATATGTATAAGTATTGGTCAAAACCCTATGTTACATATGAAAATTAAATCTTTTGTTTTAAGGAGTAAGATTTAATTACATTGTTTTTACATAGTACAAGCAAGTACAGAGTTCGACCTACCATCTCCCGATTGAGCATATTAAGAAAAAAACAATTTTGTTCAACCTAGACTAACACTGTGCACAACCTGTGTACCTTATGCTTGCAAGGATTGCCATTGTTCTGAGACATTTATGTTATTGCAACATATTTCTTCTTAAATTTAACCTCCTCTACATTCTTTAGAGGATGTATAGAAACTCAAATTCAGATTGTATTTTATTGTCTATATATTTTGCTTGATTCTTGCCTTCCACACATCCCCCACTCCTATTGTGTTGCTTTGCACCTCTCGTCTTATATTCCACAACTTATATAACAACAACTTCATGCATATTTTGGATTTAAGGACTGAAAACGTTAGCTACATTTTTGGAAAAAAAAATAAAAAATACATCTTTTATTTTGAGAGAAAATGAAAATCATGTATTAAACTCATTACTACATTTGATGATGGAATTTTGATATTTCAAAATATATATATATATATATATATATATATATATATATATATATATATATATATATATATATATATATATATATAGAGTAGCAATTTGTAAATTTGTACTCGTTATTGCAAGTATTTAATTTAATTTAATTTTTTCCCTTGAAATTTTTTACTTAATTGATATTTTTAGAAAACACGAGTTAAGAAATATTTAATCATCTTTTAATCAACATTCAATGTTTATAATTACAATTTTAACATTTTATTTAATGTAATTTTTTCCCTTAACAAATTTCACTTAATTGATATTTTAAGAAAATCATTGGTTAAGAAACGTTTAATACTTCTCTTAATCAACATTCAAAGTCTATAATCACAATTTTAGTGTGCTAATATGATTTCATACATATTAATAGATGTTTGTGGATTTTTTTTGGACATTGAGTAAATACTTTTAACATGTGTTAATAAAGTTCATTTCCATGTTTTAAAACTCATTCACATGAAAGAAAGCAATCTTATTTTTTTTTATAAAGAATCAGATTTAGGAGACATAATATTATAGGTAAATTTTGTTACCCATAGTTGAAATTTGAAATAGTTAAAATTTGCAAATATCATTTAAATTCTGAATTTGTGAATTTGTGAAATTCTTTGACTATATTCTTAATGGGTTTCAATCTTTGTTGAAATAGAAAACAATGTCAAGTAACCTAATTAAAATGTTGATGTTTCCTAGTACTTGCGTCATACATAGAATGTAACTAAAGAAGCATTGATTCTCACCATGAATGCTAATATTGTTGAATGTAATTATTTTGAACATAAAAACTATTGTGAAAAAGGAATGACCTTTATGTGTCATTAAAAAACCCTAATTAGAGTGTTGATGCTTCTCACTACTTGAGTCCTACAAAGAATGCAATTAGAAAATCATTGACTTTTAAGATAGATGCTAATATTGTTGAATGTAATTATTTTCCACATAGAAACTATTGTGAAAAAAAATAACCTTATTCCTTGCATGTCATTAAAGAGAAAACACATAGTTGAATGTAATTATTTTGCGCATAGAAACTATTGTGAAAAAAAATAACCTTACTCCTTGCATGTCATTAAAAAGAAAACACATAATATTGACATTATCTATTCCAAAAATTTAGTTTTAGAAAGTTTCATGATATTTTTTCCCAAAAAATATACTCACTATTTTAATTGAAAAATAAGCCCCTTAGGTATATTGAGGTTGCATCACCATCTTAATTGAGAAATTGAGAAAGGAATACATTCTTTACCTAAAGAACCAATATTCGCACTATATCCATCATTGAACCAATGAGAAATTGTCAAAACTATTAAAAAATTTTGAACTAGTACAACAAAAGTACAGTCCAATATGGCTCATTACATTTGTAGAAAATTTAATTGCATTCTCTTCCATAGATCAACTTGCATTCTCTTCTCATTCCTGTGGAAGCAAATTATTTTAACTTATTTATAAGAAAACTAATTACATAAAAAAATCTTAAAACAAAAATGACTATATAATTAAATTTCATGATTCACTATATATAACTAATTTCAATATGTGGTTAACCATTTACACAGCTAGAGATAATGTACCGCACCGCCTCGACCGGACCGTGGTGGCGAATGGAGAAGTGGACCGTATAGGGCCTGTTTCGACGGTCAGAAAGTTATGCAAAGACGTCAGAGATATCGGATGTGATGTTGGATACATGTTTTTTTTTTTTTAATTATATGGTGAATCGGTAGCAAGAGTAGACCCGTGGGAGGGGAGTCAGCCCCTCTAGCCGCCACCACATCAGGTCACTGTACTCAATGAGATTTGAAGGATGTTGAATACATGTTATGGAATGCATGTATCACCATCCATAAAGAGATCACTCGCAGTATAAAGAGATCACTCGCAGTATAGACTACTCTTTTAAGCACTATAGATGTAGAGGCAGCATGACATGCAAGTGAAGAAAATGTCGATATTGCGAATTCTTTGAGTCACAGAGGAAGAGCCCCGTCGAAGCTCAGCAGATGCTTATCATAACCATCCGAAATTCACCAGTTAGGTTAATACTAAAGGAAGGATAGAATCGAGAGCGAATGAGTGTAATGGAGGTAGTAATTCTCATTTCCGGAATGAAGAATGTGAGAATAACAGGGAAAATCGCGTAGTCGAAGGCTGTAGCGGGAAATTCTCCAAAACATTTGAACGGAAATGTAAAGATGAAAGTTCCATTCTCAATAGTGTAAAGAAGAGTCGACAAGAACAATTGGACCTTCTTTGTTCTTTTATAGATCATGGACTGCGAATGCTCAAAGACTGGAAAAGTTTGGATCACTGAATCAGTGCTTCGGCCAAGGGTTTCGCCATCGGAGCAGGATTGAAAGGAGGTTTTTCTCTCTTTGGATTGCTGATTGGCTTGAAGCGTCGCTCGTCCTGAATCAGGATGGTGGGAGTCAGGACAAATTGCTATGCAATGTCAGCTTCGATATGGCTTATTTCTTGGCAGGTTTGCTGGCACATTTGCTTCAGTAGATGAAGTTATTTCTTCTTTTGGGGGACGTGCCAGAACGACAAGGTGGCGAGCTCTTTTCGCTGGAGCAATTGCTGGACCTTCAATGCTTCTAACAGGCTTGAATACATAGCACACGAGCTTAGCTGTATATATTCTAATGCGAGCAGCTGCCCTTGCATCACGATGCAGGATTAAAAGTAAAAAGTTTGGATCCTTGTGTAAGCCATTGAGACCTTTTTCTGATGTGCTTATCATCTTCCCAAATTTTTTCATCTTATATTTTAAACCAAGAGAGCTTGCCTTCCTCGTACAAGTCTTTCCTGAAGAAATATGGTGGAAAGTATCCCATGATCTTGAAAGGAGTAATACCTCTAGCGGGCATCATGCCCAGTTGACCCAATTGTCTGGTTTAACTTTGATACACATTTCATCTTGTTTTTGTGGATTGTTTAACTCTTTATGGATGTGGTAGTAATTTTATTTTTTATTTTTGAGGTGTTTTTTAAATGAGATGGTTGATTAGGTTATGGATATGGTATATATGTATTATTATTTATTTTAAATAAAAATAAGCCAGTATTAAAATATATTAACATTTCAATTAAATATAATAATTAATAAAAACAATTTATTATATTTTTCAATGGAATTTATATTTATAAATATATATGTTGGATTAGATTGTATTTCATCATAATAAATATAAAATATAAAGTATGTGTAATGAAAACATATTTATAATGGAGCATTAATTGCTAAAACTCATAAATGATTTGTTTAATAAATGCATTTAATTATATGATGATATCAAATTTATATTATGGATATGAATATAGATGTTTTTTTTCTTATATGATTTGGGGTTGGTTTTGATGGTTATATGATTTGGGGTTGATTTGGATGGTTGTCATTATACTTCTGGGTAAGCTTATGTGTGTTAACCATGGCCCACATAGTTAGTCAAAGAGATTTGAACTTAGCCACATATTTTACAAAGACTTTATATCATGATGATGGCTAAAATAATAAATAAACATATTTAAATTAATTTAATGAAATTATTTTATCATATATTATTATTATTATTATAAAATTGTTTGCATATTATAAATAGGAATAGGATTATATATATATATATATATATATATATATATATATATATATATATATATATATGTTGCTCAATTTAACAATGAAGTCAAATTTTCATCTCTATAATACAAACTTTTTTATGGAATTTTATTCTTACATATTAAATTAAAAATAATAGCAAAAAATAAAATTTAGGGGGCAAAGGAGTTAGATATTGTAAGGGATAAAGAACATATGAGTCACGGTATATGGGCTACAGAGCTATGAATGCATTTATAGGCGTTAGGATCAAGAAGTTGTAAGGGTGAATATTTATGCAACCTATAGGGATTGGGCATTGGGTATGATATGGGTTATTGAGGTTAATGTCTAGGGATGGTAAAGAGTTATGGTTTAGTGGTTATAGCCATTAAGGCTTGATGTTTCTAACCATTAGCAAATATATGGTTTGTGGGTTATATATATTAAAGGATGGAGTTATTAGGGTTAAGGGTTCTTGTTTTCTCTAAATTCACACAGAAGCAAAGGAGTTATCTCCTAACATATCCCCCCTCAGGGTGAAATATTCAAATTAATCTCCTAGTTCTCAATGCAATAACCAACCATATAATCAATGGAAAAATATAGATAGATGTCCACACCTTATAACACTCGTAGGCCAGTGTAGATTGCAGATGACTTATAGCAATTAGAAGCCCTGCTCCTACTTAAAGATCCCACTCTAATTCCTTGATCCAAACTCATATGCACAAGAAAAAACAAACAAGGATAATGTTTCCTCTGCAATAGGCAAGTTAGCATGTACTATAAACTAATACAATACATAAACCATATTTCTCACATATACAAGTCTGAAATGGAGAAGGAAATCATTTTTTCATTCATACAACATAGAAGTACATGAAGAATTATACCTTGGTCATAGGACGTTCTCTCCTCTGATCCCTTAATTCTTCGCTTCCCTCAACATAAATACAAATTGGGCTCATTTGAGATGCAAAAGAAGAGTTTTATGGCGATATTTAACCAACATTACTAAGTTATTTCTCTCTCTAAATTCCCCCCACCCTTAAGAGAGTCTCACTAAATAGGCCTCTCCTAGATCTGAGAGGATGTATTTGGAGACCTGGGGCTAAGAGAAGTTAGAAAACTTCTACAATTATTGACCCTCATCCAATTCAGGATAAAACAAGTCGAGTTGATCTCCTTGGAAAGGACCACTTCTAGAATTTTGACCTCCATTGCTCATAGGAGAAGGTTAAGTTGTATACCAGGTGACAAGATGCACACACTCATGAAGCAATGGGTACACAAGACACCAAGGTTTTTAGAGAAATGGGCTTCTAACTGAGCACAAAAAGGGAAGAAAAGGGATATATTTAGGCCAACAACTTAAAAGGGTTAACATATGGTTTATTTCATTCATAAAAAATGACTCGAACTATGTTCTTCATCCCCAATTTTCTGTTCTTCACAAATTTGAAAAAGTGATGGTTATATATATATATAAATTTAGATTTTATTGATGCATGTAAAACAACATGTTAATGTTATATAAGATGTATATTTTCTTTCTTGGTGTTTAAAATGATGAAGTTTCAATTGTATTAGATATTTTTTATATTTAAATAATATAATTTATTATAAAAATAAAATCAAGTAAATATCTAATATTTTAAAATTAAAAAAGAGATTCCCACTTTTATATATAACTAGAAAATTATCATTAAAATTTTAATATAAAATTATTTATTTCCTTTATATAAATTACATAATAATAATAATCTATATTAAAAGTGATTGAGAAACTACACACCAATTTGGTTATAGGATTCCCTTGTTTATGGGACAAGGCCCCCCCTTCATCCAAATATTTGATTGATGAAGTAAATAGGTGTAAATACTCTATCCCATTTGGATTTGGACATGTAATTTCTTATAAGGAAACACACATACATAAATTGTCAGCAAAGGAAATGTCATCTACTACAACACCACCCTTAACAATCCCATTTCCTCTTATGAACCCAATTTCTAAGCCAACTAATGGACTATTACGACGCACATCGCACAATGCAAAAACATCACATAGTTATAGGATTTTTTATGACCTTACAAAATCCCTTGCTTTCAAGTGAGCATTGGAAGTGCTTCAAACATGCCCAACGCAAAGGAAATTTTTTCTTTCTGCATTAGGCATGATCAACTCTTTTGTTCTTTCCCAATCACCTTTTATTTAGAAAATTTAGAACCATGACTCCCATTGTTAGTCACTTTTCAAATTCTAGTTACGATTTCTAATGTCACCACTCATTGATTCGTCGTGAATGAAGGGGACTTCACATGTATCATGTCAAAGATAGTATGGAAGAAACTAGGATCCCAAAAACTTATAACTTCCTCCATCACATTAAGGGTATACGATGGCCGACCTTCGCAACTAGTAAGACTCTTTCAGAAAATTCAAGTAGAACTTGATAGCAAAAAAAAAATTCATCGATATTGAAGTCTTGGATGCCCCTTGGATTACAACATTTTGTTGAGAAGAAATTACATGTATTCCATGAAGGTTGTTTCTTCTTTAGTCTTTCACACCATGATTTTTCCCCATAATGGAAAGATCATAGCCATTAACCAATTAACACACTATGAGTCAAGGGCATCCCCCTCCCCTAACATATTTTTTTTCCATTTGTGGGATCCCAACGAGAACTAGTCCCCTCTTTTATGGAAGTTAGGTCTGGAATTTTTAAGCATTTCACATTGCTAGGTACCTACCCAGGAGACCCCCTAGTCATGACTTCTCCTATGATATCTACCTAGAAACATTTTGATTAGAATGCTAACTTAGTTTGGTTTTATCCATTATAATAGTTTACAAGAATTAGTAAATGGAGGAAGTATTATAATGTTTAGAAGATATTTTATTTTGGATAAGAATTAGTACATCAACATTGAAATATTATATCAAAATATCTAACTTTATGAATAAAGCTAATCATGATACCTAATTAATGAAATATATTGTAAATAGACAATATTTATTAATAATTAAATTTTATAAAGTATTGGTTAACAAATTGTACCCATATATATCATAAGTATAATCTACATAATATATGTAGGCAATATAGACTATTTAGTCATTACAAAAAAAAAAGTCATTTTGAGTTTTGATTCCATACTATAAATTAAACTACGCTGGGAGACTAACCACCCACAATATCAAAAATAATATTACATCAAAATTTAAGGAGAAATTGTAAGATGAGAAGAAGTTAGAGGGAAAAAGAAATAAAAATAATACCTAATTAATGAAATATATTGTAAATAGATAATATTTATTAATAATTAAAAATTTTCATATATATATATATAAAAAGTCATTATGAGCTTTGATATCATACTACAAATTGAACTATGTTGGGAGGACAACCACATTTCTACTAACCACCCAAATTATTAAAAATATTACTACATCAAAATTTAAGGAGAAATTGTAGGGTGATAAGGAGTTAGAGGGAAAATGATTCAATAATAATTCAATATAATCTCTCAATAATATTAAAGGGAAATTAATATAATTTTAATTCATGAAGGTCCTTCAATAGTAATAATTCAATAACAACTCATGAAAATCCTTCTATGCCCATGAGTTAAATAAATATCTAATGAGGGGTTGCCACATCATATTTTTGTTGGGGAATATGACCACAATATGGGGGCCTTAACCTCTGATCTATCATAACTCTCTATCTAAGATGAACTATGAAGCATGTCATATACCACTGGAATTAGCATGATAAGGAGCATCTAGCGATAATGCTCTTAGGAGCAAACTCACTGATCTTCATAATCAATGTCATCAATAAGTGTGGGGATTTTATGTCTTTCAAGTCTTCTCCACATTGGAGCTTCGAACAATGCAATCAAGACAAATATTAAGAGCATTCAAGCATTGATGTTGGCATCAATGAAAACACCATTCAACACTACATTGAGTCAACCAGGTATTGGTTTCTATTTCAACAAACTAACCTAGGAGAGGAGCCATAAGCCATGGCGCTTCTTGGTAACCTTTTCTACATTTACTTAGGCTTATGAGTCATTTTTTCCACATCATTAGGAAATCCCACATCATTAGTACCATGGATCTTTTGATATAGGCTTGGATTTGGGTTCCTTTCTTTTCTATTTTTTGTCTTTTTTTTGTAACATAGATCCAATGTATGTTTCGATTCATTTTCTTATATCGAATCTAGGTTTAAGCTCTTATATTGACCCTATCAACTAACTAGAGATCAATCCAACTATTGTACACACATAATTTTCACAGAAATGGATTTTATCATCTACCCTCCATATACATCATAAGTGCATTTAACTTCTAAGGAATTTATCATAAGGGTGCCATACAAGTTTAATATTTTCTTTAACTAAAAAAACCACAACCTTAACTAGTAAACTTTCATATTTACACGTTCACTTAAAATCCATATAAGAAAAAAAACATGGTTGTATAACCTTTGTGCAATGTAGGAAATTTTAATTTAACCATATAACATACGATTTTAATTTTCCTAATTGATTCATGGTCATAAAAGGTAATATTTGGCTTTTTGGTTCATCACAATACAATTTATGGTTTGTTTTTTTCTAGTCAATTCATGATTTTATAATGTATTAATTTAACTTCCTTGGCCAAATTAAAGCTATACAACATCTAATATATCCAATTTGCAATCATATAAAATCCGATTCATCCAAATAAGTGGTCATGATTGTATAATCAAATTCAATCCCAACTTGTGGTCATATAGCTCAACTCAACCTTTGTATAGCCTTTGATAACCTTACAATTTATGCATGAATTGCTAACTTTGCAACTTGGCAATTTAATCATTCAATTATTTATGTCCAATTACCAACAATTAGCAAGAATTCAACATTGGTTTCCAAATGATAGTATGTATCCTGAACTTCTTAAAATTCATGTTAAATTGATGCAATTAAGCATAAATTTATGTCATATGTAAGATACAATAGATGACCAATTTCAAAGATTCTCATGAAAATCGATGGCAAAACAAATTTGTTATTTGTCACTTCCCATAACTCTTTTGTTGATATTTTTTAGCCCTATGTGGCAATACTATGTAATAATAATTTCTAAGTCTAACTTCTAAGGTTTTTTCTAGTAGGTATTCAAATATAGCTATATGGTTTTCCTCCTCTAATTGTTCCTTGATGAAATACTATTGTGCTATATGTCTTTATTAGTAGATGAATAAAGAATGCAATATTGGCTTGGATACATCCCATCTCTAAAATATCCTCCTAGTGAACTAGTGAACACTATGGTTTGGTACTTAGCTGTCTTAGTAGATGGAAATATGTCCATAGGATAACCAATTATTTAGTCTTTATAGTCAAATTGATGTTAGGCCCTCAATAATTTCCTAGTCATTCTATGTGGTACTAGTGTTTGGCCTAGAGGTTAGTTGGTTTCTGACTAGTACATTGTTTCATATCAGAATCCTACAACTGAAGGAAGGAGCATTGTCACTTAATTTTAAGAATCTGTAATCCATTCATATTGGAAGATGTCCACATTTAGCATGATAGACCAACATTTTGGGATTATTTGTAACACAACCTTGAGTATGATTTTTCCTTTTTCATTATGCATTCTCGCAAGCATGCTATAATACCTTCAGTGTTTCCATGTCCTATTTTTATAAGTACTTAGGGACTCAATTCCTCCATGCTAGATTTTTGTTGGAGTATTTTCTACTTGAGTTTTTTTCCATTTGGATCACATCACTTTGTGTGGTATTTTAGCAGTTTGTTTCATTTTCTTTTGAGAATTCATCTAATTATATATGGATTTAGGTTTCATATCTTTGAATCACCAATTTCATCGAACATATATCACTTTATTCCTTACCATCATTAGAAGAATTATCTATAACAACAAATTTTCTATCTCCCTTAATAGTATTTGAGACCAGTGCTCCTATGGTTAGGAGAAATGACAAGGAATCTAATCCCTATGATTTACATATGTATTGTTATCTCCAATGATTATAATTAGGATATTATCATTGTGGATTCATTTGTTGAATATCTTTTGATTATCTAATATTAGGCGCTAGTTGAGTTTTTTAATTGGGAATGGTAGAGATATTTTCTCAACCAATTCATTTTCTTTTTATAAACCTTAATTTGTTAGATCAATTGGTTTTCTCTCCCCAATTTTTCGAGGTAGCTTTTCTCTTGTAAAGCTATTTAAGGTTCTCATTTGCTTAATAACAATTCAATTTAATATTTAATCTATACAAACTCATATCATGAGTGAGATTTCCCATATCATTAGAAAATGCCACACAAAATAATGTAGAAAATTTTATATTCCTCGTAAGTCTCATTCTATACTTATTTATTTCAATGAGTTTCCTTTCATATTCCTAATAATTGTAGATAATTTACCAAATATTTATTCTCCAAATGCCTCTCCCCTAATTTTGTAATATCATTAAAAGTTGATATTTTTCTTCCACGTCTTGTAACATAGTTTCCAACATTTATGTGTTTCTTCTTGCATTGAGTATTATATTTATATAAGTATCTCTCTTTTTCCCAACTTTATATCTTAAAGATTCCATGGTACATTTTTGTTCTCAATAATAGATTTAGTGTATGTTAAGTTGGGCTTTCAATATCTTGAAATACTAATCCAAAACCTTGGTGTTTTAGTTAGAGTCCATTTTTTCTTAAAAATATTATTGACTAGAATACTCAATGATTCTATTGACCCCTATTTAAATTGATTACAATTTTGTTAAATTTTGAACCAAGTATGCCATTTGTTAGTTCACAATTGCATATAAAAAATGTGAATTTTAACCAAAAAAATTTAAATTATAATAATTTCCCTTGAATTTGAAATACTAAATTTTTTTAAACCCTCCATACATATTTTTTCAATCTTAAAAAAGCCATATCCCATTAACATTACATTAATATATATCCTTATACACATTAATATGCAGTAACGTACACCGACTCTCATCAGCTATCGTAAATGTTCGGTAGCTTTGTAAAACAGCACAGTTCCCACCGAGGCATTGTAACCCGCGAATGCTATGGCTCAAGCTCCGCACTGCATGTCTCGAGGACAATGGACATATTTAACATGCGCACAGACCTTCACCAATGAGAGTTTTCCGGAAATCAACCATTACCATGACAAACCATTTTCATTATGACCTGTGAGAGATTTCATAAGAGAACCATAAAAATTGTTTTATAATTACATTTATTAAGTTAATAATTTATTTTATGCTGATTAATAAATTGTGGTTCATATTTTAAGAAGAAGAATAATTTAATTTTAATTTTCCAGTATCTTATTTTTATGCTAAAGAAAAGGAAAGAAGAGCACCAAGATCATTATAGTTGGGCTACTTAACAAGTCAATAAAATTGGAAGTGTGACAGATGTTAGGGAAATGAGAGTAGATGTGATTAATGGCCTTACCATGTAAAAGAAAGTGATTTTCATGCTCCACTCTCTTTGCTCACAAATTCTATCGTCCTAGGGAGCCTTGAGAGTAGACCACCACCCTGTTTCACTTCGAAGCTCATGATAATTAGTTCTAATCTTAGGGATGTTCATCTTTTCATCCAGAGTGTCAAAACACAAAGATAAAAATAAAAAGATAATTCTAGTTTTCAAGGGTAGGGTGGAACACCTCCTTATAGTATTTTAGCTTCATTTTTTACCCTCCAACTCCTTATCATCAAATAACTTATACTTAAATTTGAAGGTGATATTATAAATAAATAAATATTTTTTAAATATTTACAAACATTAGGTAAAAATAAATTAATAATTTTTAAATCTCATTTTTAATCTAATTTGATGAAAGCCAAAAACATAGTTATATATCTTAGAGTAAAGTACTAAATTGTAACTCCAAAAGAGACTCAGTGTATACTAATATGATGAATCAAGTGTTTATGTATCAGATATAATAGTATCAAATTTTGTTTATAAAATAAATATGAATATAAATGATTTTTTTTTGCAAAACATTGAAATTTTTTAGTTTGGTTTTCAAATATTGTACTCTAAAAAACAGGGTCTTTTCTTCCTTCAATGATTTCAACATTAGTATTCTTGGAATACTCTTTTGTATCCCATGGATGAGAAGTTTCTTCTATAGCATACTTTCCCTTTTGTATTTCATCTATCTGAGATTTTAAAGCAAAAATTTCTGATTTGATATTATGAATTTCTCTACTTACCTCTCCCAAAGTGAATGAACGAACTTTACCAGCAGCTGGCTCATGATGTCGCTGAAAAGATCTGGTGTTTCATTCAAATGATGCATCAACAAAAGGTGGCTTCTTAACTGAAGTTTTGGAAGAGTTGGAACATAGTTGTTCCATGAATGCTTCTGTGAGCCTGTTCTTCATTTCTCCTTCTTCCATTGCACAGATCTGAGAAAGAATTTTGATTTCTTCTTCTTCTGTAGCAGCCATCAATACTTTTTCTTTAGGTGGAGGAGGATAGTACTCTTCAATACTGGCATCACTATAAGATTCTGAATCAGAATCAATATACATATGACAAGCGCAATTTTCAGAATTAGTGTAGCAATCACAGTTTTCTGATTCTGAACATGAGCAAGGCTGCATGTAGGCTTGCAATTCTTCTTCAGAAGAGTTATAGGAGTCAGGACATGACTCTTCAAGCTGTTGCTACTGAATTTGGTCTTTAATCACCACATTAGGGCAACGTTCTGATGTGTGAGTGCAAGAACCACACTTCATACACTGGATTTGTCCTTCTGTTTTGACATTTTTACCCCTTTGGAACAAGGCTTGGGAATTTTTGCCTCTGTTCTTCTTTGATTCCTCACCTTTTGGACATTTGGTGGAAGTATGTCCAGTTTTACCACATAACCAACAAGTAAGCTTGTTCCATTTTTCTTGCTTAGATGTATGTAGATGAATATAAGAGGGTTTGTAATAATGTGTCCGAGGGACATACCTGTAATACCCTTTCCTTGCTGCAGAAGAACCTCTAATCCTGTGAGAGGGCTTTCTTTTATGTCTGTAGAATTTAGTAGTCTGTTTATGTTCCTTTTTGGCCCTTTTCTTGGCTTTTCTTTTCCGGAGCAAAGGATCGTCAATTGTGAGTCCATATTTGCTGCAAATGGACTTTCTCTTTGGAAGCTTGGAAAGTTTTTCCAATGATATGTTCACTTTGGAACTTGTGCATAGACTGACTAGTGTCTTGGTTATATGAGAATAAATCTCACCCCAAGTGTATGATTCAAAAGGTAACTGGTAGATTTCTTGCAATTTGATGTAATCAACAAATCTAGATGGAAGGGAAACAAGATATACCTGTTTCCATAAAAATATTTTTTGAATATTTTACTTCATAAATCCTCTGCATCTAGTCCCTATGGAAGTCTTCATATTGTGACATTTTGTGGCACTTAAGATTCATGAGCATGGCCTCATGTTTATTTGCAATTTTTGCTTCACAACCACACCAATGCTCTAATATCATAGAAGTTAGAGCTCCGATCATGTTGCTGATTATTGTTCCATCTGAATTATGAATCACATCTCCGGCTTCATCCTTGAGGACATCAAGTTCCATTTTTTCCAATAATGCTGGAGATGATTCTGTTTCCCACCACCTGAGTAGTGTTCCTGTAAAACACTGAATAATGGTTTTGCATGCTTCTATTTCACTTTTACCTCTGAGGCACATGAGTTTATATTCAGTAAACATCATATCAAGCAATTGTCTAATCTGACCAACACTCAGATTATCAATATTCCATTCTCGATGTGACTCAGGGAAAAAGGTACGAGATTCTGGAAGCTTTCCTTTTCCTTCTATATCAGGTGCAGGAAATTTATTGAACCTACTTTCAAGTGGTTCATAAATAGGGAGAATCTGGGATTCAGATTCTTTCTGTTCTTCTTCTTCTTCCTTGAATAAGGAAGCAATTGTGATTTTCCCTGTAGCCTCTGAAAGTGGGGCTACTTCTTTTGGAAATAATGCTACAAACCTGTCAACTAGTTTGATAGGATCTTGAATCTTGATATTTCTTTTATAGAGGAATGAAGTAGGAACTGGTTTATCAACTTTAGACAGGCTTATTTTTTCAACCTTTTCAGTTAAACCAGTGATTAAGCTTTTAGTAGTACCCATGTGGTCTATATCATTTCCTCTACTTCTTCTATCTTATTCAAAGATTCTTTGGCATATGACCTGACTACTGATGAGGAGTATTGTACCTCACTCAGGCTTCTGTTTACTTCATTGAGAGAAACTTGAACAATGTCAAATTGTTCTTTTATTTCTACAGTCTTCGCTGTATTTATTTCTAGGCCTTTTATTGCAGTATTAGTCTAGTTGATCTATTCACTGGCCTTCTGAATTCTTCCATCTATTCCCAGATCATTATCGTGTTTTTGAACCAAAGTAATTGCCTTTGCTGTATTATGATTTTCTCCTATGATAGTTCCTCTATATGGGGAAAAGTAGATGGTGTCAACACTTTGCTGCCATCTAAAGCAGTCTAGGCATGTTTGGTGGATGATGAAGAAGATGTTCTAGTCATCACAACTTTAGGGGAAACATTTATTTTCCATTCATAAAAGGAAATCCAGGAATTTGTTACTTCCATGTAATGTTTCCAATCTTTGGATAATTTAATCTTCTCCTCAATAGTATGTCTGAGACAAAACTGTTCTGCTTCTGGATGAGTGAATAAATCCCAATTCAACATGGCTTTCATCTATTTGGAACTTATTTCTGATTTTAGGCAGCCATTCATTAAGGTAAAGAACTTGTGCATTTCCATTATTGCAGGCTTTTTGTAGTCTTCTAGAATGGGGCCAAATCTGGATCGAGGGATCAAACCTTTTGTTTGTTCTAAATAACCTAGCCCATATTTTGGCTTGGTTGGCCCCATTGTGCTGAATATTTCTGTCAATCTGGGATCTTCACCGTCTAAGGTGATAATTTCATGCATCATCAAAATATGGTCAGACTTAGGTTCATGCGGAAAAGGAATGTTTGAACACTTTGTATTTGAACATGGATTAACTAAGGTAGAAGGAGGAGCCTCTCCAGTCCTTGGATGATGATTCTCATTAATGATGGATTCAGCAAGGGTAGACAAATTTACAACAGACTGGCATTCAGGACATTTGACTTCTAAAGAATTGAAATTTACAAGTTGAGCAAATTCAAATAAAGAAGTATGTCTACAAGAAACCGAACTTGAGCAAGCAGTATCAACAATGGATGGATCACAATAAAAACGAGAACTTTTGCAAGCTTGTTCAATCCTTCTGTAGTCAATTGTGGATCTTCTTGGAAAGGATAATACAACAAAGGATTGGTTTTCTTGGATGTTTGTAGAGGTTATCTTTTTGAGAGTAGGAGGCTTGGGATTTGAGACTACCCAGTGTTCGGGGAATATGGGATATTCCCAATGGATGGTCTGATGTTCTATCTTCTAATTCTTAGAATCTGTTAGAACAATAACACTCGCTTTTGAATCACGACTGGGCTTATGGAGGACTGCAGGATATAAAGTATTTGTATGTTGGAAACATCCTTTGGTCTAGATAACAATATTATGTATTTTCTTATTCATATCAAACCCTGTAGTTTGAATCTGCAACTGTAAGATTGATCTATGGTCTCATTAAAGACATATACAGAAAAATTTGGGCAGCAGTCAAAATAGACTGGACCATCTGACATAGGGGCAACAATTCCTCCTATTAATGAATCAGTATACTTATTATGAGTGAGATCTCTAACTGTGGCTAGAAAAAAGGTATTCAATCCATGATAAGTTAGAGGATTTATCCCGATTCTTATACATCCCAAATGTAAATACTTAGTATTTAACCTCTTAACTTTGGCCTGTAACTATTTTGGATTTAGTAGGGAAATAGACTGAACACTATCAGAATTTTCTTGGATCTGGCTAATTGACTCTTTGATACTAACTCTAGTAGCAGCTCTTAAATGAAATATAGACAAATCAGAATAGACTTCTGATGGAGCAATACTAGGGAGTTGCCATTGGGCAGAAGGTTCTGATTCTTCGTATTCTAGTTCGGCCTGATTTAAAACACGACTAGAACTTGATGCAAACATATCTCTGAGAGGATTCTCTATGGCAGAAGACTCTCTCTCTTCTAATTCATGAAAAGATACAGATTTCCTGAATGGATCCATTTTCTTATAATGAATGATGATTTTGAATGCCAACCTCTTGAACCAGATGTTACTAGCTCTTATACCAATTTGAAATAGAGGCTTCAACGAAGCTTGCTACAGTGCTGCTATAGTAGCGCGTGCTATTCTATCTTGGCCTTGCTATATCTCTTCACTTGCCTTCACTTATCGACCTCTAGTGAACCCAATGTGAACTCAGCGCGAACCTACTTGGTTTTTTCATGCTCTGCAACCTTACACATGGTTTCCTCGCCTTTGAACGGTCTGGTGTCCCTTCAAACCTTTGGTGAACCTCTGATGAACTTTCAGTGAACTTCAAGTGAAGATAATGAGACAACTACTACACAACAGACTTTTGAAAATAACACATAGGTATTCAAATACGTAAATTTCTTCTCATATTATATATCAGAAAAAGATTCACATTACAGAGAGTATTCTTTTCAGAGATAGACTATTGTTGCATTTATTGGACTTTTGCTTCTCACTGAGGAGTAAGCATTACCGAAGGCTTCCTGGCAACAGATAGGCTCTATCTAAGAATTTAAACACTCCTAAACAAACTCACTAAGACTTCTGATAGATCTAGCCACTTTACGTTCTTACCAGTGCCGAACACACTGATACGCAGGCTTCTCAGATCTCTAAGACTCTAAGACTCTAAAACTCTATCACACCAACTCCAAATTCCTCATTCATGAGCCTAACCCTCTTTTTATAAGAAAAGAGAGGGGACAAATATTATTGTTGGGCATCTTACAAAGGGACAGAATCATTGCTTTCGGGTAACACTGAGGTGACATCCGCACAAAGATTCCAAGTCCGGAAAAGTAAATCCTACGGAAAATATGCTAACTGCATAAAATACATAGTGGATGCTTTTGTACAGCAAAGCCCACGAGAAAAGTTGGCCACAATTGAGTCCTTGTGACTGGACCTCATGATTACACTGTTGGATGCTTTTATTGGATAAGCCCACGAGAACCATCAGAATACAGTAATTTCAGGGAATCTATGCTTTTTATAAAGTAGTTCATCCCATGCTTTGGTAAAAATTTGCTTGACAATCATGGGTTTCCCTAAAATGATTTGATGTTTTACTTTAGTTGATACAAGCCATTCATAATGTTTGGACGTGTATTCTTTTAAGTCTTGTTTTCATCATGGAAAGGTGACCATTCTCCTGCCATCATTTCATTGACAGTTTTATATGGCAGATGGAAGCAATCTCCAATGTTGTACTCAAAGCAGATGTCACAATGCATTCGGCAATGCGATTCATGATATAGCGAATCCATTGCTGTTCTGTTAACTCCGTAGCCAGCTCACCACTTTTGTAACTAGTCACATTGCTGGTTTCTTTGCATTATCCCAGTTGTACTAAATTTTAATTTAGTATAATGGGTTTCTTATTTGTCATCTACATTCAATAGATCCCACCATAATTGTTTTTAGGTGCAAAGTCGTATACTGTATCAGGAAAGATTAATTTGGGATTTCCTCCTGGCCATAAAGCTATAATTTGTGTACGCATGGGCCATGCAAGATTTCTAGTATGATTTATATAGAAATATTTTTCATAGATCCCACGATGGATTCCTCCATGTGACAAGATACATGTGATATCATCAAAATCTCTTTTGAGGGCATCTTCTGCATATAGGGCATCTATTTTGGATTTTGTATAGATCATGTCGTATATCCATCTCCTTCCTTTTGGGTACAGTTTCCTTTCTGGTACAAGATGCAAAATATCTATATGAGCTTGCAAATTTGCATCTAATACTTTGGTATTTCTTAACTACCAAGTTGGCTTCCAATTGTTTCTGTATTCTTCCCAATCCTGGTTATCTGGTATTGTTCTCAGAACTTCTTGTTTTTGAATTTGGTCCCATTCTGTAACAATAACCATGAGATGTTCTTGATGCTGGATAAATTCTTTGCTGAGAAAGTCTGGTAAACAATTTTTTGTGCCTTTGATATGCTCAACCTCAAAGTCAAAATTGGCAAAGAGAGCTTGCCATCTAGCAAATTTAGCCTCTCCTGGTTTCTTGATATCTTTAGTTAAAACTTTGCTTAAAGCTGAGGCATCTGTTCTAAGAAGAAACTTTTTGTTTACCAAATGGATATCAAATTTACTGATACAATTCCACGCAACTTTTACCTCTTTCTCAATTGTGGAATATTTTTGTTCAGTAGGATTCCAGGTGCCTGATGCAAACTGGACAATTTGTTCAGTGCCATCTTTTCTTTGTTTCAGGATACCTCCCCATCCTATGTTGTTGGCATCTGTCTCTACAATTTTGAATGAATTGTCATCAGATACATATAAAATTGGAAGAGTTTTTACCTTCGCCTTGATGTTCTGGACAGCTTTGGTATGTACATCTGACCACTGGGGTGGATCCTTTCTGAGTCGCTGATTGAGTATGCTTCTGTCAGTTGCATAGTCCTGATAGAAGTTACTGACATAATTTAAACAACCCAAAAACCTTTGGAGTTGAGTTTTGTCAGTGATGACATCTGGGAACTTATCAACAAACTCAAGTGCATGTTTTTGCAGAGTGATTTGGCCATTAAAGATATTATGGCCAAGAAATCTGATAGAAGTTTGAAAAACTTCTATTTTCTTTTTTCTCAGGACTAAACCATTTCTTTTCACCAACTGTACAAATGTATGAATATGCTTGAAATGGTCTTGGATATTCTTAGAGAAAATTAGAATATCGTCAATATAAACTATAAGCCAATCAAAATAAGGCTTAAAGATTTTGTCCATTACCTTCTGAAATTTAGACGGAGCATTCTTCAGCCCAAAAGGCATGGCATTCCACTCATAGTGGCCTGCAGGAATACTGAAAGAAGTTTTGAATTTATCTTCTTCAGAGATGGCTACTTGCTAAAATCCAACTTTTAGATCAAACTTGGAGAATATTTTTACTCCTGCTATCCTTCACATTAAATCTCCTTTGTGAGGGATAGGATAAGTGTCGTCTGCAAGAACATAATTTAGAGGTTTAAACTTTATTACTAAATGTGGAATTCCTCTAATTTGCTCTGCTCTTTTTTTGACATAGAATCCATAAAAGTTCCATGGACTGTTAGATTCTCTGATGAGTTTTCAATCCAGTAGCTATTTGATCTCTTTCTCAAACAAGTCCCTATATTCCTTGTTCAGAGGAATAGCTTGACTTTTACAAGGCTTGCCTATATATCCTTCTTTGTAAGGTAATTGGACTGTGTGCTATTTTCTATGCCAGAAGGCATTCAGCTCTTCTAAGCAACATTCTTCTTCTATCAGCTTCTTTATTTCCTCAATCTTTCTTTTGACTTGAGGAACCTTCAACTGTTCTTCTACCTTCAATGTAGATTTCAGATCTTTTAGATCTGCCAATTTTGCTTCGGCTTTGTCCAAATCTTGGACAGCTTGGATCATAGTAGAAACTCTAGGATTTGAGATATAAGGTATCTCAATCCTTTTTGTTGTTCCTTTTGATGTAGGAACAGAAATGAAATAACCAACTTGATTTCCTTAATTATTTTGTCTTTTGTTTTTTGTTTTTTCCTTTAAGATTGATAATTAAACGATTATAAATACATTTTGCATATGTAATTCATGAGTATATTCAAGTAAAAATCTAACAATAGCAACATTATGAAAGGAGCTCGTGAGAGGCAAGAGTCACAAAAATGACTACATTTCCTCAACATTAAAACAAGACTATAGGTGTATTTCTCCACCAAAAATAGGTGGCATAGGATGGTATCACCACAAAAATCCCTTCTATCAATGAGCATGCAAAATGAAATAAATACAATGTGGACATACCCAACCCAAACAAAGATTATTATTCCACCATAAAGTAAGGAAGAAAATATATATCAAAACAATATCATATTTGTCCATGAGAATACAAACAAAATGGATTGAAACATTGACTGGTCCATAAGAAGCAAAAGTTTTGGAGTTGCAGAACCCTCTCTTAACAAAGTTATTATGTTGCAACATCCTAGATTATATCTTTGTATAGTCGATGGAAGCATTCATGTGACTGACCATTCAACAGTTCAGTGAAAACCCAAAATATATTTTATGAAGGAAGACGTTCTTTGGACAAGCATCCCATAGTATGGGGTTCCTTTATGTGTAAACATGAGAGTATGAAAATGAGATGAATGTTTTTATGATATGATTGATCTCCTCAAGAATAGGAATAAAAAAATTATTCTTGCAAGCAATAGTGTTATTAAGACAGTTTAAAGTTAACAATGAGTCCCCAAATACATTTGACTAAGTGGAGTCATTCTCTTTTGCAAATAAAAGCAGGTGTTTGTAGGCCACGAGTTTTGGTTGATTATTCGTGTCGAGATTGAATCCCATTTTGACTTTGAAATTGTGATATGGATAAAAGAATAAGATAAACCCTCCTCCATTGTTCTTTCCATTGTTGATAGTGGCACTATCGAGGTACGCCCATGACTTTGAATTATCAATCTTCTCAAGATTTATGACTTTAAGGGCTGGAATATATTTTTTGGATGGTACTAACTTATGATAGCCCATAACTTCACGTGAAATATGAACAGAGGCTGAAATCCTATCTTGGAAGACCTCCCTATTTTTAGCTAACCATACTCCCCAACAAACAATTAAGGAAGGGTAGGGAAAGAACGAAAACTAGGGTTGGCACACCATGTTCGCTAAGAAGCCTCTAGATCCACCCTTCCCAAAGAATAGAGTGATTTGAAGCAAATCTACATACATTACACACCAATATAAAGAAGGCACATGCCATTTCCTCATTATTTTGACATAACAAGCACTAGCCAAGCCCAATCATGTAGCTTCTTTGGAGAAAATACTAGGTAGGAACCTTCTTCATCATAAGGCACCACATACACAATTTTGATTGCATGGGAAATTTAGATTTCAATACCACTTTCCACCATTTTTTCTTCGTCACCACTTTATTCGCTAGAAGGAAGATGAATCCCAACTTAGGAGAGTAAGATCCAAATGGAAAAATTCTCGAAATAAGTTCATGAGATTTGTTTATCAGTTTAATGTGATCATTAGTTAAATCTTGTACATATTCCTACTAAGAAGCCCAACACTCCTCCTCTAGGCCCAACTTCGCGGCCATAATCCATCCCTAAGTCCAAATTGATGTAAGATCCAGATCTGTAATGTGCATTATCTTGTTATAATCTCAGTCTCATAGCATATTAATCAAAAGAGGGGACACATGCCATAATGGGGCCACAAATCAAAACCAATTATTACCATGTTGCTCCTACCTACCCGCTAGGTAAGAGAACTTCCAATGATATCAAACGAGTTGAGAACTGCACTTCAAATGACTAATACATTTTATCTTGACTTTTTGGCCTTGTAATCTAGTCTTCATAGAATTAGGGACAATATACTTGTGGGTTTCCACCAAGGTCCACACATTGTGTGTAGATATTAGTCTATATCTACATTCGACAACCAAAGCTTTTGAAAAATGGAAGAATTTCTTTAAACTCCAACCACCTAGTAATTTTGGAATAGTAATAATTTCTCACTTAACCCATGGAAGCCTCCTGCCCCCAAAAAATTTCCTCCCTTCCCAAAGAAAGTATGAACATAGTTTCATGATTTTATCAAAGACACATTTGGGGATCCAAGATAAATATGCCCAATATATCGGGATGGCTTCTAACATAGATTTTATAATAACTAATATACCTTCCCTTGAAGGCCATATGTGGCACCAACTGTTCAAATGTTTTTCCACATTGGCAATGAGCCAAGTCCAATCTACTTTACTATAGCTATTTTGTTTCATATAAAACCCTAAATATTTCAATCGCTACTCTAATGGTTTAGCATCATAAGGAAGAAGAAGGGAAATGTGGTGTATCTCCCTGTTTGATAGACTGTCGTGAGATATAGTAGATTTATGAGTGTTGATTGACATCCCACTTTCCCACCCAAAGAGGGAAAGAATCTTCACCAGGACAATTATCACCCAAACTTCTCCATTGCAAAAAATAAGAATATCATCAACAAATAGGAAATGGGTATATCCATGGTTTTCACATTGAGATAAACACCAAAATCACCATGCATCTTATCTTTAAACGGGGGTTGACTTAAGCCTTCATCCACTAGTAAAGAAAGGAAGATAAGATAGAGGGAAACTATAGCACAACCATATTTAACCATGGAATAAATAAAATGTTGAGTCATTTATGAGAACTGCAAAAGAGACCAACAAAATACAACTCATAGACCAATTAATGAAATCTAGGATGAAATTTGAATGGGTAAAATGGAGTCTAGCATAAATCTAATTTACTCTATCATAGGCTTTAGATAAATCAATTTTGACAATAACCCCTTTTAGATTTTGAATTTTTATGTTGTGTTTACCTTTGTGGGCCACACCAATACCTTCAGGAATTTTCCTCCCATGCAAAAAAATGAATTGTCCAAAGAGATCAATCTAAGTAGAATGGGTTTGATCCTCGATGCAATTATATTCCTGAATATTGTATATAACATTACAAAGAAGGAGAGTGGATGGACACCTTCAAGAATAAGGGAAATAAAGGTTGAGCTGAAAGTTGGGTGGATTCTACCTTCCTTCCTAGATTCTTCAATCACCCCTAAACGATTGAGGCTTAGAGTATTAAAAATATAAAAAAAATCAACACCTGTATCATCCAACCGAGGACTTTTATGTCTTTGTAAACTGTTGAACACCACTTGGAGCACCTCCAAAGATACCTCCTCCATTATTTCTCTACTTTCCTCTTCATCCACCATTCTAGGGATGTATTGGGGAGTTTATATAACTTCAACAGGTGATGTTTTTAGAGGAGCTCTAAAATAATATTCAATGTGTCATTTACCCATATTTAGCAACCCATCCAAGGATGAGATCTCAATTCCATTTTCATCCTACAAAATCTAGATGGTGTTTACCATTTTCTTGCCTTTAGCAA
Organism: Pinus tabuliformis; assembly: GCA_031772625.1. Taxonomy (NCBI): domain Eukaryota; kingdom Viridiplantae; phylum Streptophyta; class Pinopsida; order Pinales; family Pinaceae; genus Pinus; species Pinus tabuliformis. Next base: position 818,697,413 of record CM062806.1, on the reverse strand, counting down.
AGGCCTAAAAAAAATTGTATTTTCGTCTATACTTTATTAACCAAATGGTTCTTCTTTTAAGGCGTAATTCCTCCTCCTTGGCTGTAATAAGGTCGATTTCCCCCTTTTTAAGGTTTCTAAAAATCTCACTAGATTCCTAGGTGGAGAACCCTCCCCCCTTAGAGTTTTAAATAATCTGGAGCTTCCTTTGTGTCTCCTCTAACTCCTGGACCTCTAATGTTTTCTTCCTTTTTGCTCATTCCTTAGTCTTTTGTTTGATTAATTTTAGATTTGATTCAAATTGGGAAGTTGTTGATGCATTCAAAAGGGAGGAATAAGGAGTCTAGTGAGACTTAACGAGTGTTAATAAATTTCCATCCTTTAGCCATGTGAAGTTCATATTAAAAGGGTTGGTAGGTTTCTTAGGGACCCTTTTTATATCTAAGAAGATGGGGAGCGAATGAAATGCCTCCATCTCCATTCCATTGTTTGATTAGGGGAAGATAGTCCCAAAGACATTCAATTAGGAGGAACCGATCAATTCTCTTTGCAATCTTGTATTCACCTATCTAATGATTCCTCTAGGTAGGAGATAATTTTACTAGCTCGATATCCACCAACATATTGTAGGTTAGCTTACTCCTGAATAAATATGCCTAAGATTTTATCTTAACCTAAGGGCCCTATGATTATAAGCGACACAAAGAGAAATTAAAATCACCATCAATAATAACATTATTTGATCTAAGGAGAGATATACTAAGAAGATGGTCCCAAAAGAATTTGTGGTTTTTGGATGGACCATAGATGTTAATCAACATGAGAGCTTGAGATAGAATCTCAGAGGATAGCTCAAACTCCATATTGTTTCCATGCACCATATTTTTTAGATGAGGATTTGACAGGGTCTCCAACCTACAAATAATCCCCTTAATCGAAAAATTCCAACCCTTCAGAAGGGTTTCAGCAAATAATATTACCTAAATATGACTAATAACAGTCTCCTATAGAAATATTATATCTGGAACATTTACATCAAAATGTCTTCTCAAAGCTTGTTTTTTATGGGGACAAGAAATACCCTAGAAAATAAAGGACATGATTTTCATTTTCAAGATCCCATGGAAGTTGGGCTAGCTCCAAAATCCCCTCTGCTTGATAGTTGTTTACCAATAATAAGACCTCCATGAGATTTTTCCTTGGATTTGGAAAGGAAATATTTTATTCCCTACTTTGACCTTCCACAAGGGATAGGGAAAACGAACCAAAGCCCAAGAAAATGCCTCCATTTTAAGGAGCCACTAACCATGAACATAAATTATATAGGACAACTTAACTCCTAGATATCAGATAGAGAAAAGGAAAAATCAAATGGCATAGTGGATAAGTAACCCTAAGCGTTTAGACAAGGATAGATAGCTATAATATGTAAGGAGGAGGAAATATGAGAATGGATACAAGACGAGACTGCATAGGAGCCCTCAAATTCCACAGAGTAATGACTATGAATTATAATGAAAAAAATAAAATTCATCATTTAAAGATGGATTTGATATAGCAAGTTGGGTGGGGGGGGGGGGGGGGCGCAGAAGAGGTACCTTCACAACTCAAATCCATTTTTACTGAAGGCTTAGCATAAGGCATTGAGCCCACTTCCTTCTCTAGAGTTTCTTATCTAGCATATTCCTGACCATGACAACTAAAAATGGAATCATTAACCATTAGCTCTTGAAACTATAGCCCCTACTTATTTCCACTAACTAGAGGAGAGACGTTTGTTTTTTTCCCCTTTTTATGCAAGGGAATCACACAATAGTTTTTAAGGTGCCCATGTTTATGAAACCTCCTACATCTATAATAAATTCACTTGTAATCCAATTATCAAGGAGTAGCCTTAAGAACCATATCAATCGCTCCAGGAATCCCATGATGAAGATCTACACGGATTAGAATATGTGCCATGGAAATATCACAGGAGATGAGATATGATGAATTGTGCTCTAGAAAAACCCATGAAAGGCTTATGATATCTCAATGTATTAGCTCATGCTAGTAGTGTGCAAGAATACCTAGGAATCTAACCCATAGATGAATAATCTCAGTTTGCTCATACTTAGCATCGAAGAGTGAAAACCAAGATTTGAAAAAAATAGGTGAATAGTCAATTTTCCAAACCCTTCCCAAAATTTATTTAGCATCCTCTTCTGATTGGAAACTAAGATGCGCCCATCCTTTGGCTAAACATTTTACAGTTAGAGGGCCTTTTAATAAAGGATGCACCTTAAAAGATGCCCAAGTAGTGAGTAAATGAGCACTAAATTTTCTCCCACAGATCCATCCCACCAAATACTTCCTACACAAGACCTCTGCCTATTAGATAGCCACATACACACCTAGGAAAAAAGACATAATAATGTATTTATACTGCTTAATAACATGATATATCTTCCTCTTTCCATAATCAACACTTTTTCCCTTGCTAGATTGTCCCTTATTCGATGCTAACATGGAATCCTTTCCAATAGGCTCCACTTCAGGTTGAATGACCTCTTATCCTCTACCAAAACCACCAGATCCATTAAGAGGCTACTCATGGGAGGAAGGTTTAATGAGATGTGGGGAGTGATAAAGGAAGTGTATACCTCGGGAAAAAGAATGCCTTAACTAAAACTTTGGCATTCTAATATGCAAGTGTTTGTTGTTAAAAAATGCAGGTTTTAACCTCGTACAAAAGTTACCTGCATACAAATTCTAAAACACAGAAAATAAACAATCCGAGAGCATAAAACATAAAACACATATACACAAAGATTTTCCCCTAGATCCCAAAATCGGGACTACCATCTTGTTTTTTCATTATGTTCCTTTCAATGTTACAATACATATTTATACATGCAGAAGCATCCAGTACCATGGACTAAAAACCATCGCGTCCAAAAAACATGTGCTAAAATCATGCACAAAACCGTAGGTAGGTCTGCCCAACCTAATATAGGGTCCAAAAAATAAATTTTTCTGGGGTGCTGCCCTAGACCCCATAGAGGGGGGTTACCTGCACCCCTCAAACCCCCTGTGACTGCCCTGCTGCACAATCAGCGCAACGAAGGGCGGGCTCCGCCCCCCTTTTAACCCCTCGGTTAACTACGTGGGCTAGTTGTGGAAAGAATATAACACAACCCAACAAAAAATGTGGCCTAAACCATAAGTCCAAGGGTTCATTATATTGCAACTAAAACGAAAAATGAATAAAGATTCCCAAGATTGTTTAGGGAAAAGAGAAACCATGAAAACTTATGACTTCAACTGGATATTTCATTGCAAGTGATATCCCCATCAAAGATAAAGAAACAATAGATGATGAAACCTTACTTCCAGATGAAATAAGGTCTAGTTTTCAAGGGTTAAAGATACATGTAGGTTCAGAACTAACCTCCCTAATTGAACCAAGCACCCTCCCTACATGAAAATTGTGACCTAGAGGAGACAAATGGGCACATATGGCCTGATAATCCAATATGTCCTATTCATAGTCTATAAGTTCCTTGTCCCACATGGAAGTGCGAAATGTCACTGAGAAGTTGGAAAAATAGAACCTAATAAACCAACCACCTATAATACATGTTTAAATTCTACTATAATATTAAATTGTGGATCTTGTGGATTGTTGTAGGATTCATTAAAACAAGTATTAAAGTCACTAAAAAAAGGATAAAGAGAAGGCACAGGGATAAGTCATGAGAAAACCATTGATTTAACTATAATCAAAACAACCTAAACTTGCCTAAACTTGCCAAAAGCATCATCCTCAATGCCATTCAACCTTCATGCAATTCCTAGGGTCTTTCCAATCTCCTCTTGTCCACCTATATTGTCACACCTTTAATAATACAAATTATTTTATATGAAAAAAATGTTATTAATAATAACAATCTCAATACTATAACACTTCCATGTGACATATGAATAAACAATTAAATATCATTTCTATATATTAAAAAAATATTAATAACATATTGCTATAGAGGTAAAGGTAGATAACATCATTTTGTATATCATACTTTTACCTAAAATCATTTTATATAAGATAATAATATTAAATAATTTTAAAATGAATAAATATGTATTTATTTATGTTATTTTAAAATGAATTTTAAAATTAATATATAAAACATATTATTATTTTTTGAAAATATTAAAAGGTAGATTTGTTCAAAACATTGAGACATATTGGTTTTCGAAATTAAGTGTTGTGATATTTTAGATCTAGAATAAACATCATATTATACACAATAACATATGGATTTTTTTAAAAATGTGATTTTTTTTTTAGGAGTGTCCAACTACAAAATCTGCGAACCCTAGAACCACCACTTTAGAGGAAAACTCAGTGTTAGTGAAGGAAGGAAATGAATATGCACATTTTCCTATTTGTGGATATTCAAAATCGTGTTATATTTTAAAACTAAAATAAAAATTAGAGTGTACATAGGAACTGTTACACAACATTTTGTCACTATCCCTGTACTCCCCATTCCTTGATCCTGGAGGACATCTACAATGAACCCTGCATGCTTTGCCTTCATGAAGAAAATTCCATTGTGTCCCTCTTCATGAGCAGATAAATTCCCTTTTGTAGCATTTCCCTGAAACTTCTATTTTTCCTAGTTTACAAGATCGATGCTAATGACCTTTGCCTCTCCCATGTCGATGTGTAGAGATTAGCACTATCCCTTGCACCAACTGGAGTGACTGAGCTGTGTTCCAGTCGTACCAGTCCTGTTATGGAAAGTCTTTTAAATTAGGAGACGAAGCTTCCAGATCTAGAAGCCTCATAACTAAAGTCTGGTAAATGGTTTGGCCGGATGAGGTCGAGGATGACAGTTTGAGCTCCTTTCCCCTACAATGATGAAACTACCTCAAGGGATAAGCCCTTCTCCCATGAGAAGAGGATCCATCTCCCATCCATTTTTCCTATATAAACCTCCCTTCTTCCCAAGCACAATCTAGTTTCAGCTGAGTGTTGATATTGATGTGTGAATGCTATTTTGGTTTGGAGTATACATCAAGCTATTACTAGTTGTAGCTATCTAGTTGTGTGAGGGAGAAGTGTGATTTGTTTTGGTGTGAAGCCTAAAGGGAAGATCCTTAAAACTATCGTTGATTGAGGCCATCATGGAATGCTAGCAAAAGTGTGTGGGAACCTGGTCTTGTTAGAGGAGGACTGCAACTCAAGGCAAATTGTTGTAATCTCTCTTTGATATTAATATATGCAACTATCGATTTGTTTCCTACATGTTTTGCAATATTACATATTCATGGCTCAATGTTTCTTGACTTGCTAAGTAGGTTGAATTATAATTTTTCTGTTATTACGTTTGTCGTTTGTTGTTGTTTACTTGTTTCAGGTGCTTGAAGAAGGAAGCGAGAGATAGTTGGAGCGAGCAAGCTAGGACATCATCAAGCAGGATAAGTGGACCAAGAGGTAGGCCCTCTTGATTGGTTCTAACCTAAGGAAATCTTCCATAGAATGTATCTATTGTGGCTAGACCCATTATCAGGCTAGAGGAATTTGTTTGTGTCCGCACTTATAATTTTACTTCACCACAAATTGGCAACTCTGCTTGGGAACCAAATCCTTTTGTTTGTCTTGGATTTCATGATTTCGTGAGAACTTTTATAGTTCCATGTTTTCTCTTTTGTTCTATTTCTATTCCCCATGCATATTGGTTTGATTCTAAAATTCATAGTAGCAGATCTGGTCTCTATTTCAATTTTATTTTTTTTCCTTAGCTCCCTCAATCAACGTGCTTAATTCGCTGACAATCGCGCTGATCAGTGTGATATGTTGAGAAATAGCTGCACCGACTAGCCTCTGGCGCTAGTTGTCAGTTAGATAGTCACGCTAATGCATGTAAGTGAAGATTAGGGTTTGTCTCCAATCTTGGCCAACGTGTTTTTCTCTTATGATTTCGCCCACGTAAGCCTTTGAGACCGTCTTCTCGCTCACTAGAGAGATTCATTTAGCTTGGTTTGTGTGCTTTCTTGGTTTAGCCCACCCTCTAATGTGTTAAGTCTAGCCCTCTATGAAGTTCTTTTTTATTTTTTCTTTGAATCACTCGATCAGCGCTATTTTTGGCCAAACATTCACACTGATCACACCTATCAGTGCTATCTTTAGCCTGAAAGTTGTGTCGGTCGTGCTGATCAACGCTACTTTTAGCACAAAATTAGTTCTGGTCTCTAAGTTAAGAAAAATTTGAATTTCTCCCATTCCAATGCCATTGTGTCTTCACCCTTAGACTCTCTTCTTCCACCTAGGAGTAACTAGGATGCTTTATTTTCAATTGAATGAGTGAAAGAGTCTCGCTTGTTCTCTAATTTTGAGTGTGTCTTTTCTCTTTGCAAGAATAGATTACATTGCTTGGTTTCTCAATTTAAGAATTTATGTGTTTGGTTTGTTCAATTCTTTAGTTTCATTTATCATGCTTTGGGTTTTATCAATGCTTGTTTGTTCGAAATTGTGAAAATTTCCATTAAAGTTCTTAATGTTAAAGATTCATTTTGCATTTTATGAAAAGAAGAAAATCATTCTAGTTTACTTAAGTGAACATATTGCATTAGTAGCGTCATTGAGAAGCTAGAATTACATCATCATAAGCAGTGGAAATTAAATAAAACTTCTTTTGTTGTTAAGGGAAGATTAAGTGCATTTAGGACATGTATTAGAGAAAGATTTCCTTCTTCGATGGTTGCATTAATTTTCTGCTCTATATCTCTCAATTAGTGATAGCTTTCATCGAAAACAATTATTTGTTTTCTCATATAGCTGCATGTAGGAGTTTTTCTAGATGACAGTGATAGGGCCTTGTAATTGAAACCTAATTCAAGATCAACCATTAAAATTTATTAAATTAACCTAAGGAAGAATTGAAACTTAAGACTCACATTTAGTGGTCTAGGCTAGTAATGTGTTCTAACGTCTTCAAACCTAGTAGTTGTCATTCGCTTCGACATTAGACAATGCTAGTATGGATTTATGCTCCCCATACCATCATGTATATAAAGGGAGACCCCACTAGGTATGTAATCCTTTATCCATAGGAAGTCGAGTCTGCCGCCTTGTGAACGTGATACACCGAACACAACATTTGGGGAGATTGCTTGCCCATACTTCTTGGTTCACTGGGAGGTATTTTATAGTTCACAATTACATGGTAATCCTTTTTGCCTAGATTATCCTGAGCAATAATTTTGGTCTTTTTGACTCCTTAAATATAAAATATCATCAAGAACTTGTCCTTTCAATCTTGTTAATTCTGAAAGTGACTAGAGTCATCTTTTGTCCTTTTCTTGACTCTTAAAATATGAAAAGGCAAAGTTTTGTTTCAGTGTATTAAAATTAGCTGCCCACGAAATATTCCTGGTTAAAGTTATCTTCCTTAGTGATTCTTTAGGGTCGATTCCAATGGTAACATTCCTAGAGTCTACCAGTCAAGGGGTCCACTCGGATGGGAGTCCTAGTCCTTTTCCTTATTTCGGAAATGCTAGTGCTCCTTATATCGAAATGTTGTCCCTCCCTGGGTTAACCATTAGTGTAAATATCTGGTTGTTTTTGACCTCGGTGATCCTGAGCGTCCAAACTCTTGCCCCGCCATATGATTCATTTGAATCACATCACGTTGATTCTAAGGTTGACCCCTCACCTTCTTCCCCCATTTCTTCACCCTCCTCTTCTACTTCGCTTGGTGAAAATTTGAAATCCAATAACCATGAGGCTAAGAAGAAGAAGACGAAGACGAAGACGAAGAAGAAAGGGTCAAATAAGCGAGAGGCCAACCGTCCAGCTATTAATCCAAATGCACGCGCCATAGAAAAACCTTTTGATCCTTCACGAAAGGTAAAATTTCGTTGTAGGCTATGTAAGGTTGATCATCTCCTTCAAGACTATCCTAACATTCCCAGAGTCTTAGAGGTATGGTCTCAAAACTTGAACCAGACATCCTTGTCGACCTCTGGAGATCATGTCGATGTTACACCTTCAGATAATGATAGTAAGAAGAATGGAAAGATTAGATTCCCCTGTATGTTATGTGAAGGATATCATCTTCTTCACCTTTGTCCTCTTATGGATAAAACTTCCAAAGTTTTGGGAAACCTTGGCGCTCCTCAACCCCAAATTCTTGTTGGTTATCAGAGGCTTTCTTCTGACCCTCTCTCGGTTGGCGAAGAGATTGACTTAGGTGCATCTCTTCCCCATCTTTCTCTTCCCAAGAGAGACTCTCTTATGTCTATTCCCTACCAACCATTGGTCAAAAAGAGTGTTGACTTGGTTCTACCACAAGTTGCTCACTCTGTTCTGGAAGAGAGTGGTGATCATATTTCTCATGTTCTTCTAATTTCCTCAAATTCTCATGAATCGAAGCGTGATCCTCCCATCTCGGTTGTTCAAGAGAGTCCTTCTCCTATTCCTGTACAACATGGGGGCAATCATATGATACCCCCACCACGTAGTTCTGTCGTCTCTTTCAACTGAGATCCATTAACTGCTTTCTGCCTCCCATATTATGTGCCTATCTAGATAACAATACAAGCCTATAATATGGTAGTACCTAGCACTATATTAGATGAAGCCGCATCTGTTAGCATCATGTCTTCTACTTCATGGCAAGCTTTGGGCTCCCCACAGCTTGTGCCTGCCACCCAGAATATGTTGGCTTTCAACGGAGGAACCAATCTACCCTTAGGGATCCTTCCAAAGTTCCCTATTACTTTGGGAGGAAAGACCATCTATATACATGTGATGGTAGTCGAAGGTCTATTAGATTTCAATGTTCTCCTTGAACGTGACTATGTTTCTATCATTGGAGCTCTTGTTTCTTCGCTTTTCCGCGTGGTTTATTTTTTGCATGAATGTAGAATAGTGACCATTGATCAATTGTCATTCATTGGTCACCAGGTGATTCCTTTTCAACCATCATCCCCTATGAGCTCTTGTTTGCAAGCAATACCTTCCCTACCACAGGTCAATTATGTATCCACCCATTCCATCTCCACATCTACTGATGATCACACAGATGGTATAGTACATTATGTACTAAAGGCATTGGAACCCAATCTGTCTTTGGTACCAAATGACATGTATTTTTACCTGAACATTGTTCTTCCATCTAGTCAAGACCTCTTGGGAGCCATGTTCTCATATGTTCATGAGTAGGGTCATGGGGATAGTTCCTGGTCTTGTGTTAACCTCATTAAAAAATGAAACAAGGGATGAGCACAATTCCTTTTCTTAAGGCAAGCTCGTTAAAAAAGTAACCAAGATGTCGGAGGATAGTTTATTCTCGTATCAACCTCGTTAAAAAATGAAACAAGAGCCACGAGGATAGTTCTTTTTTGTATCAACCTCATTAAAAAATTAAACTGATTCCGAGGATAGTTCTTTTACTGTGTCAACCTCGTTAAAAAGTGAAGCAACTCCCTTTTCCAAATCGATTTCTTGATTAACATCTCATAAAATCCTAGCAAAGTCTTTCCAAGATCTCAAAAGTGAACCTTCATTCCATCCACCTATTTGACTGAAGTGAAGCTTGGGGGGTATCTACCTTGATTGGAGTCATTATGTCAGGGGCATGCAAACTTATAACAAGCATAATTTTTCATTTCAAGCTTGTGTAAACATGAAACTAAATCCATGCAGAGTTCTCCATGGTTCAAGCTTGTGTAAAAATGAACCCATGCCTGATTTACATCTCATGATTGTCTTTTTTATCAGCTAATTTCTACTAGATGCGCCTTGGTTGTTGCATTCAATCCCCACCATCTCTTTGGCTGATCATATGCTTTCACTTGGTTGTTTTCCTTTCTTGAAGAACCACAACAATGAGTGGTTTTCTTAGCTAGCCTCTTGACCATTACATGTTTTAAGTAGTTCCTCCATTACCAAAACCAATTGCTACCCTTTATACCACTCGACAAGTCATTTTTAAGCTATTTTCTGACTCGTAAACAATTAAAAGATTACCGAGTATTTTCTCCTTTTTGACTCGTAAAAGAGAATAAAATGGGGTGTCTACTTTCAAGGTCTTCTTCGACCCTTTGAAAGTGGAAATATAGCCGAGCCCTTGTCATTTCGAACTTGTTAACAGATGCAAAATGTCATGTGCCTAGTATAAGTTTACCCCTTGTTCGGGTTGGGATGCACTATTTATGAAAAAGGTACTCCTTGACTGAAATGGTCAGGCAGTTCTCTTAAGTATTGTTTTCTACCTTTTCGGGCTCGAGAGACACAAATGTATGAAAAGGGACGATGTGGAGTTTTCTTTTACATGTCTTTTTCAAACACTCTAAACATGAAAAAGATACCCAGTTACACCTTTGTCAGACTCGTTAAACTATTAAACGACATCGGATTCATCACCATTACGAACATGAGCTACTCCTTCCTAGGGCTCGTTAAACTCACTAGGTTGGATTTGTCCGAAGGATGAACTTACAGTGTAAGCACATGATATCCCCAACAAGCTTGCGATTAAAAAATAGTTGGGGTACTTGCCAGGAATGGTTGGGGGAAATATGGAAATCTTTTAGTTGTATCGGCAGCTCACTCTTGAACATGATACTTGATGCTTTGTGTCGGGTTAGGATATCCTCATTTGAATCATTGGCCTTTCCTGGGTTGGTTCATTCATTTTTGCCTTCCATTTTATCTCTGCCACGTCATCATGACCACCGATCCCATGGATCCAAAAGCTTCCAAACTTCCAGTTGTGTCGCCGATGTGTTTAGGATTGTCTTTCTATAATTACAATTACCTCTGATTCTTTGTATCATCCAAATCATTTTACATCCTCTCATCTATCGTCGATGATGTGGGATTCATTATAGCCCTCCTTCGACACGGTCGCTTTTCGTTGACTTCAACTCATTATCTGAGAAGTTGACCAAGAGACTCCTTTCTCATACCTTAGATCTTTCATGCCCTAATAGCAAGTTCTTCGCACTCAACGAAATGATTACATCATTGGCTTTCGATTGAGTGATTTCATGGGTGTTCGACTTCAGTTCCTCTATTCACATTACATGGATTGTGCTGATAGTACCTTGAGGACCATTGTCATTATTGGTGGTTTCTCTTGTGCTTGTTAATAATTTACATCATTGACTGGTAATCAAGCGACTTTCTAGCATGTTCAACGTCAACACATCTATTCACATGTTAGGGTCTGTACTTTGATCGGATTGTGTTGGAGCGCAAGACCCTGGACTCAGATCACAAAAGTCTAGGTTACAAAGTGATGTGAAATGGTTATGATGATATGCATGTCTCTTTCAGATGGTTCGTTGCGACCAAACCATGAATTATCATATGTGATCATTCTCATTATTGGGTGGTTGTGACCATACCTTGGTTTTTTTATGATCCTCTTTGAACGGATGGTTGCGCCCACACCTGGATCCATTTACATGATCATTCTCTGGATGGCTGCATCCATGCCACGATTCATGTATCATTTGACAGAGACCTCAATCTATGTATGTGTATCTGTACTTGCTTCTAGGTTTTTGACAACATACCGGTTCTCTACAGAGATTTATAAAGCATTTCATCCCTCACTCCATCTCGACCTTCACACTTTAGGGGGAATTTGTTACATAGAATTTTGTCACTGTCCCTATACTCCCCATTCCTTGATCATAGAGGACCTCTACAGTGAACCCTGCATGATTTTTCTTCATGAAGAAACTGCCATTGTGTCCCTCTTCATGAGCGTTATAGACATTTTTGGGCACTTCAACCCCAATCACATATGTCCATAAACCAAGGGCTTCTAAACCCCTAAAAGTGATGTTTCATACCCTAAAGGAACAAGGTCAGCTGATTACATCATTTCCTAGAAGTTCTCCTTGAAAAACTGCTCAGGGCTGGTCAAAACTGGACCATACAGACTACTCCATGCTAAGGGTATGATGCATCTCACCTATTACACATGGGGGGTGCAATGCATACTGAAAATCCCTTCTGTAGGGTACGATGAGAGAGAGCAGACAAATGGTAGAGGTAGTTTTCTAGGTGGAAACTCAAAGAATCTTCTACAAGTTGCTCGTATGACACTTGCCTCTCTGAATTCGCCCAGGGATGAGTAAGAGATCATGAAATCTCCAAGTGGAACCAAGAAATATTAGTGAAATGACACTAATCAAAATCCCAGAAGCTAACTCACTCCCCTGCAAACATCTATATATGGATCCCTCATTCTAGAGATCCAGAGGCTGGAATTTTGTAATTTGTAAGGAAGTGTTGTTGGTTTCTCTTTGAGACATTGTATTGTTGGGTGATCTTGCTTTGTATGAGGTGAAGAGGGATTTCATGCTGGGAGGATGATGCTAGATCAGACAACTTGGTTGTAATCCTCTCTTCTACTACTTTTATCAATAAAGCTATTTGAGTTTTCCTCCATATATTTGTATATCTCTGAATCTTGTATTTTTATATGCATTTGTATGGTTAATGTACATCCGATCCTATTTTGTTTATGGTTATAGATCTCTATGCTTTGATGGTATTTTGCTGCTTTGACTCTATAGGTGTTCTTTGAAGTGGGACAAGTTAGAAAGGAGTGGTGAAAACTCTATCAAAGGAGAGAGGAAACAAGTAAGGAGACTAGCGAAAGACTGAGGTTGTTACTCTTTGCTTCTCTCTCATCTATCTCTCATAAAGGAAAGCACAAGTAACTTTGGTTAGTTTGTTTCTAAGATAGCTACTCGTCTTAGTGGGATTAGCATCTCTAAATGGAAACTAGTTTTCCCGATAACAAAATGGCGACTCCATTGGGGAGTGAATAGTTTGTTTGTTTTGTTATTGTTGTTTGCTTTATAAACCACATACGGAGCCTGAAGTTAAGCCAGCTATCCTTCAAACTGCTTTTGCTATGCAACTACAAAGTAGATCAACGCTACTTTAGTCAATCTCCGGGTTGGTTTATGAAATGAACATCTAACTTGCAAACATCCTAAGTGCCCTGGTGGTAGCTCAAATAACCTCATTAGATCAGCCCCTATACTTTGTGTTTACTGTCTATCATTAGCTCAGCCTAAATCCCTGAACTGAGCTGCAAACTGTGACTAAAAACCAAGCTCAATCTCATCCCTAGACCATCACACTGTTTCTCATTGGAAATCTAGATGCATCGCACCTCCCGTGTGTTGCAGGTGAGATGCATCCCTGTTTCCCTGTGTAACAGGTGTGATGATTGAGTAAGATTGTTTCTGCCTCCAAATTTTGGTTTTTTCTTCATTGTCTTCAGCTTTATTCAGTAGTTTTTCTGTCTATGATGAGTTTATCACTGTTGAAACCTTCTTCCTTTGCATTATTCAGTCTCCATTGATAAATAATTGCGATTTTTTTTTTTATGTATTTTTCATCATTTACAGTTCTCCTCTGCAAATAGTAGCTTAATCGAATTGTCGTCTTTTGATTTGAAAGTGTTGCAAGTGTCATTTTCAGTCAAGAAAACGAGTGTCGTAAAGTCTTCCTCTTTTATATAGTCGATTACACTTTTTCCATTGTATTTGATTTCAATTATTAGTATTCAAAGTGTCGAAAGTAGTTTTAAATTCGAAATCGCAAAGTGTTGTCCTAGTCTTCCTTTCATATTTTGAAGAAAAAATTGTTAGTACTGTCACTTTGAAAGAAGATAGTTCAGATCTATACTTAGTTTTCTTTTTTTCATTATCACATTAAGGAAACTAAAAAACAAATACTTGCATGTGTGTTTGGTCAATTTAGTGTTGTCTGAATTGCTATCATTAATTGTCAACCCGGGGCTCGTAAGCCGATGAAGTGAGATGTACAGTATGTACTTAAGCAACCTTTCCTAGTTCTTTTTGTCATTTTTAGATGATGTTTGTGGTTGACTTGGCTTCCTAAGATGGAGTGATTGATTTATAAACAAATGAGTTCTTGTGTGTGCATATGGTGGTTTTTAAATGCTTCTAGAACTTATTAAAGAGAAAGCTTGAAAAGTGACTTGCAATGAAATTGAAAGTTCAAATGAAAGCAAAGCATTAAACAAAGTGACTAATGGCACTAGTCCACTATCTATGCTGCTGATAAGAAAAAAAATAGCATCTATGTTAAGTCAATGGAAAGTGAAAAACACTACTTTAACTGCAAAACTTAAATGCCAAATCATAACACTTCATTCTTTCGTAACACTCTGCCTCTAGCTGAAATTGTTCATGTGAAAAACAGTTAAGAAGGAATTAGTAATATGAGTCAAAAAGCTAATCAAACCAAGCTGCCACTCAATGATATTTTGGTCCAATAAAGGTTAGTCAATTATGATGAGAAGACCATCAAAAGGTTAGTAAGCAACTTGTCAAAAACTTGATAAAGTAAACTAGCAATGAAACTAAGTAAGCAAGGTAAAAATCAGCAGCTAAGACAAGACAACTTCAAATACCATCAGTGATAAAAAGAAATAAAAACACACTATCCCGGGCTCCTAACACACCTGCATAAACAAACTAATCAGTTCTGAAAAGTGCTGGAAATGTAAAGGCATGAAATCAAACTGTACATTATTATACATGTTCAAAGAAATGAAAAACTGCAGAAATCAAACTATACATTATTGTACATGTGAAAATGAAAACAAAGAAAGGCAGGAAAATAAAATTAAATGCTACTGTACATAGGTTGTGGTAGATGGGGGCCCTCCATCTACTCAACCAGCTAAAGATCAGTTATGCAGAGATGAGCAGAAACAGTCTTCTTCTATTAATTCAGCATGTCAAAATACAGTGAAAAAGTGTTGTAACAACAGTCTTTAAAACAGAGTTTTACAACCAAAATGATTACAGCAATTACAATAATAAAAAGCTAATCTCTAAGCGTTGGCAAATGCTTTATTTATAGGCACAGGGACAAACTGTCCTCTGCGTAAACTAAGCAACTACAGGCCTAACTAATTAACTACGCAGCAACACGCAGGCAACTCTGTGCACGTTTGGAGGAAACGATCATCATGGGGAGTAAATCTATGGTTAGATCCTATCCCTTGCTGTCTTCGTGGGGTGGAGGAAGTGCCAGCTATGGTTCCGTGTCTCAGTTGCTCACGCAGAGCCGTGCCACCGTCTGGAACTTAACTGTTTGACCGTGGGTACTCCTGCGTTGACCGGGGGCATATGTGACTGATTTTGCCCAACCAATAGCATATGAACCATGTATGCATCCATACCAACGTGCCCATGTGGCCCGTTCCTTGAGAAGACATGTGGAGTATAGCAAACAAAAAAAAGGCTGCGGAATCTCTGAACAGCTGCGGAATTGCTGAGTAGCTGCGGAATTGCAGAACAGCTGCGGAATTGCTGAACATGTACCAAAATTCTAAACAAACAGTCAATCATTAGCACAGTCAACAAATCATGTTAAAAAGACATATAATGCAATGAATTGAACAAGTTGATGGAGGAAATGATGTCAGAAGAGAGAAGTGAATAGGGAAAAGCTGTTGGGAGGATAGGTAAATGAGTGCAAGGTTGAGGCTCAACATACCCCCACTGCGAGGCTGTTGCATGTCCTCATGCAACCAAAATTTTGTCATAATCTTTCAGTTCACATGTTCGGATGTCTCTGCCAAGACATCCAACCTTCTCCTTTTCCTTCCTGTTGCCACATTTGTTCTTGGTTTCCTAACCAAGCACCTGAATTTCAAGTTGACCAAGGCCCTGGTTAATTTCTTGCATTTCCTCTTCAATTTCTTGTTCTTTCTTTGCCAAAGACCCAAATGAAGCATAGTGTTATCGTGGATCATTTTGTCCACGTTGCCCTGTTCCTTCAATTTTTCATTTTCCTGTTTGATGTGGCGATTTAGTACCTCTAGCTCAAATACTTCTTGCTTCAGTGATTGAACCTGTTGTTCAAGGGGCAAGATAGTACTAGGGCTAGCAACAGATTGCTCTAATATTTCCAGATAATCGTATGCTTCTTGCTGGACAGGATCAATGTCAGGTGTTTGTCTTGGCTTAAATTCAAATCCTTGAAAACTGCTTTCTCTCTCTTGCTGGAAAGGACTTTCCTCTCTTGGAGGACTTAGCTCAATATCTAGCTGCATTGGAGTCTTCTCAGGTGTGCCCAGATCAATGAAATGGGATTGTTTCTCTTTAGTCACACTCTTCTTCCCTATAAGTCTACTACTTCTTCTTACTTGCAGGCTAGTATTCTTTGGTTCTTACTGTTTTTGCTTTTGTTTCTTTTTGAAGATGGCAGTGTCATGAAGCTGAGCAAGCCTATGAGCTAATGTTTGGGTATCTTCTTCACTTGAGGGTTCAGGTGAAGGTTATGACTCTTGTAAAATGGCTTTCCCTTTATCCCCCTATTGTCTTTTTGTTCTGCTTCCCTTTTTCTTTTCCTTTTGAACAGTTTCTTGGGCAATTTCTTGAAGAGTTTCTGCAACAATTTCTTGGGCAGTTTTTTCAACTTCTACAGCAGTGTCTTTGGCAGCAGTCTCTTCTTGGGTAATCATTTCTTTCCCTTTTCTTCTACTTCTTTTTGGCACCCTAGGAGAGCTACTAGAGGCTTCTGCTGCCTCTTGGAAATGGTTTCTAACAAGGAATTTCTCCCATGTATCCTTTCTCATTTTTAACTGCTCCTCAATCAAGATTTTAATGAGTCCAGGGTGATATAGGTGGGGCTCAATGTTTCCCACGTGTTTCTGAACAGTGGCACTCATATTTCTTAGACTAGCTAGCAAGAAATAAGGAAGATTGATGGTATGTTCACCCATAAAATGCATCATTATCTTTGTATGATAAACATACATTATACCAAATCTGCCTTCACATGTTAAAAATTTCTGAACTAGCAAAAGTAAGGCATTCCATTCCTTTTTAATGACACTTACAGGTATTCCTTTGGTGAAGATAGTGGTATCCATACCTAGATTTTTCAATATGTTCTTCCACTCTTGGCCTTCAACAACTCGATTTTTGAACCAACGTTCCCCAGTACGAGGCAAAGAAGTTGCTTGAGCCAAGCTGCTCTCTGTGATAGTGAATTGTAGGTCTCCAATCTCCACAATGTTTGTTTTTCCATCAAACGACCGAGAAAAGGCCTTGGTAACTTCCTTGTGATATCCTTTGAACTTCTGAATAAATTTTAACCACTTGGCCTTCTGCAGGGCATTCTTCGTTTGTGGGTAACCGTCTAGAAACTTAGAACCTTCCGGCTCTACTCTTAATAACTTGCCCATTTTGGTTACCAGCTCTCTTGCTGCTCTGATAGCGCTGTTTGCGTACTGGAGAGAGAGCTACACGGGAAAACAGTGCTCAGCAATGGGTATTACGGTCACAACAGAATGCTCAGCAGTTGGTATTACGGCTACAACAGAACGCTCAGCAGTGATGCAATTACGAGACTGGTGGTCAGGGTTTTGAGTGGAGAGGTGAGGAAAATAGAACAGGATATGCTCACGGTGAAACAGAGTATGTTTGCGGTGAAACAGAGTGAATGAAAACGAGAGTGAAATCGATGGAATCGAGGGAGTGAACGGCAATGGAAATAAGGTTATGCATGCGTAGAAGGGTGTTAAAGGATGAAACGACCGAATCCCATGGACGTCGGGTGGCTGTGTACACCTGGCTGCAGAATGATCAATTGGAGAGTCGTGGTACAACAATACACGTCACTCTGGTACGAAGAATTAATGAGAGAGAGCAGGCCATATTGAGTTCAAATCAGCAGCAATTAGGAACCGTTAGGAAGATGGTGAGGTGGATTACGCAGCATAATGGACGAGGAGTGGATGGGGGTCTTGTCAATCATTACATTACGTGCCTCCTACCATAATCCGAAAACCATACATAAATGATATAACTATTAGTTAGAAATTTAGAACATACCTTCATGTATTTGCATTTTGATCCCTTTGCTAATTATGATGCTAAGCTTTGATTTATTGCTGCCTTTGTATATGCCATGTGTCCTTTCTCTTTAATGATGCTGGTGCTTTTGACTGCAGATTTTTTTCTTTTTGAAACAGAGTTTGTTTTTGTTGTAGGAACATAGTGTATTAGCTGCGGAATCTTGATATCAGCTGCGGAATTGGCTCCTAGCTGTGGAAATTGCAGCAACACTTTTCTGCCTGCACAAAGAGGATTAAAACAACTTGACTGAATGGAATAGTCCTGAGAGGGACTTTATTTGGTGAAAATGAGATGGAATGAATGGACTGGAAGAAAATGAAATGGAATGAAAATGATGAGATGGATGAGATGAATAGAGAGAGATTTTTTTTTTCGGAAAATATAAAGTGTCAGGTGACCCTGATTTTCACTTCATATTTTCTGCATAAGACCGCCATTCCAAGATTGGTTTTCAGGCTTATACAAGAGATTTTTTTTTTCTTTTTTTTTTCTTTCGACTGAAAGGAACAAAAACTAGGCTGATGGAGGAGAAGAATTCTTCTCCACCAGCCTCATTGCAGAATCTTCTTGGAAATTTTTAACAAATTCCTCCCTTGAGAGTGGCTTGTGGTAGACTTTCAATCTATGGCCATTCACAATAAGAGGAGTCTGAAGCTCGTCAATGGTCTTCACTCGAACTACTCCATTTTTAAAGACTTCATCAATCTCATATGGCCCAAGCCAATGAGTTTGAAATTTTCCTTTGAAGTCCTTAAACTTGGAATCAAACAATAGTGCCCAATCTCCCTTCTGAAACTTTCTTTCTTTGATGTGTCGATCATGCCATTTAGTTCTTTGGTGCTGAACTAGATCGGTCCTTAGAATTGCATCTTGTCTTATTTCATCTAGCTCATTTAGCTGGCCCATTCTGTGTTTTTGGGCTTCTGAGAGGCTCATCCCCAATTGAACTGCTATCTTGAAGGTCTCGATTTGGAACTCAATGGGGAGCAGGACTTCCTTCCCATAAACAAGTTCGTAGGGAGAATGTCCTATTGTGTTCCTCCATGTAGTTCTATAGGCCCATAAGGCTTCAGGAAGCCTTTCTGCCCAATCTCTTCTATGAAGATGAACAGCCTTGGTGATAATGCCTTCAAGAACTTTATTTGTAGATTCCACTTGACCATTTGATTGCGGATGGTATGGAGTAGATGTTCTGTGCTTGATCTTGTATTCCTCCATCAGCTTCTCCATCAATTTAGATGTAAATTGGCTTCCCTGATCTGTCACAATTTCTCTTGGGACACCAAAACGAGTAAAAATATCCTCAAAAAGAAATTGAACAACTGAATTTTCAGTGGCAGAAGGCAATGCCTTGGCTTCTACCCACTAGGTAACATAATCAGTGCAAACCAATATATACTTCTTTTGCTTAGATGGTGGATTAATAGGTCCAACGAAATCTAGAGCCCATTTCTCAAAGGGTTCGATGCATACCTGTGGCTGTAGTGGCATTTCATTTGAAGGAGTTGGTCTCCCAACTCTTTGGCAGCTGTCACACCTTCTAACATACTGCTTTGCATCTTTAAAGAGAGAAGGCCAATAATATCCTAAAGAAAGGATTTTATAGGTTGTCCTCTTGTCAACAAAGTGTCCACCGCATGGTTCATCATGACATGCCTTAAGGATGTCAGGCATTTCATCTTCCCGAACACATCTTCTGATCATACAATCTGGCCCTGTTTTGAACAATTCATTAGAAATCCAAGAATAATGTGAACTCTCCTGAATGATTTTCCTTTTCTCATTAGGAAATAAGTGTAGAGGTAGCTTCCCTGTGACTAGATAATTAGCAATATCTGCATACCAAGGAGTCTTGGTAGTTACTGCAAACAAGTATTCATCTGGAAACTTATCCTCTACAGGAGAATCTTCATTAGTGTTTTGGATTCTAGACAAGAAATCAGCTACTGTGTTTTGTTTCCCAGGTCTATCTAACACAGTAATGTTGAATTTTTGTAAAATTAAAAGCCATCTTGTAACTCTGCCATTAGTAACAGGTTTGTTCATGAGATATCTAATTGCAGAGTGATCAGTATGGACAAAAGTTTCATAGCCGGTTATATAATGTCTAAACTTGTTAATTGCATGAAGAACGGCTAGAAATTCTTTTTCAGTCACAGTGTAATTTAACTCAGTGGGAGTCAAATTTTTACTAGTGTAATAAATGGCATAAGGTACCAAATCTTTTTGTCCCAAGACAACTCCTAGAGCTGTATCTGAAGCATCAGTAGAAATGTGGAAAGGGAGTTTCCAATTTGGACCTCTTAAAATGGGTGCTTCAGATATTCTAGTCTTTAAAGTTTCAAAGGCAGACTGACATTCAAGATCCCATTTGAACTCACAGTCTTTAGTAAGTAATTTGAAAAGAGGAGATGCTATCTTGGTGAAGTTTTCAATAAATCTTCTATAATATCCAGTAAACCCAAGAAAACTTCTAACATCTTTCTGGAAATTTGGAATAGGTAACTTGGAGATGACTTCTACTTTGGATCTATCAACTTTAATTCCATCTCCTGAAATATGAAGTCCTAAAACAATTCCTTCAGTAAACATCATAAAACACTTTTCATGACTTAATGAAAGATTTGTTTCTTTACATCTAATTAGGAATTTTTCCAAATTTTCTAATTCTTCTTCAAATGTGTTACCATAAACTGTGAAATCATCCATGTAGACCTCTACACAATCATGAATTAGATCTGAAAAGATTCCTAGTACAACCCTTTGAAATGTAGCTGGTGCATTGCATAATCCAAAAGGAATTACTCGGTAAGCAAAAGTTCCCCAAGGACAAGTAAATGTGGTTTTGTCTTGATCTTCAGGTGCTACCTGAATTTGATTGTAACCACTAAAACCATCCAAAAATGAGAAAAACTTTTTACCTGCTAAAGTGTCTAATACTTGATCAATAAAGGGCGAAGGAAAGTGATCCTTCAAGGTTGCTTTGTTTAATTCTCTGTAATCAATGCAAACCCTCCATTTACCATTCTTTTTAGGTACTATAACCAAGGGAGAAACCCATTGGCTATCTGAAATAGGGTAAATGAAGTTTACATTGAGTAACTTTTGGAGCTCTTCTTTCACTATCTCCCTAAGATTTGGATTCATCCTTCTTTGAGGTTGTCTGATTGGTCTACTGTTTTCCTCAATGTAGATGTGATGAATACAAGTCTTAGGGTCAATACCTTTCATGTCGGTATACTCCCATGCAAAAGCAGTAGAATGTCTTTGCAAGACTTTGGTTAGCTCTTCCTGTTGGGATTTTTCCAAGTTTTTGTTAATGTTTAATGTTTTTCTTGGAAAGATCTCAATGGCAGAACTACCAAATTCTTCCATAGAGAAAAGAGACATTTGTCTAGATGATAGACACTCTATGTCAGAATCCAACTGAAATTGTGTAGAGTCATATTCTGAAGATGGTTCAAAATTTTCTAATGTATTCAGAATTTGACTATCTTCACTAATCTCAGAAATGGTAAAGACAGGTTGTATAGTATCTTCATCAGCAACCCACTCATTGTCTCCTATTTCTGTAATTGCTTTCGCTGGAGGATACAAATTGAACTTCTTTGTTGAATTTCCATCAGAAATATACATATCCCCATACCTACAACTCATGAAAGCATCAGCTGTGGCCAGCCAAGGTCTTCCTAAAATAAGAGGATGTCATCCTAGATTGTTCTTGGGAGTTAAAATCATAAAATCAAATGTATATTCCCAAGAGTCTAGGGAGACTGGAATGTCTTCCAATACACCATCAGGTTTAATGATTGATCTATCTGCAAGCTGCAGTAAAGTAGGTGTAAAGAGAAGGTTACGAAGTTTTAACTGGTCCATGGTCTGTCTACTCATAATGTTGATAGCAGCCCCTAAATCAATCAAAGTATTTGGTATTTCTACCCCATTGATATGTGTTTTGACAATTGGACTACCAGGATCTACATATTTCTGCATGGTAATCTTTCCCATCATAATGTTTGCAATTTTTCCTATCAGGTGGATCCTTCTGGTATCTCTTGGTTTCCTTCCTGGTCTTTTAAGGCTCAACTCCTTTATTGTTTTGGCTAGAATGGGAATTTATTTAATGGCTTGTAACAAGGGAATATTGATACAGACATTCTTCAATTCATCTAGAAAATTATAGTCAGGCAACCAAATTTGATTTTCCACTCCTTTGTCGATTTGTAATCTTTCAGGAAAAGGAGGTGTCGCCACAGATGTAGGTTGCTCAACTATGGGAGTTGTGGGGGTTGATTCTTTTTCTTTTTCTTTTTCTTTTTGAGTGTTTGGGTTCTGAAAGGATGCTTCAGAACCCTTATTAGCTCTAAGAGATTCTTCCTCAGAAATGCTTGGTTGTTGAAAACTTATAGAAGGTTTATCTAGGATTCTACCTGATCTGAGTTGTACTTCATTGAGAGGAACAATCATATAGGTAGGGAATGGTTGACCTTCCATCATGTAAGCATTTTGAGGGTTCCTATTATTGGGGTTTGGTAATGGCTGAGAAGGAAGTTGATTTGACTTTTGTTGAGATTGGAGCAAGAGTTTGAGAATTTTGATTTTGTGGAGGAGGTTGTTGTTGTTGAGGGAATGGTAATGATAGTTGTTGACTTTGATTTGGAAGTTGTGGAGCTTGCTGATTCTGAAAGGTTGGAGGATATTGATAGAATTGAGAAAATCTCCCATAAGGATTTTGCATGCTTTGCATCCATGATTGAAAAGGATTTTGTGGTTGAGGCCAAGGTTGTTGCCAAGGATTCCAATTTGGTTGGGGTTGAAAATTCATAGAGTTTTTAAACCCTTGATTTTTTTGCCCCTGCCAAGGTCTCCTTGCAACAAAACAAAGAGATTCAAGTGTATTTGGATCTTCTTGAAAGACTTCTTTGAGTCCAGGGATTGAAGGACAATCCTTGGTCTCATGGTTTTATGAGCAAATTACACATGTTTCCACAACTTGTGCTTCCAAGGGACATTCCCTTAAAGCATGTTTCTTTCTACATTTCGGGCAAAAGATGGCCAAGGCCTCGGCTTCTGCTTTCTATTTATTGTGGATCTTAAGGGTGTCTAATTGTTCACTAAGACTCCCTAAGATATTAGTTTTGAATTCATCAAGCATATTGCCAATCTCAGCCCTACTTACTGATCCAGTTGCAGACTTATTTGCGCTGAGGAGAGAAGGATCTCTAGGCCCTTTTTGAGTTTTTGATTTGCCCCTTGAGAGATGGACACATAATTCTGCTATATCAGAAAGTGGAAGCTGAGATATATCTCCCTTCCCCATCATATTCAAAAGATCTATCCATTCATCTCTAATGGCTTTTAGTAAGAGGGCTTTCAAGGTCTCTTCATCCAAGTTACTCATTTTTTCTCTTTTCAAATTATATTGAAATCTTTCAATCAGTTCCTCCAAGTTCTCATCTTCTCCTTGTACCATTTTAAATACCTCATCCTTGTGATTGGTGGGCATACAGTAGTCTAGGTACCTATCCAAAAATGTTTGTTTCATATCATTCCAAGATCTAATGGACTGAGTGACTAACCCCATGAACCATTTCAAAGCTTGTCCTTTCAATGTGGAAGGGAACAATTTGAGTTTTTGAGTGTCATCTAAATAGTCATAAGTTCTACATACGACTTCAAACTCAAATAGGAATGTTTCAGGGTCCTCATTCCTTGATCCATGAAAGTTCGGGAGGACAGATGGTGAGATGTTCTTCATGGTGGCTCGGGAATCCTCATCGACTATAGGGAACCCGAATGAGTTATCCCCATCCCTATTTCCTCCAATATTACCTCTACCTCCTCCATTGTTTCCTCCTCCTCCTCTACCTCTACCTCTACCAAATCCAGGTGCTTCTTCCTCTGCCATGGTAGTTTCCCCAGAGACTTCAGAGTCTTCTGGTTCTTCTACTAAGGGTGTATGAGAAGGATTCCCTCCTTCTTCTTCAGGTGTTTCTACTTCTTCAATTATAATTTGCCTCTTTGGAGAAAGAAGGAAAGGATCTCTTTCTAACTCAGACGCGATGGAAGGTATGGGAGAGTCAGTTGGAGATAAGGGAGGTGTCTCTTGTCTATCCCTTGAAGTAGATGGACTCGTAAAAATCGAACTCTTTGCTCTAGCTAAAAACCTTCCCCTAGAATCTCTAGCTCTATGCATGTCATTTTTATTTTTTCTTCAAGTCAGGTTAATAATTCTTTTTTTGATCTTCCAGGTCACTCTAGGTGCAAGAAGAGAGCATACTTAAGATACTATTAAACTAATAACTTTCTCTTTTCTGATCCTCCAAATCACTCTAGGTGCAAGAGGAGAGCATACTTTGAGAGGTTATCAATTTCCCTTTCTTGAAATTTTCTTAATTTTTTTTTTTTTTTTAGGATTGGCTACCTAATTTCACTTCCCCGGCAACGGCGCAAAAATGTTTGGTCAATTTAGTGTTGTCTAAATTGCTATCATTAATTGTCAACCCGGGGCTCGTAAGCTGATGAAGTGAGATGTACAGTATGTACTTAAGCAACCTTTCCTAGTTCTTTTTGTCGTTTTTAGATGATGTTTGTGGTTGACTTAGCTTCCTAAGATGGAGTGATGGATTTATAAACAAATGAGTGCTTGTGTGTGCATATGGTGGTTTTTAAATGCTTCTAGAACTTTTTAAAGAGAAAGCTTGAAAAGTGACTTGCAATGAAATTGAAAGTTCAAATGAAAGCAAAGCATTAAACAAAGTGACTAATGGCACTAGTCCACTATCTATGCTGCTGATAAGAACAAAAATAGCATCTATGTTAACTCAATGGAAAGTGAAAAACACTACTTTAACTGCAAAACTTAAATGACAAATCATAACACTTCATTCTTTCTTAACACTCTGCCTCTAGCTGAAATTGTTCATGTGAAAAACAGTTAAGAAGGAATCAGTAATATGAGTCAAAAAGCTAATCAAACCAAGCTGCCACTCAATGATATTTTGGTCCAATAAAGGTTAGTCAATTATGATGAGAAGACCATAAAAATGTTAGTAAGCAACTTGTCAAAAACTTGATAAAGTAAACTAGCAATGAAAATAAGTAAGCAAGGTAAAAATCAGCAGCTAAGACAAGACAACTTCAAATACCATCAGTGATAAAAAGAAATAAAAACACACTATCCCGGGCTCCTAACACACCTGCATAAACAAACTGATCAGTTCTGAAAAGTGTTGGAAATGTTGATCCGGATTTAAACAGGAACCCAACAAATTACAGAGATAACCATATACACAAAGATGCAGCGGAAATAATACTTCATTTCATTAATGGAAAATACTGAAATATGCTTACAAACAGAAATGGCAATAAACTAGCTAGGGCGATGGTAGCTTATCTCTGAGAAGAGATGTGACGGCTACATGCCTCTGAACTATGTTACAATGAGGCTTGAAGGCCTATTTATTGTTGAGAAACAATGGACAACCCTTAACATTCCAAAACCTAACCCTAGGAGATGAAACGCCAAACTGTGGGCCCCGTTTGGGTAAATTGGTACATCAACTTCCCGGGGTCGTAACTTTGGCATACGATCTCCGTTTGACACGTACAATAGCTTGTTAGAAAGATCTATCCGAGCACTACCACTTTGGGAAGGGAAACATAGGTCCATGGACCCATGTTGCCCCCAGATTTCCCAAAAAACGTCGTTTAGGGCCTCAAAACGGCTCCGGAAGTTTAGGACTCGAAAAACTGCTAAAAATAGTAAGTTGTGCTACAATTAAGGAAACTGAAAATGCTGAGAAAGACAATGGTGGGGGTCCAGGTGGACTTGGCAGGTGGCCACCAATATCCACCTGGATCATTCCTCCCCCCTTAGGAAGCAATGGTCCCCATTGCGTTGAGCTCCTCCATGAGATGAGGAAACTTCTGCTGAACTTGTTCCCTGGTGAGCCACTTGCCCTGCTGAAGGAGTTGGCCCACTTTGACAACTCGATACAGTTGGATATTCTGTTGGCGAGTGTTCTTGATCTGTGTTTCCATGATCCGATCAGTTGCAGCTTGTTCCATGCAATCTGGATTTAATTCTGTGGGTTTGAGCTGTTCTGCAATGTCGGATGTGTCTAGCAATGGTGGAAAGTATGGCCAAAGGCGGTCCACATTAAATACTGGGTGCAGGCCAAGGAATGGGGGAATGCTGAGCTCAAATGCATTGTCTCCCATAGCCTTAGTAATGGTGTAAGGACCATATCGGAGTGGTCTCAATTTCCGATAGGCTCCAGTAAGGCGTTCCTTTTGCAAATGCAACCAGACTTTGTCGCCCACCTGAAACTTGTGTGGCACCCGATGTTGATCATGTCGCTGCTTGTACTTGGCATTTGATTTCTCCAGAATGTCATGGACCTGCTGGCGAATATGTTGGATTCGGTCAATGAAGCTGGTGGCCTTATCTGTTTCGGACTGGACATGAGCTGAATTCATGTGAGTAACTGCAAGTGGCATGGCCACATCAATGGGGCATAGTGGCTGGAATCCCAAACCCACCTGAAAAGGGCTATGGCCAGTGGAGCTGTGAAGAGCTCGGTTGTAGCTGTGCTGAACGTAGGGGAGGCTCTCGTCCCATGTGCGTGGATGCTTTGAGTTATACATACGCAGAATGTGCACAATCATCCTATTGACAACCTCCGTCTGGCCATCAGTTTGAGGATGGAAGGCTGTGGACTTCGTGAGTTTGGTGTCCAGCATTGACCAGAGACTGGACCAAAAGGTGCTGAGAAACCGACTGTCCCGATCTGAGATGATAGACTATGGGATCCCAAAGTGCACCCACACTCGTTCAAAGAAGAGTTTAGCAGTGGCTTCTACTGTGATATTCTTCTTGCAGACCATCATAATGGCCATCTTTGAGAACCTGTCGACGACCACAAAAACGCAGTCATTTCCATGCTTAGTGGAAGGAAGGCCTGACATGTAATCCATGGAGATGGATTCCCAAGGTCGACTAGGGGTAGGCAACGGGGTATACAGGCCTTGCTTCTTAATGGTCGGTTTGGCAATGGCACAGGCAGTACATGATCGGATGTACTTCCCAACATCCCGTCGAAGATTCGGCCAATAGAAATAGTTTTGCAGTACTGGCACTGTTTTCTCGACCCCGAAATGCCCAGCAGCCCGACTGTAGTGTGCTTCCCAAATCATCTTGGCACGCTCGCTTGAAGGCACAGAGGTGACCGAGGTGGCATAATAGGGCATCTTGGAGGTGAAAATCTGCAACCTGCCGACCCTCCAAGAGTGTCTGGTATGTGTGGCCGAATTCTGGGTCGCTTTTGTAGAGAAGTGGCCAATCAGAAGTCTCGTGCCCGCAAGAGTTGAGCACGGTGGTTAGCGCCATGATCGGTGGTCGACTGAGGCAATGTGCAACATTATTGGTGCTGCCCTTTTTATACTTGATATTCAAGTGAAACTGTTGCAGGTATGTAGACCACTTCTGATGGCGATCATTCTGCAATTTCCCTTGGGTCTGTATGAACTGCAGAGGTCGGTGGTCTGTGTGGATGACTGTTTCCTTCCCCAAAATGTAATGCTTCCATTGTCGGCAGGCCTGTACAATGGAATACATCTCTTTATCATAAGTGGGGTACTTCCGGACTGTGTCTGAAAGTGTTTCACTGTGATATGCCACTGGATGTCCATGTTGAGTAAGGACTGCCCCAATAGCATAGTCAGAGGCATCTGTCTCGACCTCAAATGGTTGTTGTCAATCTGGTAACGCGAGCACTGGTGCCGTGCAGAGGCGATCCTTCAACTCCCTGAATGACTTCTGTTGAGATTCAGACCAAAAGAATTTTGCTTTCGCCCCGCCCTTGGTGACTTGACTCAAGGGCCAAGAAATATGAGAGAATCCCAACACAAACCTGCGGTAGAAGTTGGCAAGACCTAGAAAGCTGCGGAGCTCTGTTAGAGTGGTTGGAGAGGGCCAATCCCGAATGACTTGGACCTTGGCTGGATCGACATGCACCCCCTGTTCATCAATGATGTATCCCAGATACTGAACCTCGGTCATGCCAAAAGTGCATTTCTCCAAATTGGCACATAGCTTGTGTTGCCGCAGTGTTTGGAGAACCTGTCGGATGTGGTGGAGGTGCTCTTCCCAACTCTGGCTGAAGATCAGAATGTCATCCAAGTATACTACTACAAAGGAGTTGGTGAATGGCCGCAAGATGTCATCCATTAGCCTCATAAAGGTTGCAGGAGCATTTGTCAATCCGAAAGGCATGACCAACCATTCAAAGAGGCCCTCCTTGGATTTGAAGGCAGTCTTCCACACATCTGAGGGTTCAATTGGTACTTGGTGATATCCTGACTTCAGATCGATCTTGCTGAAATATTTCGACCCCTTTAGTTGGTCTAGGAGGTCATCAATCCGCGGGATCGGGTACCTATTACGGACAGTAATCTTGTTCAGTGCCCGATAGTCAATACAGAGTCTCCACGTCCCATCCTTCTTCTGTACCAACACTATCGGGCTCCCACAGGGCGAAGAACTCGGACGGATGTGACCCTTCTGCAGGAGCTCCTGAATCTGTCTCTTGATTTCATTGTTCTCCAGAACCGAGCGCCGATAAATTGGTCCATTGGGTAGCGGCGCACCTGGGGTCAGATCGATGGAGTGCTTGACTTGACAGTGCAGAGGAACCCCTGCCGGGGAGGTGAAGATGTCTTCGTACTCCTCCACAATCTTGTCCATCTGTAGCTGCCGTGCAGAGGAACCCCGTTTGGAGGCCGCGGCCACTATCTTCTTCTTCCCTTGAAGGCGTATCATCAGGAAAACAAATTTCCTGGTTTTGGAAATGATCTTACTGCATTGTTTTGCAGTAATCAAAGAGATGGCGGCAGGTGGTGCTACCTCTGGTATCCTGAACAACTTATTTCCCAATGTAATAATAACAGCACGGGGCCTTGATTCATACACAGCATGTCGCTTCCACAAGTATGGTTGTCCTAGTAATACATCAAAAACTTCAAGGGGAGCAATGTCACACAATACCTCATCCGTGAAGGGCTTGATGTTGTATGGAAGGCGACACTGCTGGCTCACGCGAAGATCTCGCCCTTGGTGAAGCCACCCAATGGTGTATGGTTGTGGATGTGCTGTGGTCGGTAAGCCCAACCGCTTCACGACCTCTGCCGAAATGAGGTTCTTTTGACTCCCGCTATCAACAATGAACTATATCGGGGAGCCCTTTACCCACATCTGGGAGTGGAAGAGACGCTCCTCCTCCTCTGGTTCTTCGGGTTCATTTTTCTGGATCTTTGCGGTAGCAACAGTGGCGCTGGGATCCGCATCAATGATCTGCTTCCCTTTTTCATACCCCTTATCGGGTTCTGACTTAGAGTCAGAACATGCATCTGATTCTGAAACCTTTAGCTTAGCCACCAGTGACTGCTTGGCCCGACACTCACTTGTGTTGTGAGTGGAGCTCTTATGGAACACGCACCATTTTCCAGTGTCCTTTCTCAGCTTCACGGCATTGCTCTTTGCTTGCAGCTTCGGCTGGTTGTCTTGGGCTGTCCCGCCTTGGCTTATTCCTTTGTTCTGTGGTTTAGGGGCACCTTTCCCCTGCTTTGGATTCGCAGATCCAAAGTCTCGCTTCTTTTGTTTAAACTTCTGCTCGACCTTGACGGCATACCGGTATGCTGCGCCGAGCGAGGGGATGTTTAAGAACTGTATTTCTTCCTGGATGTACTTATGCAGGCAGCCACGGTATTTGAGTATCAAATGTTGCTCCGAATCCTTGATACCCAACTTTGTGCGAAGGGTATGGAAAATATTGGTGAACTCCGGCACGTCTTGGTCCCTTCCCTGCCGCAGCGTGGTCCACTTTATGTATTCATCCTCATAGCTTCCGACAGGGTAGTACTGCTCCTTGATGGCATCCCAGAACGAATCCCAGGTGGGTGCGGCTGAAAATAGTGAGCCAGTACTTTCATCCTTCTGCTCGCAGTAGGTTTCCCACCAGTCCTTGACGTGGGGGGCTGCTTTGAGAAGAGCAAAAACAATCTTTTCCCGACTCGAAAATTCATGAACAGAAAAATAACCCTCTAGCAGATTTAACCATTTATCTACAGCATCGGCGTCTATCTGACCCTCTAATATGGGGATTTCAAAATTAACTTGTACCTTAAAGGGTGTGGCATTTCCAGAGGAGCTACTGGAAGCCGATGCGCCGCTTCTGGGTAGCCGCTGAAGGATCTGCGTAAAGTTGTCCATCATCGCGTTCCGTTGTCGCTCGAGCGCTTCTTCGAGCAAGATTTTGATGGGATCTCCTGCCCCCTCATCTTTCTTCTCGTCCGCCATGGGAGGCCGTCGGGATTTGCGAGGCTGGTCTTGCAAAGGTTCAACAAGTTCAAGCCCTAACTCCTTATATCCCGACCTTGTTGGGGACATGCAAATAAAAATAGAGAAAAAGCAGACCGCTCTGATACCACTGATCCGGATTTAAACAGGAACGCAACAAATTACAGAGATAACCATATACACAAATATGCAGTGGAAATAATACTTCATTTCATTAATGGAAAATACTGAAATATGCTTACAAACAGAAATGGCAATAAACTAGCTAGGGCGATGGTAGCTTATCTCTGAGAAGAGATGTGACGGCTACATGCCTCTGAACTGTGTTACAATGAGGCTCGAAGGCCTATTTATTGTTGAGAAACAATGGACAACCCTTAACATTCCAAAACCTAACCCTAGGAGATGAAACGCCAAACTGTGGGCCCCGTTTGGGTAAATTGGTACATCAACTTCCCGGGGTCGTAACTTTGGCATACAATCTCCGTTTGACGCGTACAATAGCTCGTTAGAAAGATCTATCCGAGCACTACCACTTTGGGAAGGGCAACATCGGTCCATGGACCCATGTTGCCCCCAGATTTCCCAAAAAACGTCGTTTAGGGCCTCAAAACGGCTCCGGAAGTTCAGGACTCGAAAAACTGCTAAAAATAGTAAGTTGTGCTACAATTAAGGAAACTGAAAATGCTGAGAAAGACAATGGTGGGGGTCCAGGTGGACTTGGCAGGTGGCCACCAATATCCACCTGGATCAAATGTAAAGGCATGAAATCAAACTGTACATTATTATACATGTTCAAAGAAATGAAAAACTGCAGAAATCAAACTATACATTATTGTACATGTGAAAATGAAAACAAAGAAAGGCAGGAAAATAAAATTAAATGCTACTGTACATAGGTTGTGGTAGATGGGGGCCCTCCATCCACTCAACCTGCTAAAGATCAGCTACGCAGAGATGAGCAGAAACAATCTTCTTCTATTAATTCAGCATGTCAAAATACAGTGAAAAAGTGTTGTAACAGCAGTCTTTAAAACAGAGTTTTACAACCAAAATGATTACAACAATTACAATAATAAAAAGCTAATCTCTAAGTGTCAGCAAACGCTTTATTTATAGGCACAGGGACAAACTGTCCTCTGTGTAAACTAAGCAACTACAGGCCTAACTAATTAACTACGCAGCAACACGCAGGCAACTCCGTGCATGTTTGGAGGAAACGGTCATCATGGGGAGTAAATCTATGGTTAGATCATGTCCCTTGCTGTCTTCGTGGCGTGGAGGAAGTGCCAGCTGTGGTTCCGTGTCTCAGTTGCTCACGCAGAGTCGTGCCACCGTCTGGAACTTGACCGTGTTTGTACTCGTGGGTACCCCGCGTTGACCGGGCATACGTGACTGATTTGGCCCAACCAATAGCATAAGAACCATGTATGAATCCATACCAACGTGCCCATGTGGCCCGTTCCTTGAGAAGACACGTGGAGTATAGCAAACAACAAAAAGGCTGCGCAATCTTTGAACAACTGCAGATTTGCTGAGTAGCTGCGGAATTGCAGAACAGCTGCGGAATTGCTGAATATGTACCAAAATTCTAAACAAACAATCAATCATTAGCACAATCAACAAATCATGTTAAAAAGACATATCATGCAATGAATTGAACAAGTTGATGGAGGAAATGATGTCAGAAGAGAGAAGTGAATAGGGAAAAGTTGTTGGGAGGACAGGTAAATGAGTGCAAGGTTGAGGCTCAACAATGTGCATTTTCATTTAGACTGCATGCGGTAATTGATTTAGGAAAAGTGCATCTAGTGTGTGCTCTCTGCTCTATGTTGAAAGAATTTCATTCCTCTTTCCTTAGTAGCTAGGATTTTCATTGCTAAAAGAAAGTAAATGACTGTTTATCATCTTAGATTGCATGTTTAGGAATTTTATATCTACATCACTCGGTGAACCTTAAAGGAAAACTTCTTAAGAAAGATCAACTATAAAATAAACCTCAATGAACATAAAAACGCTTTGGAACCTAACGCACAACATTTAGAAGTCTAGGCTAGAGACGTATTCCGACATCGTAAACCCTGGTAACTATCATTTTCATCGTAGGTTGTGTGATTCCTCCTCTTTGATACGACAAGTTCCAGTATGGACTTGTGCTCCCACGTACCGTCGAGTATATATTGGGATACCACAATAGGCTATATCCTTTATCCTTAGGAAGCCGTGTCTGCCACCCTATCGATTGCAATGCACTGAACATAGCATTCGAGAAGATTGACTGCCATACCATGAAAAGTATTATGTAGTTTTGCGATTGGTTTGGTAATCTCTCTGTCTAGATTTCAAGAGTAGTCACTTTCATTCCTTTTCAGACTCCTTAAAAGAAAAGGTCCAGCTGAGCACTTTTCGCTTCAGGCTCATTAAAAATTGGAGGCAACTAGAGTCATCTTTAGCTTTTTCTCGACTCTTAAAAATTGAAAAAGCAAGTTGTGTCAAAGCGTCATAAAATTCATTTTAATCGGAATAACATCATTTTCCCCTCGTTGGTCTTAGTTTGAGAAAATGGAGTCTACCAATCAAGGATTTCCCCTTGGGGGAAATCCTAGTCCTTTCTCCTCTTGGGGAGATGTTGGTGCTCCACACATGGCTACATTGTCCCTTCTAGGACTCATAATTGGCCTGCCATTATGGCTTTTCTCGACCTCTGTCGTTCAAAACACCACAAATCCTCAGCAATAAAATTAGCAACCAGATGATGCTGAAGTCTCTCCCCCACCTTCTACTTCGTTTGTTTCTCCATCTCCTTCTTCCTCTTCACTTGGTGAAGCTAATGACACTACAAACCAAGTAACTAAGAAGAAGAAGAAAGGGAAGGAGAAGAAGAAGAAGAAGCCAATGGCGAAAGGGGGAAACCATGCATCATTTGGCAAAAATCCATACAGTGCACCATCCAAACCTAAATCTCCATGTGTCATTTGCAAGGGAGACCACTATCATTGAGATTCTCCCTGCATCCCACAGATCCTGAGGGACTGGTCTCCCCGCTTGCACAAACTGGTGTCTTCAACCTCTAACGATCATGTTGAGAGCACACCATCAACTAGTGAAAACGAAGTCAATGGACAAAAAGGAAGATATAAATTTCCCTGTAGACTATGTGAAGGCAATCATTCCCTCCATCGTTGTCCTTTTCTAGATGAAGCTAAAAGATTCTTGGATAACCATCCTTCTTCACCGTAGCAACTTCCTCCTGGATACAAGAAAATCTTGCTGAGTCCATCACTAGTTGAAAATCTGACTGACACACCTATGTTGTTGGTTGAACCACCTAACATTGAAGATAAACCCTCTCAGTCCACACCAGACCAAAGTCAACAGGTTGAGATGGTAGTCGACCCAGTCTTGTCTTCAGAAGGTCCACCTTCAGATGATACAGTCACCAAAGAGAATGAGAACGACACCATTCAAATTCTTTTTGTTAACACAGAATCCGTTGAACATGGGGGAAATCTACCCATTTCTTTACCACAGGAAGGAATTTCATCAGAGATTCATCCAGCCGTTTATTTTGTCCCTCCTCCAAGCAATCTAGTCATTTCCTTCGATTGGAATATATTAGGGAGACCCAGCCTACCATCTAATGTACCATTCGAGATCATAGTACAAGCTTACAGAATGATCATGGTTGGTACTATCATAGATGAAGGGGATTCTGTGAGTATCCTTTCCTCAACTGCACTGAAAGCGCTTGGTTCACCATCACTTCTTCCTGAGATTCGAAATCTGTCAGGCTTCAACAACAGAACCAGTCGACCATTAGGGATCCTTCCAAATTTTCCTATAACTTTGAGAAGGAAAACCATTCATCTAAATGTGATGCTATTCCAAGGACCTATATATTACAATCTACTCCTTGGGCGTGGCTACATTTACAACATGGGAGTTATTGTTTCCTCACTCTTTCGAGTGATGTGTTTTCCGCATGAAGGCAGAGTGGTCCAACTAGTTGACCAGCTTTCGTTCCCTAGTTCGAACACAGCTGCTAGTCAAATTCCATCCCTAACTGCTCTTTTACACAAGGAATGTCTCTTCAACCTCCAGTCTATCCACCTGATGAGTGCAAGTGATTCGGTGATTGTGACTAAACCCAGGGGGCATGCACCCTGGTCTGCTTCGGTAGGAAAGCCCTAGAGAGATGGTAGGTTTCTGCGTAGGATATATGACTAGTCTGACGCCCCTGTCTGTTTAGGAAAATGGGATAATACTGGGAAAGGGTCCCACCGTGATCGCCTCTACTTCTCTTTATACCTGGTGGCATGCAAACCCTTTTGCGTGCAAGTGAAAAAAGACGTTTTAGTTTCTTAGTTTGTAGGCTCTCAACCCTTTAACCTCGTAGTTGGTCGTTCCTAGCTTGCATACAAAAGGCTCCAGAGCAAAGTTTCGCATGGGGCAAGCTCCCCAAAAAATTGTTGGGTATACGACCAAAGTCCCACATTGACTAGAGATGGGGAGGATCATGGATATATAAGGATGGACAAATATCTCCATTGGTATGAGGCCTTTTGGGGTAAGTCCAAAAGCAAATCCATGAGGGCTTAGGCCCAAAGTGGACAATATCATACCATTGTGGAGATATGTGGTGTCCAGAGTCCTTACAAGTGGTATCAGAGCCATGCCCCGAAGTTAGCCAAGTGGATGAATCCTCGGAATATCGAACAAAGGTGGTGGGCCCCGGTAATATCACGATGGGATCCGTGGATGAGCTCGGTTAGACAGGCGGTGTGCTCCGGATTCTTCATGGACGTGTCCTGGCCCCAACACGGTGAAAGAGGAGTTGACCTGGGATAGAGCAAGCTCTCGAGGCAGGTAGTGCTCCATGTAAGGCGTGTGCTTCCAACGCATTGGAGCGGAGAATCCTAGTTGGTAGAGAGTGGACGGATGGATAATCGTTTGAGGGGAGGCTCGATGGTCCTTTGTTCGAGAGGAGGATTGTTGGGTATACGACCAAAGTCCCACATTGACTAGAGATGGGGAGGATCATGGATATATAAGGATGGACAAATATCTCCATTGGTATGAGGCCTTTTGGGGTAAGTCCAAAAGCAAATCCATGAGGGCTTAGGCCCAAAGTGGACAATATCATACCATTGTGGAGATATGCGGTGTCCAGAGTCCTTACAAAAATGAACCTACCAATGAGAGACATCCTTATTATACGACTGGCACAAGCAAGTTTACGCGAAGTTCAAGCTCGTTAAAAAATAAACCTAGCAATGAGCATATGTTCCCCCAGAGTTCAAGATCATTAAAAAATGAACCCACCTTTGGTAAATAACCATTGTAATCACATAATTATAAACTTTTGAACCTTGGTCATGTTCTTACCATCACCTCCACTCTTTTTTAGCCGATCATACGCCTCCATTTGATTGTTTACCCTTTTCAGGAACAACTGCGATGAGTGATTCTATTAGCCACCTTCTTTACATTGTCATGATTGAAAAGTTCCAAACCTTACCTGGAACCAGTTGCTATCCAAAAAAATCACTCGTTCCTCAAAAAACGAGTCTCCTTTAAGCTCTTTTTAGCTGACTCGTAAAATATGAAAAGATTGTCGAGCAATTGGCCTCTCCAGCTTGTTAAAGTCATTGGAAGTGCCATCCCTCCTCTATATTTTAATCTTTTTGGACCTGAGGGATCATTACACAAAAAGATCGAGTGCTTGTCTTGTTCGGCTCATTAAAACTATCGAAAAGTCATCCCTTTCGTATTATTTTATACTTTTTCGGACTTAAGAGATTATATTACGAAAAAGGACTACTGGATTTTCCTTTCTGTCTCTTTTTAGACTCTATAAAATTGAAAAGGACCGAGTTATATTTGTCGTTAAACTTGTTAAAACAATAGCGACAAACTTGTCCATGCAGATAAGAGCGAGTTTCACTATTTCTAGGCTCGTTAAAACATAGCGACGAGTTTGCCCAAAGGGAAAATTATAGAACAAGCATATGTTATCCTCCTCAAGCTTGAAAAAAATAAAGAGGTACTGGTCAGCAATGACTGGGGAAAAAGGGAAGAAAACTTGAATAACTTCATTGGTAGTAGGTCGCTCTTGAACATGACACTTTCACTCCATCACCATGATTGAGTCGGGTTGGGTTATTCCGTTCACTGGTCATATCACCATTGGTCCTCCATACCATCCATTTTGGGGTTAACGCTACCAATCCATTTCAGTGTCGCCGATATGTTCAAGAGAAGTCACTCAGAGAATTCACCAACCCAGCTAACGCCTCATCCACTACAATACCTTCACTCTCCATTTTTCATGACTGTCACCCTGAACCTTATATCATCAGATCGTTTTCACCTCCACAAAATCATTTTCTCTTTTCCGTGTCGTAGATGTGGGATTCAATAAGGCCCTCCTACGATGGGTCACTTCTTGTCGACATCAACTCATTATCCAAGAAGTTGACTTAGGAACAACCCTTTCAATACTTTGAAGCTTGCATGCCTCAATGGAAAGTTTCTCGCTTCTGGCGACAGGTTTACATCAATGGCCTTTGACTGAAATATTTTACGTGGTGTTCGACATCGACTCATGTATTCACACCACGTGAATTGTACTGCAGTACCTTGAGGGTCATCATCATTATCAGTGATTCCTCTCGCACCTGTTAATAGCTTACATCATTGGCTAGTAATCAGGTGATGTCTTTCCATGTTCGACATCAGAACATCTTTTCACATGGATCGACTTGTACTTCGGACGAAGATTGAACGAGTTTGAAGACCCCGGATCTAGTTTCATCCATCCGGGCTGCGATATATTCAGGAAAATAAAGACATCAAGTGTACATCATTGCTGCACAGATAATCATCCAAGCTAAGGGATGATGGCTCTACCAGAATCATCAGTCTGCCACACAGAGGATTGTCTGTCCTATGTACATGAAATCGAATTTATAAAGCTAAGCATGGGAATTCCCACCTCTGCTAGATCATGAAAATATTATGAAGATAATGTATTGTATTGTATCTTATTACAGGTCACCTTCTAGTTCAAAAAACCTCGGATCCTCATGATAAAGCATTTCACCCAACATCAGAAGATTTACGACCTCATGCTTTAGGGGGCAACTGTTATAGACATTTTTGGGCACTGCAACCCCAATCACATAAGTCCATAAACCAAGGGCTTCTAAACCCATAAAAGTGTTGTTTCATACCCTAAAGGAACAAGGTCAGTTGATTACATCATTTCCCAGAAGTTCTCCATGAAAAACTGGTCAGAACTAGTCAAAACTGGACCATATAGACTGCTCCATGCTGAGGGTGCGCTGCATCTCACCTGTTACACATGGGGGGTGCGATGCATACTGAAAATCCCTTTTTGTAGGGTGCGATGAGCGAGAGTAGACAAATGGCAGAGGCAATTTGCTAGGTGGAAACTCAAAGAATCTTCTAGAAGTTGCTCATATGACACTTGCCTCTCTGAATTCACCCAGGGATGAGTAAGAGATCATGAAATATCCAAGTGGAACCAAGAACTATCAATGAAATAACACTAATCAAATCCTAGAAGTTGACTCACTCCCCTGGAAACATCTATATATGGATCCCTCATCTTAGAGATCCAGAGGCTGGAATTTTGTAATTTGTAAGGAAGTGCTATTGGTTTCTCTTTGAGACATTGTATTGTTGGGTGATCTTGCTTTGTATGAGGTGAAGAGGGCTTTCATGCTGGGAGGATGATGTTGGATTAGACAGCTTGGCTGTAATCCTCTCTTCTACTACTTCTATCAATAAATCTATTTGAGTTTTCCTCCATATATTTGTATATCTCTGAATCTTGTATTTGTATATGCATTTGTATGGTTAATGTACATCTGATCCTATATTGTTTATGGTTATAGATATCTATGCTTTGATGGTATTTTTCTGCTTTGACTCTACAGGTGTTCTTTGAAGCAGGACAAGTGAGAAAGGAGTGGCGAAAGCTCTATCAAAGGAGAGAGGAAACAA
This sequence comes from Pinus tabuliformis, assembly GCA_031772625.1. Taxonomy (NCBI): domain Eukaryota; kingdom Viridiplantae; phylum Streptophyta; class Pinopsida; order Pinales; family Pinaceae; genus Pinus; species Pinus tabuliformis. The sequence continues at coordinate 818,659,123 of CM062806.1, read as the reverse complement.
GTAAGGAGACTAGCGAAAGACTGAGGTTCGTACTCTTTGCTTCTCTCTTATCTATCTCTCATAAAGGAAAACACAAGTAACTTTAGTTTTTTTGTTTCTAAGATAGCTACCCATCTTAGTTGGACTAGCAGCTCTGAATGGACACTAGTTTTCCCGATAACAATGAGAGGATAAATTACCTTTGGCACCATTTCCCCTGAAACTTCTATTTTTCCCAGTTTACAAGACTGATGCTAATGACCTTTGTCTCCCCATGCCGATGTATTGAGATTAACACTATCCCCCACACCGACTGGAGCAACTGAGCTATGTTCCTGTCACACCAGCCCTGTTATGGAATGTTTTTTAAATTAAGAGCCGAAGCTTCCAGCTCTAGAAGCCTTGTAATGGAAGTTTGGTAAATGGTTTGGCCGGATGGTGTCGAGGATGACAGTTTGGGCTCCATTCCCCTATAATGATGGAACTACCTCAAGGGATAATCCCTTCTCCCATGAGAAGAGGATCCATCTCCCATCTATTTTTTCTATATAAACCTCCCTTCTTCCCAAGCACAAGCTAGTTTTGGTTGAGTGTTGATATTGGTGTGCTAATGCTATTTTTGTTTGGACTAGACAACAAGCTATTACTAGTTGTAGCTATCTAGTTGTGTGAGCGAGAAGTATGATTTGGTTTGGAGTGAAGCCTAAATGGAAGAGCCTTAATACTATTGTTGATTGAGGTCATCATGGAATGCTAGCAGAAGTGTGTGGGAACCTGGTCTTGTCAGAGGAGGACTACAACGTCAGGACTAATGGTTGTAATCTCTCTTTGATATTAATATATGCAACAATTGATTGATTTCCTACATGTTTTGTAATATTACATATTCATGGCTTAATGTTTCTTGAATTGTTAAGTAGGTTGAATTACAATTTGTCTATTATTATGTTTGTCATCTGTTGTTGTTTACTTGTTTCAGGTGCTTGAAGAAGGAAGTGAGAGATAGTTCGAACGAGTAAGTAAGGAAAGCATCAAGTGAGATAAGCGGACCAAGAGGTAGGCCCTCTTGATTGGTTCTAACCTAAGGAAATCTTCCATAGAATGTATCTGTTGTGGCTAGACCCATTATTAGGCTAGAGGAATTTGTTTGTGTCCGCACTTATAATTTCACTTCACCATAGGAACACATGGGTGTCCTTGAGAATGTGGATGTGTTCCTAAATGTATTTCTATGAGAACCTTAGAGCCATCATCTTGAAGGCCAACCTAGTAGTAGAAAATCACGGTAAAGGAACACATGCACATTTCTATATATTCCTATTTTTAATTGGTTTTGGCACCCTTTTCCCCACAACTACTTGAGATGGAATCACATGTTTTCAACAAGAATTGAGAAAGTGAGGAGAGATTTTAGGGGATGTTGAATATATTTTTGGCCTCATATTCAAGTAATTCCATATAATAATTTCAATGGAAATCCATTTCATTCTTTTTAAATTGCACAAAAAAGTAAAAAAAAAAAAAACAAATCTAACTAGTCAATCCACCTAACTCATTTCGTGGGAGAAAGGGAAATATTTGAATCATCGCCTTCTTTTTTTTTATTATCCATTCCATCAATTTGGTGGAGAGATTTTATATTTAAAGATTGTGGTGAGTGCTTGTAGAAAAAAATGGTTTAATTAAGTTTTCAGTTTACGCTATTCCATTATTTCATTATTTTTTCATTATATCCATATTGACTCTTGGGAGCTTAAAGCATTGGGTTATAATGAGGGGCTTGAGGCTCAAATTTTAGTGGAGAAGGCTTCACAATAAAAAACCAATCCTTAATTTGATGCTAAGTTCCTTAACATTGATATCATATATTCGACATGCTAAAGTGTCTAATTTTGCAATGGTGAATTTTATATTTGACTTGAATATATATAAATAGTGATCACTTTGGAATTTGACTATAACACAAATAATTTTATTAATATGACACTAGATAGTTCCTTTGGGCTCATGGACAATAAATTTACCAAGAGAGTGTGATAGGATTTCTATATAATGTCAATATTTGACAATGAGGTCAGGGATCTCAACTATTGAAAACCCATCGCCATTATCTTCATCATCCTCCTATCCTTAAGCTCCTAAAAGATGGAAAAAAAGACACATGTCACCTTGACATAAGCTAATTGGTGAAGGGATTTTTCATGTTGACTACATAGAAAGAACTATTAGAACTCCCTCCAATCCATCTTTTACTAACTATAACAACAAGTTCCCAAGGTTTCAAAATTTCATAAGCAATAAAATACACATTTACATTAATGGGGTTCAAGTAAAGAGAACAACTAAAAACTTAGTCCATTTTACCATTTATTTACATAATGGATATTGAATCATATATTTCCACCATTTATTCACATAATTCACACTAAAATGTATATTGTTTCATTACAAAATATTCCATCCCTTGTTGGTCGCTAAATAATGGATAGTATATCTGAATAGAATAGATTCCATGTGAAAGAAATACTTATTACTTCACGCAAGCATAAAATTTTTGGAGGGCATCAAGTTGCTCAATATAACTCATGCATATATGTCAATTTTTCCAAGCTTGGTCATAGTTATTGCAAATAATATTTTCCCTAATTTTAGCTAAGAGCTTAACACTCTATATACCTTCCCTACATATTTACAAATAGAGGGTGAACCATTGAATATGCTCCCTAGAGATAGATTTTTTTAAACATTAATAGTTTGAAGTGAAGGGAAACATGATTGCATCCATTTACCCTTGAAGGTTGATGTAGATTTGGATTGATGTAGCTACATGTAATCTCACAAATAAGAAACATGGATCTCCTACCAATCATAGAATACAGACTATACCTAATGTTAAACTATACAAGTAAATTCAAATAAAAGCAATTAAACATAATAATTGAGGGAAATTTACTAGAATTCACATTGATGAAGATGGAATGCTTCCAATGTTATATCTTAGATGCAATATCCCCTTCTGGAACCTTGATGTTCACCCATCCTTTCTCTATAGAATAAAGTTAGGCTCACTTAACATGAAAATATTATCTCCATAAGAATTTCACCAACATTTGTTTGCAATATGTATCTATGTCTGACCTCCCCTAGAATATTATTCCTTATATATACTTCTCATGGATCTAGGAGGACATATCTAGACACCCAGGGACAATATAATTTAGGGTAAGTCTAAAATTATTAGACCAATTACAAGTAATCTCATCCTCATTTGAATTAGTCATCTTAGAAAACACATTTCTAAAAAATTAACCCCTTCATTTTTCCCTTAATGAGGACATAAAGTGATCGGGGTTATTGTAGAAAAATATGACACCCCATTAGGTACACTAAGGAAGTAGTTGAAAAAGAATCTATTAATGCTAGAAAAGCTTTGAATGGAACACCTCTAAAACACTCACTTTTTCCTCTTCATTGCCCCACATACACTAGCAAGGATATTTGCATAGGCTTATATGGTCTATCGAAGAGTTATAATTCCCTAACACCTTAGAAAAATAGAGTTTAAATAGATAGGATTGCCAAAGTCAATGGATAAGGGTGTAAAAGGTAAAAATGATCTAAATTTGAATATAGGAATAAAACAACTGTGGTAAAAAAGGTGTTTAAATACATATAATCACTCTTAAACCCTATGTATAGAGGAAATGCTCTCTATGGAGCAAAGGTAACAAAAGAAAGAGATAGGTAAATAGTGTGATATACTGTGACTCCCTATATAATCACAAATTTTAGGAAAACAATTTTCATGTGTTTTAATTATTATCTTGATGACAAGTTGTCATGTAAGATCAACCTATCTATCTTTAAGTAAATATATGTGTATTTTGAACTTAGATAAATAATATTAAGTGTAGGAGAAATCATTTAAACTCATGACTTGATTTTCAAGAAGATGAGATCTAATTGTATTAGGTTCATCAAATATCTTTTTAAATTTATCCTAGGTTGAATTTGGTTCATTGGTTCCTTGAATATTAAATTTCAAATTAGCAGAAAAAGAAATTTTGATTAATCCACATGCCTTTCCATTCTTATTGCTTCATTTGTTTCTCTTATTAACATTAATTCTAGGAATTTTCTTTTTCTAAGGTAATACAATACAATCCCTTACTTCTTAGTACATTATCCATTTGGGTTTTCCATGAGAAGTAGTTGGTACTAGTATGTTGAATATCACTTGTAGTGTCCATAATAAAATATGAAAATTATATATCTTAAAATGTTGAAATTAACTATTTAGATGGAAATCTATTGAAAATATAATCTTTAAAAAAAATGTCATTGAAAGCATACTTTAGATGTGAATGTTATGCCCTTTTAAAATAAAGGCATTGATAATAGAAAAGAGTCACTTTGAAATTAGAAGTTGGTTCATTGTTCTTATTCGTCTTGTCTCTCTTCTTTGTATTACTTTGTATTGATATCAGAATGTGCATTACTTTTTATTGATTTTATAATATGCATTTATAATACATCAATTTAACGTTCCAAAGATTCTATATGTAGATCTATATCTCACTATCAAATCATAAGTGGACAACTAATAAGTATATATTATTTTTTCCAATCTTCAGTTTGGATAATGTTAATAATATTCTCCCTACTATTGGCTAAGATATAATACTCTACAGACCTTCCCTATATCTTTATAGAAAGAGGGTGAATCATTCAATATATTCTCTAGATCTAGATTCCTTTAGTCATTGATATATTTAGACGTGGGGAAATACATTTTCATACCTTTACCCGTGAATATTAATGCATGTATTTACTGAAGTAATTACATGGAAGCTCACTCCAACTTGAAGAGACCTTGTCCTAGCTTCCTGATAGGTTCCTAAATTAGTATATTTTTTACACCCATCTAATACCTTTTCACATATCACTTTTCCCATTTACATTCCATTTTTATCTCATTTACACCCATATCATTATACTATTGCATAGGCATGACATGCTACAATTATGCCATTCTTATGTATATGTATATATCAGGGTGGAGAAATCCCACTTATGGGGCACCTCAACAACCTACCATGCAACCTCCTATGCAACTCCTTTCTCCCCCACCGATGCAAATGTCATCACCTAATCCAAACTCTTTGAGACTACAACCACCTACATGACCAATCCTTAACAAAAATAATGGGAAGATAACATAGCCTACACAAGTTGTAGTTTTCTACCCCACTTACTCTATTTCTCGATTATATTGTAATTAATTTTAACTATGATCCCAAATGACCCTAATAAGAACCCAACATCAAGTTGTGTTAATGGGTTGGAATGTACCACCAACAGTAAGGGATATCCCCAGTGTGAAGTCTGAATTAAACCTTACACCAATTGGGATAGGAGTCACGTCTTGTATGTTGGCTTGACTGCCATGATGTTAGCTTGAAAATAATTTTGGATAGAAAGAACAAGAGTAAGGAAGCCCCGATAAAACTTGTGAGAGAATACAAGTTAAAACATGTTTATGAAATAACTTAAGAGCAAGATACACAAAATATAATAACAGCTAAATAAATTGACATGAATCATAAAGAAATGTTGTTACCAATCTTCAATTAAGATGCATGGATAAAAGGAATCTATTTGTTATTAATTTTGAATTAGTTCTCAATTAAGAATGATCATGAAAGCATAAATCAATAAAAAATCTTGAGTAAGATTCGAGTCTTAAATTAAAGAAATTGTAATATCCCCATAAATTGACATAAAATTTTTGAAATTTTGAGAAATTTTTTTATGCATATATTCATATCTAGACATATATCATATCATGAATTACTTCAACTATTCAAAACCCTATATGTTTTTCTTATTATTTCTTTTATCTAATTTTTAGATCTCTCATTTTCAAAACAATAAGTGTTTTTATACAATTGTGTTGTCTAGGCTAAGATATGACATGGTTCTCCCCTTAAGTAACTTATTATGGTCATATTATCCTTACAATATTTAATATAAAGTGGTGGCCCAAACAACACTTCCATACTAAAAATTTTTATGAGAGCCTTGCATTTAACATATAAATGCCACAAGCATTGTGCATTGCAATATACAATTCAATATTATGTTCATCCTTAGCCTATATGGATCATTCTTTTGACCTTATGGTGTGATATTAATATTTCAGAGCCTTTCCAAAGGTTTTAACCTATATACATATAGGTTTCCATGGATTCTTATATATATATATATATATATAGTGTGTGTGTGTGTGTGTGTGGAAAAGGTTGTTGTTTTGTTTGATATTTTCTTTACTAACATAAATGTTTTCAAGTGTTTCCAAAACTTGTAACCTTTCTGGAGTCCCCCAAGTCTGTTCAAGCTATCATGGAATCATGTCTTCTCTCAGACCACCTGATGTCGATACAAATGGTGGTAGGGGGCACCTACCACTCTACTCAATGACATGTAAGAACTTCAATAGTCCAAATGGCATAGGGTTTTGATCCATTGTGATTTTGTTTTGGGCTAGTTTTAGAGTAACTACTCCTATGACCTCACCGTTGATCTGGTTTCATTTTCTCATGTGCCACTAAAAGAAAATGACTTCTACAATTATAATTTCCTAATTTGACAAATATGGTTTATCCCTCAATTTGAAGGTCAACTCTATAACTTCTTGGTTGGCTTTGGCTCAAATCCTTCTAACAGGGTATTTTCTTGTGACCCAAAGTAGAAATTTCATGTCCAAGTCAGCATTTGACCCTAAATAAATCATTTTTTTTATTTCCTTGTGTATTTCATTCATGCACTATTTTTTTAGGATGTGTTTCTTTCCCTGGTTAAATTTTTATTTCTTTGCTAATTGATATCTATGGTTTAAGTTTTAGACGAAACCTTAGCCTTGAGGTGGCCTTCCCGTTAAGATGTCCCTATTTTGAAGGATTTTATATAGAGTTCCACACCGTTCGATACTTACAAGGTGAAATTTCCAAACCTTATCTCTGCCAAATTCAAACCCTAGCTCTATTTTTTTAAGAAGGGTTTACCCTTAAAGTATAGACTTTGAAATTCATATTTCATGTGTTCTTGAGTAGGGTTTTGGGACTCGAGCTCTATGAAAATATAATAGTTAAATCCCCTTATTCATGCCATTTGTATTTTACCACATTACTTTTACAATATGCTTATTCAAAAAAAATTCCAAGGTTTCTAAACTAAATTCTCATATGCTCTACAATTTAGTTACAACTATGAATATCCTCATCAATCATTTCTCTCAACATGGATTTTTTGCAAGTTTGATTTCCTGTCTTAGCAGTCCTTCTAGGAGCTTACACAATTTTCCATTTTCTTGAGTAGGTTTCTCAAACTCTATATGGACGAGACCCTTCTAGGATTTTCGTAGAATATGGTTTAACAAAAGGGCCTTGCATTATTCAGTTCTATCAACTTTATTTCTTCAAGAGTAATATTCTGAAATTTATGTATACGTATAACAAAGTTTTTACCTATATAGGTGATATTCTACCACTTGTGGATTTTTACTTGGGTTTAAATATCCTTTTTCCTATTCAGAGAAACACACATGCACACAAACACACACAAACATGCACACACACACACACCCACACCCACACCCACACCCACACACACACACACCCACACCCACACCCACCCCCCCCCCCCCCCCACACACACACACACAATTCTTCGCCCAACTTTCCTGGCCATGGTGGTATACTCTTAATTACATTTTATATGTGCTTTCTATCCACTGAAAAAACTATAACATGTATCTTGTTATGAAACCCTCTATTGGTTAGTGAATAATAGTGCCTGACATGGTTTTTTTTTTCATAATTTCTATATAAATTGCAAATTAAAGGAAGGTTGTGGCCCATTTATATATTAGTTAAATTTTAGAATCTTTGGCTCATAGGTGAAAGGCATAGTATATCCATCTTCTTTCAAAGAAAATACTATGTAATTTATTTGTGCATTTCTACACAGATTTCATGCCCTTACAGTTATAGCTTTTAAATTTATTTATGTAACGATGTATGCCATAGTCTCATTTTGTAAATTATATGTAGTTATGACTATTTCTTATTATACATGCTATGCATGTTTCCTTCATCATTTCTATGTATCTTATCTAACCATATAATTAGGAAACATGATTTATTATATACTATACTATACTAGAGAGTTGGTGGATTCTATCAGAGGCACTGCAAGGTGTTCTTTGAGCTCTAATCTTCCAATGTTAAGAACTGTTGTTCCTGGGCTAATAAATTTTCCTTGGTTAATGGTTGGAACATCTAACCTTGGTAGACTCCCCTATTTATTCTATTCTCGTTACCCATAATACACACACACACATATGTGTGTGTGTGTACAAACACACATCCTCCTTATAAAATTATTTTGTTCTTTTATTATTACTATTATGTTTAGATATAAAAATGAACTGAATAGATAGGGTTAAATATGTAAATTTTCATTCCTCAAAACTTCTTGATATTATCTTAACCTAAGGTGACATTTTTGTTTCATCCCATTTTCACCCTGAAAGGAAATTTTAAGGTGAGTTTCTATTTTAACCTCTTACAAACTTCTCAAGAAAGGTAGGGCTTAACCTAAACATGTAATCTCTATATTACCTCCAATAGATTAGAGGTAGAAACAGACACTAGCACAATCACATGTATACATATTTATCTATTATAATTATAATCATTATGAACAATTTCCCATAGAACCAACTCACTACCTATCCTCTAAGATTCCAAATAACATTCTTTTTCAATTCCAAAAATAATCCAGTTAGCATAAAATTAATAGCATCTATATACTTATCTAGGGCTACCTCAAAATATGCTAATGGCTTCCACATTCCTGCTAACCATGAACTAGATTTTACAATGTTTCCCCCACTTACCTCCACTCCTCTCTATCAAGAAAACAACTCAGACGTATTTAACATAGTTCACCTCCTAAACTATTTTGAAGATCCTTAATAATCCTATGGGTTCAAAACTAGACTTTATCTATGATTGATCTTATTCTCAAGGGAAACTTTCTCTATCTCCCACAATTTTCTAATACAGGTTCCACCTCATGACATCTACCTCTAGTATTGTAATATTCTAGTGGGTTGTCCTTGAAAAATCCTACTAAATACTGTAAAATGAAGAATTTTTTATTCTTTTGTTCCTACCCTCTTCTTAGGCATAACTGATTCCAACTATTTTTGTGACAATTAGGAGTTAGTTCTCACATGAAAACCTTTAACATATTTTCAAGAGTGTTAACAAATCAAAGCATTTCTTCTTTCATTATTTAAAATAAATATGTACATCACCATATCATGTCATTTATCCTTTAACTTTCTAGCCAACATTTAAATGTAAAAATCATAAAGTAACTTGTCCAGGGGTATTACATCTCCCCTCCCATTAAATCAGAACATTGTCCTAAGTGTTTTCAGGCATTCCTTTTCTCCTAAAAAACATAGGAAGAATATTCCTTCAATTCATCTTCGCTATCCTAGGTATCCTCCTTAGGCTCAGAGTGATTCCATTACACTTTAACCTGGGTGATGACTAGATTTTGGAGTGTAGTTTTCCTCTAGTTCAAAATTTATAGAAGATTAACCTAGAACTCTCCTTTTGGTTTGACCTATACAAAATTCTAATAAATTGTATGAGTAGGATAATGTGCATACCTTTTCAAAAGAGACACATGAAATATATTATGAATTCTAATATGGATTGGTACTCCTACATGGTAGGCCACTAGTCCTACTCTGGATAGTTTCTCAAATTTCCAACAAATTGAGGAGCCAATTTAGAACAATGTTGGCTTAGTTTGGGCTGACCCAAGTTCGATCTATACTGTGCACCAAAAAAACCCTCAATCACTAGCCCTTTTGGCGATGACTTGCAAGCAAATCATAGTCTCACCCAAAGTGACAATGATAGGATGCAAAACCAGGTTTCTGTAGCCCTGATGGATTATGGGATGTGGTATTATTATGTTTTCTTGTTCTTATAGTTCATAAATCACTTCACTACATTAGATTAAACACATAACCATGCCCTATGAAACCATAAACCATCATTGTGCTGAAAGTAAAATGCAATTGTAATAACTACTATTCTACAACAAATAATAATCAAGTATACACATAAAACACCAATATATCATGGTTCACCCCATTGTGGGGCTACATCCATAGGAATTGTTTGTTAATATAATGAATCCTTGTACAAAAATAGTTCTTGGCCTACACACTAAGCTGCAGGTTGTCTGCACACTCAGTTGAAAAGCCTCTCCTTCTCTATAAATCACAATAATTCAACCATAACATTGATCTGGATCTAAATATAGATGATTATCTTCATATTATTTTACCCTATATATACTCTTACATCACATGGTTACATCATTATAATACCATGGTCCAAATACCATGGCCTCCCTAAAACAAGAAAATATGGTCCAAAACCCATTGATCCTTTACAAAATCACTTGCGATTTTACAAAAAGGAGGGGCTTCGACCCACCCCAAAGCCCTCACACCATGCGGTATATATAATTCTACTCCACTGTGTAGTCCACTTCGCACTCTGCCTCACAAAACACAGAGTTTTTACCAAAATCTAGGCCTATTTTGGATGCACCTAACATACCCCCAACACTCACATATGACTCATCCCAAGTCACTTAGCTGATTTTCCTCTGATCCTTGCTACAATGTTGTTGTATGTATTGTTAAGTTGCTTCACAATGTCTGTGAACTACTTCTCTTCACTACACGCTTCCTCCAGTGGTGCCTATGTCACAGGTTTTGTAGCCTTCTGCATCATTGTAATCTCCCTCTATCGAAGCTCTTGAAGTTTCTCATCCACTGCTTGGGACTGTTGGAAAGCCTCATCCTACTAAGGCTGAGTTATTTCTATAAAAACCTCTTGTTCCTTAGCTCTGTTTCTGGGAAAATTAGTGTCGTGTTAAACGACTAACCCTCTAGGTTTGGCAGCCACCCTAGAAACAATAGTTTAAAACAATTCAATGATATTTCCTATGTGTAACAGATAAGAGAAAGGTAGTAGAAACCAACCTGGAACTTTTGCTTGATCCCTTGCTTGATCTCTCACTCCTTTGGCAAATCCAGTAACTCCTCCCCATACTTAACGTGCTTGGAGAGTACCTACACAAGTACATCAACAAAGAACTGCCAAAGCATCGTGATCTGTTACAACATAAAAATTACAAAATTAGATATATAATGAACAGATGAAAGCATTCACAATTACATAATTAATTGGGAAAAATCCTGAAGAACTTTATTAATAATAAGGAGAATTACAACCTAGTTGTCTGATCCAGCGCCATCCTCCTAGCATCAATCCTTCTTCACCTCATTAATTAGCAAGAACACACCAATAAGAATGCAATGCTCTCTCCTCAATACTCAAACTAACAACACTTACTCACTATTCACAACAATTAAGCCTTCCGATCTCATGGATGGGAGATCCTTTTATAGATATTTGCAAGGGTGTGAGTCATCCATGGGGATTTCTTAGTGTCATCCCACTTGTTACAATTGGTTCCACAAGAGAGGGGAATTGGAGATGGTTTCCTAATTCCTTTGGTCATCCTTGGGCGAATTCAGAGAGGCAAGTGGCAAAGCATAAGTTTCTGGAAGATTACATGAGCAACCAACTAACAAATTGTCCCGGAAATTTGTCCATCCTTGCCCATCGCATCCTATAGAAGGCCTAAATAGTATGCATCACACTTTGATAGTGTACCAGTTAGTATGAAACATAGCTTATCAGTGGAGCAGTTAGTATGGTCCAGTTTAGGCTCTTTCTAGATGATTTCTGAAGTGGAGCTTTTGAGGAATAATGTATTTGGATGACTTGGTTTCTTTAGGGTATGAAGCAACTCTTTTATGGGTTGATGAGACCTAATTCATTTACATATAAGTTTGGGGTTGATGTGCCCAAATATGTTTATAACAAGCTCCTCTATCTTCTTCTAGAGGGAATTTCCCTCAATGATCTTAGTGAGCTTCTACAAGATAAGTAAGACCTTCATATCTTCCCCAGTCAATTCCAACTACTCCTGATTTTGTTGAATGTCTTCTTGAAGTTTCTGCTCATTTGGATCTTCCTCCAGTGAAGTCAAAATCTGTAAGCTCTCATCCAAAATATTCCCACAATCTGCCACCGCCGTGAAGATGCTGGCCATTGTAGACTTCAAGTCAGTCTTCCTCTTCTCTCATACTTCCTGTGGTGTGGTTGGTTGTAGCTTCATCTGCAGCTCATTGATCTTCATCTCATATAAAAAATGAACTTCTACAATATTGTCCTTGTATCCTTTTACTGCAAGGTTGAGATTCATGACCTTGTCCTCCATTTGTTCCTCTTCTCAGACCTCAATGTTAGGAATCCCACAGAATTTTGCTTTGACTAATTCCTTCATCTTCTATTGTTGTTGGACTGCCTGATCCCTCTCCTGGATCACCTAGTCAAGCTTCTGCTACAATGAAGATCACCTCTCTCTACCTAAATATTTAATTTCAATGTGAGATGTTCATGTTGCCTCATCTCATATATGATCTCTTAATGCAGCTTGTGTAATCTCTCCAATGGTATGATTGTGATGTTCATGTTCACATATATCCACTCCTTGGCATGTTGTTGTACCTCAGCGGAGTCAAACTGCAGGGCTTCGGTAGGTATCGATGTTATCCATGTTGCAAGTGTAGGCTCTATTGATCATTCTTCTACAAGATTTTCCTCTATCTATGCTAGATGTCTGACTGTCTATGATAAAATATTCAATTTTGAAATGTGCTCCTCAACACCTGTTAGAAGTGCGCCGTAATGATCCTCTAACTTGTTCCATGATTCTGCCATCACTTCCTAGATTTTATCGACAATCTGATCCAAGTCCCTGTCAGTGAGGACCACGGGTGTTATGTCATTTATCTTTTCTACCTTCTACTTATTTTTTCCTCTTGTGGTAGCATTATCACCTACCTTCCTCTTCTTTGTGACAACTGGGTCTATTTTTGTCTTTTCAGACTCTTTGTTTTGCTCATCGCCTTAGGAGTATCCTGGTGACCCTCATCGTGTTGATCCTATTATTCTAATTTGTTCTCATCCTTATCATTTCCAATAGTGTCCCTGTGCGGCGTTGTGTCCTCCTTTGTCAAACTATCTTCTATCTATGTCTCCAGAGCAATCATCCACTCTGCGGGCCACTATTATATCTGATCTAGGAGATCATTTTTTGCCACTAAATATGGCATGGGATGCCATGTCTTCGTTGTATCCATACGAGCTTGTATATAGATTCTGTGGAAGTCAGCCTTAAGCTTCGCAACATTACTATATTGTTGGTGTACGCTTGGTGAAAGGCAAGGGTGTTGGGTCACCAACATGTGTAAGTCGATATGGTATTATACAAAAAACATTTGTTTCTCTTCTGCTCACACTAGTTTAGTGGTATACCACAGTGAGGCATACCGCGTAGCTTCACAAACATCTAAGGGTACTGGAGGGAACAATGAATCTTCTAACTCTCTCCATGCAATCATAGAAATTATCAAAATTAACTATGCATAATGAAATACAGTACCTTTCTCTTGAGCCTCGCAACAGTCATCCATAAAATCATGAGATAGATATGTAGCCCAGTTACATTGAACCCCATCAATGCATTGCACAACCAATGAAACCACCAATGTAGGGACTTCATTAGCCTGACACTTCCTCATGATTTTCTCAACCAATATGTGTGTTGCGAAGCAAACTCCCTCATCACCGATCGGATTGATGTCATAATCTCACTTCCCTTTTGTTAGACCAAACTTCTTCTTGATGTTTTTGGTTATTGCTCTGTCTTGATCTTTCCCAACAAATTCTTCTGTGAGGTTTTCCCTTGATACAAAAGTCTTGTGATTATTCATATTAGCATTGGGTCGATAGGGATCCTCTTCCCCATCCACATGAATTCATCATGTAGTAGCATGAGCACTTGTCTCATATAGACCGTTCTCGCTAGAATTCTATCCAAGTGCAGAACATTCAACATGTTCATTAACCCCAATCGCGCCAATCCAACGGCCTACTATTGTTGTTCTAACTTTGTCACACCACTCTTAGGGTAGTGTTCTTGTTTCAAGTATATGTATGGTACAAACTGCAGATATTTCTTCCTGTCATTGAAATCATAGTCCATGAACTCCAACTCTGGAATCTTCCCAAGGGTTTCTCCAACAAATGGCTCTCACTCTGACAATAAAGGTGTGAAGGTGCCATATTTAATGTTATTTGACTCTTTAACTAGTTTAGAATATGGTTTTCTCGGTGTAATATATGGTGGGATAGGTGATGGAAGCGTTGTGCCATTTGTTTCCATTTCCTCTCTTTCTCTCCTTCTTCTTCACTATCTCTTTCTTTTTTGGTATGTTCAATAGGTTTCTTGTCTTGTTTCTTCTCCGTTCTCTCCTCTTTGGTTGATTATTTTCACGGGGATCTCCATTATGTGCGTGATGATGTCATTGCGGGTGATGTTGTTGCAGGTATATCAGTTGATGATACTTTAGATGCTGCTTTAGATGTTCCTTCCATGACTCTAGCTAACCCCCTCATTAAATATACAAATGAATTCTTCAGTCGACAGGATATTCATGTGAAAATTTCCACAACTTCTTTCCAATGGAAATATTCAAATTATCAATTCAGTAAAGTGCCAAATCTGAGCAGGACATGAATTTTTATAACAAATCAGAAATTTTGACCCCATCATTAGCTCAGATTGTGTTCATTAATTGCATATATATCACTAGATTCAGTCAATATTTCCTCATAGACGCAACTTTCTGTGTGTTTTAACATTAACTTTCCCTTTTAATTGTCATATTTTTCCAATGAGTTTCAACACATCCTATATTGTAGCAAACACCACTCTTTCATCGAGGCTCCCATGAACTTCGACATAATCTAGACCATATGAAGTAACTTCCTACGTTGAAGCTCTTTTTGCATCTTATTTTATAGTCCAGTGCCCACTTTCAACTACAGGTGACACTAAGACTTTTCTCCCTTCTTCTTCAGAGAAAAGTTGTAGGGGTACGGTTATCCCTGTGTAACTTCAATCTACTTCCATTTATTCTTTCTTGAACGAATTCTCCATTTAACTTTGCTAATTGAACTACGCCTCCATGAGTAATATGTTTGATAATGTATGGGCCCAACGAATGCATTTTGATTTTTCCTAGAAATCTTACAAACATACTGCCATAAAGGAGAACAAGATATCCTACCTAGAACTTCTTCTGCTTAATATTTTTGTCATTCCAAGCCTTTTCTCTTGCTTTCCATACCTACTAATGAAATCCCAATCTATCTTCCTCCAAATCAAGCAACTGCAACATTCTTTCCTCCATTATATCAGGGTCTGTCATATTTGTAAAAGCTACAACCCTCAAGCTAGGCATGATGTATTCCATTGGAATCATAACTTATTTCCCATAAACTAACCTGAATGGTGTATGACCTGTCAAATTTTTACATACAGTCCTATAAGCCCATAATATTGTTGGAATTCTAAGGTCCCAGTCATCTCTATTCACATTGCATACCTTAGTAAGTGCATTCTCTATAATCTTATTAAATGATTGTACTATTCCATTGGCTTGAGGATGATAAGGGACACTCTTCTGATGATAAACATGGAATTCCTCAGTCAAGTCTTCAATATTCTTATTTAGGAAGTGTGATCCTTGGTCACTCATCAAAATATTTGGACATCCGAATATAGACAATATGTACTCAAAAATAAACTTCACAGTAGTCTCTACACTACACTACACTTCATTAATTTTTTTGCTTCGTCCCATCTTTTTAAGTAATCAGATGTTGTAATTATGTACCTTTCACTCATCCTTTTTCCAAGTGGGTTGATGGATCCAAGAAAACCAATGGCCCACTTATCAAAGGCCTATAATGCAACTGGTGGTACAAATGACATCTCATCTCTTTTGGAAGGCTTCCCTATTCTTTGACACACATCACATGCTTGACAATACTCCTTCACATCCTTATGTAGTGTAGGCCATGCTGGGCGCAACCCAACTTGACCTAGATTTTGATGGAGACTCCGCATGTTGGGAGGTGGAGTGCGAAGTAAAAGATACTGTAGAGCACAAAGTGGACCGTGTAGTGGATCACCAAATAGAACTGTGCAATAGATATACCACACGGTATATGGGCTTTGGAGTGGGTTGAATCCCCTCCATTTTTGTAAAAGAATACTATTTTGTATACGATGAATGGTTTTCGGACCATAGTAGGTTGTATTAGGGGAGTCCATAGTATATGGGCTGTGGTATTGTAATGATGGACCCTCGATGTAATAGTATATAATAGGGTCAAATAATAAAGAGAAGAATCATCATCTTATGATCTAGATCTACGTTTATGGTTGAACCATTTTGATTTTTACTTGGGGAGGAAGATGAGGCTCTACATATGAGTGCACAGAGGCCTAAGTCTACAGTTGAGTGCACAGGCCAAGAAATGTTTATTGTAGAAATTATCTATTATAAGAAACAATTCTTGTTGACATAGTCCTACATTAGGATGAACAATGGTAAAATATGTGTCTTCATGAGTATCTTTTCTTATTATTTGTTGTAGCATAGGAACTATATTACAGTTTCCTTTTATTATAGTGAAATGATGATTAAGGGTTTATATGATATGTTTTGAGTAATAAATGTAATATGGTGAAGTACTGTATGTCTACGATGTAAATGATGAACACTGAGTATCAGAAAACATAAAAATATGACATCGCATCATCCCTCAAGGCTACAAAAACCTAGTTTTGTATCCTCCCATAGTAACCTTGGGTGGGATTACGATCTGCTTGTAGGTGATTGTTGAAAGGGCCAATGTTTTAGGGTATTATTGGTGCGCAGTAAAATATCAAATGTGGGTCAGCCCAACCTAAAGGTAACAAATGGCTTCGTTTCTAGGAACAGATTTGTTTGAGGGATATGTTTATGTGGCATTCATTGAAGAAAGAAATTCGAGATTGGGTAGAATAGAAGGAACATGAATTTGCAAAGCAAGAGAATAGAAGCTCTCGTTTTTCATTCGAAAGGTGGTTACATAAGTATATTTTTGAAGCAAAATAAAAAAATTCTTTTCCTTGTTTCATGTTGACCTTTATGGATGGATATCAAGGTTGACTGAGAGAAAGAACTAATTTAAAGGAGACAAACTTATGGAGTGGACTCTTGAATTAATACAACGACTCAAGAACACCGACAATAGGATCTCAAGAGCTGTTGATTTTTGGATTGATAACATCTTGGGATGATTTATTGAGTTTGTTGTAGACTTGATTGTGTCATAGAGCAAAGAAGAATGACAATTCTTCAAAGGATCGTGAGGTAAGTACTTAAGATCTCTGAAAATTTGGATTAAGATGATTTTATGTGAAAAGGGAATCTTATGATTGTAGTCAGACTGTTAGCTTACTTATGTTTTGGAGAAGACCCGAAGAAGAGACTAGAACAATGCGAAGTGGAAAAAGATATATAATAGATGCCAGAAATAGATCTTGTGGCCAAGATTTGAAGACTTTCATATAAATTTACTATAGCCCTTAGCTGAGTGAATTTGAAAGAGAAGAAAAATTCCCTAAAAACCCCAAAGTAACCCCACAATATCTACCCTTCCAACCTGAACGTTCACCGAAGCCAGAATCGAGTAATAATTAACGCACTTTTGGTTTTCCCCGTCCCCCTACTCCCCTACCCCCCCAACCCCCATCACTCTCCCATTGCAAACTCCCCTCCCCTCCCCCTCTGGAAAGAAATATGGACGATGATATTAAGGTGCATGTGTTTAAAGGAACTGGATCATAATATCTAGAACATTTCTGGTTTTTATGTGAAGCAGTATGGATAGAAAAGCAAGTGCATGATGAAAATATAAAGAAGACACAACTTTTCAAGATGTTCCGAGATCGATCATTGACGTGGTAGATGAAATATTCAAGAAACCAGATCAAATAATTCATAGACATTAAAACAACACTGGTAAAAGAATTTAAGAAGCCAAAGTCTAAATCATAGTGCATCACAGAGTTAAAGGAGATCAAAGAAAGGTCTGCTGAGTTTGTTTGGGAATTTGACTAGAGATTCAAAGTATTATTAGATTAGGTGAGATTTGACATAGCTCTGCAACAACATAAGGAATGGTTCATATCTGCATTGCTACCACACATTAGATTTCCTTTGACACAATAGAAGATAGAAACTTAGGCTGAAACTCTAGAGCTTGCAATGAAATTAGAAGCTTTTCCTATATGGATACCAATGCAAGTATGCAATAGTTTTAGAGTTAGCTGGAAAATTTGACTCAACAGTTACTTGATATGAAGAAAAGTAAGGAAGTCAGAGAATAATTTTGTTGTACAAAGTGCAAATCAGAAGGTGACTCTAAGGAACAATGTCCTCCCCTCAAAAATTACATGGCTAGTGGAGCACCCAATCCTTTGAATGCCGGATCTAGCCTATGGTGCGAGATATGTAGAACTAGAGGTGAACATCACTCAGAAGATTGTTATTTGTTGCAAAAATATGTGCATACTCCAAAGAATTTATATTGCAAGTTTTGTAAATCGGTGGGACATGATGAGAATAATTGTCGAGCTTATGAATTAATGATGGATCGTGGTGCTGACACATATAGAATGAAAGCTGAAGAGCATGGATATGAAGGAAGTGGACAATGTGGTGGTTGAGGCGGCTATCAAGGAAGAGGTCAAGATGGCAGAGCTAGTTGAGGTCATGGAAAGATTATCTTTTATAACTGAGGCAAGGCAGGTCACTTTACAAGAGACTGTCAAAATCCTACTACGACATGTAAGTATTACAAATCATTTGATGATGTAATTGACGAATTTCTGGTACTTATGAAAAAAATGAAAAATATGAAAAATCAACATCTGAAACTGAACATTTAGATGTTGATTATTGAAAGAAGAACTGAGGATCCTCGAGTCAATATTGTTACTAGAAGTGGAGCTCTGATTAGAAGTGACAAAGTAGAAGGAAAGAAGGAATATGAAACTAGATGGGATAGAAAGACTGTTGAAAAAGATCCATATTTTTTCATTTATGAGGAAAAATGAGTGTTTATGGAAGCCAAGAGAAGCTTTAAGGATGTTGGATCTTCGATATCTAGTGTGCATCCAAGGCAAAAAATAGCGGCGATGTAGTATCAACTTTGACACATAATCAAACTCCAACACAGAATCAAGAATCAGCAAGCCTTTAATAAGGTATTTTAAAGTCATTTCTACAAAGTTGCATAAATATATTAAGAGATCAAAATTTTGTATAAGGACTACAAAAAATGATAGATTCATGTGCATCTAAAGAAGTACCATGAAGTGCGTTGCTTGTAGTTAACAATGTGAAGAGAACAGGGAAATAAATGAGGCTTAGTGCAGAGATAGAAGACTATCAGATGGATCATGTTATTTTAGATCTGGGATCTGAAGCTAATGTTGTGACAAAGAAGACATGGGAGTTAATGGGTAAGTCAAATTTACAATGGTCACCTATTCAACTAAGGATGGAGAATCCACAGAGGATATTCCCCTTAGGAAGACTATCCAGTGTGACAGTAAACATTGAAGGAGTTCGCACTATTGCTGACTTCAAAGAAATAGAAATTGTAGATGACAATAACCCCTATCCTGCATTACTTGGACTTGGTTAGTAATTTGATAATATGGATATAATTAATTTGAAAAAGAGACAAATGATATTTGAAGGAAATAATATGAAGGTAATTGTTCCCTTGGATCCATCAAAAGGAGCAAGTTATGTAGAGCCAGTTAGAAAAGAGTATTGTGTAGCTAATATAAATAATATTTATCAATTGATAGCAAAGGAACATGATCTTTTTAACCCTACTGCAGAAGGCAAGTTAACTTGGGAAGATGATAGTTCTTGTGCATCAGACTCAGAGGAAGAATTGGAGAATCGGCAGAGCAAGCTACATGAAATATCTACAAGGTGATGTGAAAGAGTTACTAAATCAGTTCACTGCATGAAATATGAGGTATGTAACCTATATTCTTATGACAAATTAGGTGATGTGAATGTTTTTCTTAATAATTATGAGGAACATGTTGTAGAATGTCAAAGCTTGCATGCTTTAGATATAACCTTAAAAGCTACTCCTGCTAGATGGTGGGGTACACATAAGAAGAATATAGAAGGCTGGAAGGAATGTCAAATATTGATGTGGATAAGGTTTGTTCAAATAAACATAGAGATGTAATTGAAGTATGATGGTGAAGCTAGTCCTAGAGATCATATCCGATTATGTACTAAAACATGAAAGGAGATTCCATAACAAGAATGGATACATGGGTTTATTCATACATTGGAGACAATTCCTCAGAATTGGTACCTAGAAATAGAGCTTTGACATGGTACTTCGAACTAGGAAGAAATGGTTCATGGGTTTATATTGACATTTAGATTTCAAGATGATTGTAAATATATAGATTCATCCCTCCAGACAGTTAAGAGGAAGATCTTTCAAAATTGAATCTCAAGGACTTGGTAGGAACCTGATTGGGTTGCATAGATAGAACATGCACTAGAGTGCTACAACCTTATTGTAGAAGAAAAAGAAATACCTTGCAAAATTGACATAGAGAATCAGAATAAAACCACAAAGTCAACGGGCTTGAGCTAGAGATACCAGATATAACAAAACTATCAAAGACAAAAAACGTGAATATAAGATCAGGAGAGGAACCAAAGTTTGCAAGTATAGGATATTATTGTGATTAAGAGAGAGTCAACAAGGTTACAAAATTTCTTCATGAATATTAGAAGTTGTTTCCCACAAAGTTTTCAGAAATGAAGGGTATAATATGAGATTTAGGAGTTATGAATATACCTCTTAAAACACAATGTGAAGCCAGTGATGAAAAGACTTTACAGATTGAATCCAAAAGATAAGGAGAAAATGAAATTTGAGTTGGATAAGATGATAATAGCATGATTCATTGAACTTGTGGAAGAATCAAAATGGACAAGTCATATGGTGGTACAAGAAAATAAAACTCAAGGATAAATCAGGATTTGCGTTGATTTGAGGAAGTTGAATGATGCATGCTTACATGATCCTTTCCCTACTCCTTTCACAGATAAATCATTAGAAAATGTGGGACTTAAAGACATTTATTCATTTATAGATGGATTTTTTAGGATATCATCAGATAAGAATTGCACTTGAAGATTGACATAAGACCACCTTTGCTACAAAAAGGGGTTCATACCAATACACAGTGATGCCTTTTTTATTGAAGAATGCCCCTGCTATATTTTAAAGAGTGGTGATTGCATCTTTCAAACGATATATCCACAAATTTCTAGAGGTATATTTTCATGATTAGATAGTCTTTGGATTGCTAAGAAAACATATTGGAAGTTTAAGACTTATGCTTCATACATGTACACAATATTAGATCTCCATGAGCTTAAAGAAGTGTATATTTTGTGTACCTTTTGGTATATTGCTGGGACATATTTTTTGCAAGCAAGGATTAATGGTGGAGCCTACAAAAATTTCTATCATTGCGAACTTACCTCCACCAAAGACAGTAAGACATATTTGCACTACATTGGGACATATAGGATATTATATGAATTTTATCAAAGGTTATGCTCAGATTACTGCACCTATGGAAAAGTTGTCACTTTTCAATGGGATGTATAATGTCAAAAGAGTCTTGACATATTGAATGAAAAGATTGTAGCTACTATTATACTAGTATTCCCTGATTGGAGTAAATAATTTCATGTACATGTGGATTATTCTTGTACAACTTTGGGAGTGGTACTAGCACAACTTGGTGTAGGAGAAATCGATCATCTTGTAGATTTTGCAGGTGATAAACTATCTAAAGAAAAGTAGAATTATATAACTACAAAAAGGGAAGGATTGAAAATGGTATATGCCTTACAAAAGTTTAGACATTATTTGTTGGGGTCACATTTCAAGATGTTTACAGATCATTCTGCATTAAAGTATTTGGTTAATAAGCCTGTTTTAGGAGGGAAAATTTGTAGATGGTTATTGTTGTTTCAAGAATATGACTTTGAAATTATTGTTAAGCTAGAAATACTAAATGAAGGACCTTATCATTTTTCAATACTGGAAATAAGTGAAGAACCAACTAGTATAGAAGACAATCTCCCCATTGCACAACTATTTGCATTAGAATTGCAGATGATCATTTTGAAGACATTATTTGGTTTTTGAACATAAGAATGTCTCATTTAGAATATACTATGAAGAAGAAGAAAGAACTAGTGGTGAGGGAAGCTAATTTTTCATTGGTAGCAAGACACTTATATAATACGGGACCAGATGAGATATTGCACAGATATGTTCCTGTGCATGAAAGGAAAATAACTCTAATAGAGGCTCATGAGGATGCAACTAGTGGACATTATTTAGGAAAGGCTACTTCGTAGAATATTTTGAGAGTAGTATTGTGGTGGCCTACACTACATAGAGATGTAAAGGAGTATTACAGACCTTGTGATGTATACCAAAGAATAGGAAAACATTCAAGAGGAGATTGCAGGAATTTACAGGGTAAGCTCCTTAAATAGAGCACTAAAGGAAACTGCTCACAAAGAGATCATAGATCAGTACACCAGTATTCTTGATGTGCAGTCCACAACCTGAGCCAATGTGACCACTTCAGGTAATTTATTAATGTAAATGAAAGAAAATTTACATAAGCTTCTCTCATGAACGATCACTTATTAAATGACCCTCCACACTATTTAAATAGAGATCATGGACTAATCGGGTGCTAAGCCACAGATCAAGTGTCATTAATACCAAGGAGAGAATGAACCATCAAATAACTTCATGTCTAGAACATATCTTGACCATCAGATTGTAAGTTACGAAAATTACATACTGAAGAAACACACTTTACATAACTATACACTAGACCGAGTTTTATTTGATTATTTCCTATTGTGTCAGAATATCCTAACATCCCCCTTAAGAAGAAATTGGGATAAGATTGAAGGATGTAAAAATATGACATAATAGAATAAGGAAGGAGGCATTAGAGCTTATCCCCCCTTAGTTACAACTTCCTGAACTCTAACCATAAATCAAAGTTTAGTAAGATTCACCTCTGTGAGAGCCTTTGTAAAGATGTCTACAACTTGATCATTGGTTGAACAATATTTCACTTCAAGAACATGGTCATGAATGAGCTTTATGATGAAGTGCATGTGTAGTTCAATTTTTTTGTTGCAATGATGTTGGAATGGATATTTGCATAATTGAATGACACTTTTATTATCACACCAAAGTGTAGCCGGATGTTGCTGTTGAAACCCAAACTTTGACAGGATTTGACGGAGCCACATGGCTTCCTTACTAGCTTCAATGATGCCACGATACTCTGCTTCTGCTCAAGAAAGAGAAATGGAATTTTGTTTCTTGCAAGCCCATATAATAGGTCCAGAACCAAGAGTGAAGACATAACCTGCAGTAGACTTTTGATCATCCGGGTCACCAACCCAATCAGAATTAGTGAAACCAACCAATAGATGAGATGCTTCTGCACTTTAAGAATCCCAAACTCAACTATACCTTGAACATAATGAAGTATTCATTTAGCTGCTTTCCAATGAATTTCATGTGGGTTTTTCATAAACTGGGAAATAAGGCCAACAACAAAGGAAAGGTTAGGACAAGTATGGGTCAGATACAAAAGTTTTACAACAAGCTGACGGTATAAGGTAGCATCAACTTTAGGGGAAGTACAAGTGACTGAAAGTTTGGCTCCAGAATGAATGGGGGAATGGGTTGGCTTACAGTCTTCCATGTGAAAGTGGCATAGAAGATCGCATGCATACTTGGATTGGGAAAGCGAAATACCTTCTTTGGATTTCAATCTTCTTTTTAAGGCTGGACTTCATGTGGTTTATAAGGTTTGGATCACTACCAGTAAGGGTAATATCATCAACATAGAGAATAAGAAAGATACGAGACTTACCCACTTTCTTGGTGTAGACAGTATTGTCAGAGTGTTACCTAGAAAAACTAGTATCTAAAATAAAGCTATCCATTTTGGCATACTAAGCCCGAGGGGCTTGCTTGAGACCATAAAGGGATTTCCTAAGCTGACATACAAGGCTGGAGTCTATTTTTATAAATCCAGGAGGTTGTTCCAGATATATTTCTTCATGCAAGTCCCCATGCAAGAAGGTAGATTTAACATCCATCTGATGGACTTCCCATTTGATAGAGACAACAAGGAAAAGAAAAAGGTGGATAGATTCATTTTGGCAATAGGGAAGAAGGTTTTAGTATAGTCAATGCATTCAACTTGTGAAAAAACCTTAGCAACAAGATGATATTTGTGTTTATCAACTTTTCCATCTGGTCCAAACTTTGTTTTGTAAACCCATTTGCATCTAGCAAGTTTTCGTCCCTTTGAAAGAGGAACAAGGTCCCATGTATCATTTTCCAATAATGAACAATATTCTTCATTCATAGCTACATCCAAATCTAGATGGCCTAAGGCTTCTATAAAGGTGTCAGGATCATGATTCGCTGAAGCTTAAGCTAGTAAAGAAGAGGCTCTATTACACCAATAATGTGTATGACACTGATCTGTAGGATCACTTGCAAGAGCACCTGCTGCATCTCAAGTAGAGCAAACCCATTTTGGAAGCTGAGGAGCTGAAGGATGATCCCATGAAGGTGGGGGAGGATTGTCATCCTTGTTTTCATCATCTAAAGAAGGAGTATTTTTAGAAGTAGAAGGGATAGAGAGAGGTGGCACATTCGCTGAACTAGGCTCGTAGGCCGATATATTTTCAGAGTACTTTGCATCTCTTATAATGATAAAAATTTTGGATTTAGGTTGAAGAAGTCTATATCCTTTGACATTTTCAGAATATCCAACAAAAATAGCTTTTTCACTCTTCAGTTCTACGACTTTATGTTTCTCGTCTAGAATATGGGCCCATGCTTCACTTCCAAAAACATGAAAGTGACTTACAACTGGTTTAATTGAGTTCCAAGCTTCCTCTGGAGTGATATTCTTTAAAACCTCAATAGGAGTGTGATTTACTATGTAATTTGCACAGTTAATTTCTTCTACCCAAAGATTAAGTCTATGTCCTTTAGATTGAAGCATACAAGTAGCCATTTCCTTTAAGGTGTGATTCTTCATTTCAGCTACACCATTTTGTTGTGGAGTATGTGGAAAAACATGTTGCAATTGAATTCCATGCTCAGTGAAAAAGTTGATGAATTTGTTGTTAACATATTCTCCACCATTATGAAATGTTAGCTTAAGAATTTGATGTCCAAATTGTTTCTCAAGAAAGGCATTAAAGGCCATGAAAATATTAAAGACTTCACTCTTGAGTTTTAAGAAGTATACCCAAGTGCATGTGGAGAAATCATCAATGAAAGTAAGGAAATACTTGTAGCGAGAGAATGAAAAAACTGGAAGTGGACCACATAAATCACTATGCACAAGCTATAAAGGAGATGAGGCATGTTAAGAGGCACGTTTTCCAAAATTATCCCAATGATGTTTTCTGAGTACACATTCAGAACAAACACTGTCTTTGCAAGATACCATGGGAAGACCTGTCACCATATTTTCTTTACATAGATTTTGAAGGGAGCAATAATTTAAGTGACCAAATCACTCATGCCAAAGTTTGTTGACTCCATCATTATGAGAAACAAATATCGAGGGAAGAGTTGATGACCCAAAATTATTAAACTTATACAAACTTGTAGACTCATCAACAAATTATGGTAGTAGCTAAAATCTACCTAGCATCTCTTAGGTCCTTAATTACAACATCATGAGGTGAAAATTCAATGGTTTTACCTTCACCTGAATCAGTTATCTCATATAAAGATAGAAGGTTATAGGATAAGGTAGGAACACATAATACATCATTGAATTGACCATTGTCTAGATGAATAGTTCCAGTCCCTACAACACTAAGAGATCTATCATCACCAACATATATATTTTTGGTGTTACAATAATTTAAAGAAGAAAACATGGATTTTTTTTGGCCATGTGATAAGAAGCTCCATAATCAATTAGCCACTCATGAGAATGAGGAGAAGAAGATACATTTAGTGCATAACCAGACTAATATTCTTGACAACCACATGAAAAAAGTGTTATTCTGGAAGATGAAATTGAAGTTGAAGAGTGCTCCAAATGGATGTTATGCTTCTTCATCACTGCTTCCAAGGCTTCCATCTTCTTAAAGCATTTGGATTCTAAGTGGCCATTACAATTAAAAAAGTTTCAATGTTTATCAGTCTTCTTTCCTTTGTTTTTAATTTCCTTATTATTTCGTTGAGTTGATTTTTCATTGAGACTGAAATGGCTTAGGACGTTTGTTTGGTTTAGGATCATTTTTTCTAAGATGCTTCTTCTTAGGATTCATTGAAATTGGTTGCTGCTGGGCTGCTAAGGCTTCCTTAGAAGACTTTTATGTATTAAGAAGACCAAGATTTAAGAGTTTTTCTTGATCTCTTATTAAAGAATCCCAAAAGCCATCAAAAGTGGGGGACTTGTAGGCTCGTCCTTGAGAAATAAAAGCTTCTCTAGTAGAATGGAAGGTGGAAACAAACACATATTAGGTTGGTCCTAACTTAGTAAGAAGGGAATAAGTAAGGCTACCATATTCTTTCTCAACATTAACACCTTCCAAGAGAAGTCTAAGGGTCTTGAAATTGGACATAAATCTTAATGGAAGAAAAATTATTGGGGTTCAATTTAAGCAACTCATTTTCAAGTTGATGGGCTCTAATTTCATTTTTAATTCCAAAAACTTTATTGAGTTGTTTCATTGCTTCATCGGGGGTATCAATTTTTGCGATATGAAATCTAAGGTATGGAGAAATAGACATCCCTATCAACCCACATGCTTCATCTTGCTTATTTTCCCATTTGGATTGCTTATCTTCATCTTTAGGTTTAGACTCTTGGTTTGAGGCTATTCTATAAGGACCTTTACTTCAAAGTAAATCCAAAATGTAGGATAGCCATTGGAAGTAGTTGGTGTTGTCAAGAATAACTAGGCATGGATACATACGACACAATTTCATGCGCCCCTGCTGCTGCTAGGTCAAGCCGACTTGATCAAGCCTCGACCCTCGGCTCTCAGCCATGGCCCCTCTGGAAGCTTCACCGGAGGCGGCCACCACTCAACAAGCCTTCTCAGCATTGGTTAAGTCCTTACCTCCTCAAAGAACTCGCCCAACAATCTCCAAGTTCGTGAAGAAGCTCGACGTTTTGCAGGAAGTTAGCCTGCCCCCAGCTCTACCTCGTATGGCTGCCCTTGCTCTAGCAGAACGAGGTCTCATCGGGCAATTCACTGGTCTCTGGCCATCACCAAAAACAGTTCAAAGATGGGTTGAAAGGAATTGGTCCGATAAAATTCAAGGCAAAATCTCCATCCGATTCTGTGGAAAAGGGTATTTCACCTTTCATTTCGAGACAAGAGAAGACAAAGACTTGATCTTCAGAAATGGGCCCTATTTCATGGACTCTAGACTTCGACCTCGAGTTGGAGATTCCGAGTGTTGTCCAAGTCTGTGTTCAGCTTCCTCATCCCCCTCTCCATTGCTGGGGAGATGAATCGGTTTGAGCTATTGGGAATGTTGTGGGAAGATACATTGATTGCAGTGAGCCAAAAGACAACATGCAAGCATGCGCTCACATATGCGTAGAAGTAGATCTAGGCAAAGGACTTCCAGAGGCCATCAAGCTCAAGGTGGATGATTGGACCCACATTCAGCAATTGGACTACGAACAGATTCCATTCAAGTGCAAGGTATGTCATGAATATGGCCATTTTTCCAATCACTGCACTAAACTAGTTGATGTAGAGAATGCTTCGCAAGATGAACAATGGGAAACAGTTAAGAAAAAGAAAACAACCCCCATCTCCAAGACACACCCAGAATCCGGCCCATCTATTCGTAATCCCTCCATTCCATCCAACCCGTCCCTCTCTAACTCCTCCCTACCCCCGCTGGACCACCCCCACCCCCCTCCCTCATCCTCCAACCCTTTTCATATTCTTTCTCCCCCAGAAGATAACCCCCCCGGGTGCCCCAAGCTGATGCCCCTGAACCCCCTCCCCCACTGGTTATCTCCTCCTCCCTCCCACCTGATCCACCCCCATCTAGAATCACCAGAAGTAACTCAAAGGAGCATGGTGCAACCTTAGACACTCATAAGAGGAATGGGCCAGGAAGGAAATCCGCTAAGCAGCAGAGAGATGAAAATGCCTAGAAGGATATTGCCATGGGCATCCAGAATCCCATAGAGTCCTATATCTTGGGACAAAATGACAAAGATACAGTAAATAAGGAGCAAGGAGGGCGAGCAACTCTTCGTACCCCCCATACCCAATGATGAAATTCCTCTCCTGGAATAGTAGGGGACTAGGGCACCCCTCCAAAATAATTGCCTTAAAAGATCTGATAAATCAAGAGAAACCTGGAGTTGTTTTAGTCCAAGAAACAAAGCAAGGACAACAAGAAATGAAAAAAATCATTACACAACAAAAACAGTACAAAGGCAACATCTGCGAATCAAGAGGAGCTTCTGGGGGAATCGCAACGCTTTGGGAACAAAACACTTGGAGCCTTATAGCAGAAACAATCAGTCAACACTGGATAAAGACTGCTCTGGAGAGCACTACAGACAACCAAAGGATAGTCATTTACAATATTTATGCCCCAAACCATTACAGAGACAAAGAGCAATGTTGGGGCACTCTCAAAGAAAATATAGATGAAGAAGAAAACAGTAACATTATTCTTGGGGGAGACTTAAATCTCATTTTGCACTCCAATGAGAAGCGAGGAGGTTGTTTCTCTTCTGACCCCTGCAGAACTCAGTTGGAGACTATCATGCAGGACCGCGATCTTATTGATGTAATTCCAAAAAACCGTAGATACACTTGGAACAATCGCAGGCTGGGAAAAAATAACATCATGGAGTGGTTGGATAGAATTCTGGTGAACGTTACTCTCCTTTCCACCTTCTCTACAGCTTATGCCTCCATTCTTCCCTTCATGGCTTCAGATCACTATCCCACATCTCTTGTTCTTGAAGCCCACTGTCCATTGGGGCCTATCCCCTTTAAATACAGTCCTTTGTGGAATGATAACCCAATAGCCAAAGATATCATTGGGGTACATCTGAGAAAGAAAAATAAAAAGAGTCAAATACACCCTAAAAGACTGGGCAAAAAACTGCTACACGGAGCCAGAAAAAGAAAAAAGAGAGATCAAAGCCAACCTGGAGGATTTCCACAGCACAATTGAAGAGCGCGGACTTCAGCAGGAAGATAAAGACTGTGAAAATGACCTCTATTGCCAGCTATACCGCATCAATAGAGAAGAGGAGCAGAAATGGAGAATCAAGTCTAGACAGCTATGGCTGAAAGGAGGAGATAAAAACTCGGCCTTTTTCCATAAGCAAGCTCAAAAAGCTAGGAACAACATTTCCTCTATCATAGACAGAGAAGGAAATCTCCAAACCAACCAAGGCACTATCAAACAGGCAGCTTCAGACCATTATAGAGCACTCCTAATAGAAACTAATGAAGAGGAAGACTACGCAGACCTGCTGCAATACCTTCCCAGTGGGATCAACAAAGAAATCAATGACAGCTTGAATAAGGAGATAGAAGAAGAAGAAATAAGAGGAGCCATCTGGACTCTCCAACCAGACAAAGCCCCTGGCCCAGATGGCTTCCCAATCTGTTTCTACAAAGCTCACTGGGGAATTATAAAAAAATACCTAATCAAAATGGTGAAATGGACCCAACGTAAAGGTAAAATTGGAGGCTTTACCAATGCCACCCACCTTGCTCTCATTCCCAAAGAGAATCGCCCCACAACCTTCTCCCATTTTCGGCCCATTTCTCTTTGCAACTCCTCTTACAAAATCTTTACCAAAATTCTTGCTACTCGACTCAAACCTCTTCTCCCCTCGCTCATCTCTGAAAATCAAGGTGGTTTTCTAGCCAACAGGCAAATCTCTGACTCAATTCTCCTTGTTCAAGAAGCAATTCATTCCAGCCATTCCAGAAAAGAAAAAGGGTTCATTCTGAAATTGGATTTGGCCAATGCCTTCGACAGGGTTAGACACTCCTTCCTAATTGTTGTTCTTAAGAAAATGGGTTTTGCTGCGCCTTTTCTTGACCTCATCAAAGCTTGTATCTCAGGCCCTTGGATCTCTCCCCTTGTTAATGGTAGACCTGGACCTTCCTTTCAATCTTCGAGAGGGCTGAGACAAGGCTGCCCTCTCTCCCCATACCTGTTTATCTTGATGGCTGAATCCTTCAGTAAAGCTTTAGATCACAAGCGGCGAATTGGTCTCATTACCGACATAAAATTTGAGAATGGAGTCAAAAACATAAACCATTCTCAATTTGTCGATGATACTCTGTTAATAGGAGGAGCTTTTGTCACAATAGCCCATCATTTCAAAGCTCTCCTAGAAAAATATATGAACTACTCAGGAGGCATGATCAACCATCTCAAAAGTTGTATCTATGGTTGGAATGCAACAACTCAAACCCTCCATAATATAGCCAACATATTTGGTGTCCCCTGCAAACTAGATTGGGAGCACTTCACTTACCTGGGCATGCTTGTGAGTATAGGCCCCTTAAAAGCTAAAGTTTGGGACACAATTATAGATAAAACGAAGAGGAAAGTGCAGCAGTGGGGTTCTACATGGCTTAATCCAACTAGTCGCCTTGTTCTCCTAAAATCAGGCCTCTCTTCTCTCCCTCTTTACCAATTCACACTAATGCAGGCTCCTGCCATTTTTCACAATAAAATGGAAATTATTCTCTACCATTTCCTCTGGCAAGGGGGGGGAATGAGAAAAAGAAGTTCAACCTTGTTAGTTGGAAGCAAGTAATCCAAGGCCAGGATTGTGGAGGACTAGGAATCAGATCTCCCAAGCTATTAAATCTAGCTTATGGAGGCAAGATCATTTGGAGATTAATTAGTGAGCAACCTACATGGTGGAAAAGAGTGATAGAAGCCAAATACTTAAGTTGTCCAAGACAACAACTTTTGGACTGTGATATACCCATTAGAGACAGCTCAAAAATTTGGAGATTATGCAAAAAAGTAATCCCTCTTTTGGCCCAAAACACCTCCAAAGTTCCTAAGGGCGGCAGCAGTATCAAAATTGGAGCTGATAAAATTATGGGGAATCAACCTATCAGCAGTCAACCTGGTACGGATCAAATCCTTCTCTTTCTTTACAATAAAGGAATTCATTACTTGGATCAAATCTCGCAATGGGACGCTCACTCTCAGATATGGATGGGATGGAATTTTCCACCCATACCCATAGATCTCAAGGAGAGCTTCGACAATCTCCAGGCTCACCTCCATAGCATTGCCCCCATTATTAAAAATGACATCGACAGCTTTCGCTGGGATCCTACAGGCTCCAACTACACAATCCAAGCTGCCCACAAGTATCTGTGTAACAAGGATTATCCTGCTCCTACTTGGACACACTGGAAAGTTGTCTGGAAGTCTGAGGCCATTCCCAAAATCAAATTCTTCATCTGGACTCTCCTGAAAGGGAAAATTCTCACCTCTGATAATCTACAAAAGAGAGGCATAGTAGGGCCTTCTCGATGCCCAAACTGTCAAGCAGCTGAAGAAACCATCCAACATCTCTTTATCACCTGTCCCTTTGCCATTTCTTACTGGAGAGGAATATCCCCCAATGGTCATCTCCCCTAGAGTCCCCAAAACTCCATTGGTGAGGTTCTGAGTCTCTGGAAGAAGAGTTACCCTTGGCAACAGAAGAAGAACAACATAGTTAAACGGGTTTGGGATGCTCTTCCCTATGCCCTTCTGTGGAAAATTTGGCTGGCAAGGAATCGCATGATCTTCAAAGACAAGGAAACCATCATAAGGCAACTCTGCAGCAAGGCAAAAAGTCTAACTTTAGAAACCATCTCTGCTAAAAATATGAAGAAAATTGATGTCACTGGCCTCTGTGTTGAAGAAAGGGATTTTATAGGCTATTTGTTAGATAAAAGCAATAGCAATCAGATAGAGAGTAATCCCAACACCCAGATCAACATCCCTAAACATAGTTGGAAAATAAGAACCAAAGAAGAAGAATTCTTAAACTGGCTCTGAGGCAGCAATTCCCACTATCTCTTCTTCGATGGAGCCTCCAAATCCAACCCAGGAACAATAAGAGTAGGTGGAGTTATTTACAATCCCAGTGGAAGCATTATTGCCACTTATGAGTGGGGACTCAGACCCTTATCCAACAACAGGGCTGAGGCTCTAGCTCTTTATCAAGGGCTAATCCAACTTCAAAAATTTGGAATTAGCAAAGCAATGATTTTTGGAGACTCAGCCACCATCATCAGTCTCATGGTTAGCAATCGAAAAGCTTCTAATATTCTCCTCCAGAAAATGGTTAACAGGTGTCAAGCATTAGCCCATCAAATTACTGAACTTCGATTCTACCATGTGCTCCGCTCTCTCAACAAAGAAGCTGACACTTGTGCCAGCAGAGCTTGTTGCAAATCTATAGGAAATCTTATCTGCAATGCTGTAGAGTCCCAACATTATCTTCCTTGACCAAAATTCCTCATCATGGACTATGGCAGCCCAATTGATTTTGACCACTGCAGCACCTTCAAGGAATATACTGTCAGGCTTCAACATCATACCTTCCCTGCTAAATCTCTGAAAGCAATCTTCATTCCTCCCTCCAGTCCCGTCACCCATTCCGTTCTGACTTGTCCCTCTCTCTCCTGTGATTCTCTCCCCCTTCCTCTTGTGATCCGCCCCTCCTCTCCTGTCTGTCAGACCCTGCATCCATAAATGTGACCACCCCCTCTCATCCCCACATTCAGACTCTCCATTGGACTCTTCTGCTCCTCTCTTCACAAGTTTCTACTAAGTTGAGACATTGGACTCCTCCATCTCCCCATCTTGCTTCCGCTATTAATCTCCTTTGCGCTTTCTCTTCCATTCCTCAAAGCTCTCTGTTCAACGCTCTCTCCTCCCTTCTCCTCAGTAGCGACAATTCCGTGCTCCCCTTCCTTTCCTTGTCTCGAAGGGCTATTCCCCCTGCTCTTCTTCACATTTGGGTGATTCCCTTTCTGCCCCCTTACCATCTTCAATGGCTAAGCAGTGCATCTTATATACAACGGGTTCCTTTTATCACTATCAGAACAGCAAGACCACACCCAACACTCACATAATGGCAAGGAACGAGGACTGCCTACATTGTGCTAATCTGCAGGCAGAACTGGAGCAAATCCATGCGCATCAAAGACTTCTGGACACTAAAATCGATTCCCATGCCAGAATAACTAGTGAGAAATATGAAGCTGATCTCAACCTCTTCCTTCATAGAGTCTCCTCGCTCCAGGAATAGTTTAATGACCTGTCCAATAGATGCAGCCATGCACAGGAATCAATTGAAATCCTGAAGTACATGATGGAGAAAAGGAATGCTCCTAGTACCAGTACTTCAAGTCTTAGGAATGCAGAAGTATACAACAAGCCAGAAGAATCAACAACACACCAGATCAACCATATTAGTATAGATTAAGATGTATTGCAGATTTTGCTTATTGTTGTCACAGTTTGTTAGAATTTTTACTTACTCTTGTTTTCCAAAAGTCAGAAATGACAGAAGCAAAGGGGAATTTTGTCCTCCTAAACATCTCCTAGCTTCACCTTCGGGCTTAAAGCCTTGTATTTTAGGAGCTTAGTCTCCCAAACTTCTTTTGGAATATAAATAGCATCTGATTATGTGAAAAAAAAGGAAAGAATAACTAGGCATGGACTTTCCATTTTAAAAGAAACTAAAGTTGTAGTTGTTGAAACTAAGTGGTTCAATAGAAATATCTCAAAAAATTAAGCCAATTCAAAAAGCATGGCTC
This sequence comes from Pinus tabuliformis, assembly GCA_031772625.1. Taxonomy (NCBI): domain Eukaryota; kingdom Viridiplantae; phylum Streptophyta; class Pinopsida; order Pinales; family Pinaceae; genus Pinus; species Pinus tabuliformis. The sequence goes on along the minus strand of CM062806.1, from coordinate 818,625,009 downwards.
TGAAAATAGCTTCCAGATGAAGAAGTTATGTGTTTTTGAGGAAAATATGTTGAAGATGTCGACGAACTACGTGAATGTTGGGAAGTGAATGATAATGTTATATTTAAACCCCCCCCCTCCAAACTTACTCTAATTAGCTCACTTCAAAAAAAGGATTACTTTATGTCATCCACTTTTATAGATAAGTGAAATTCACGTTTACAATGGTACTTTATGAACTATCCACTGAATTGTAACTTAAATAAAAGATAAAGTGACTTTAGAATTATAAGTGACTCACTTTTTATGATGGGTGAACACTTTTACATAAAATAACTTTAAAACATAAGTTACATGTGTTTTTTGGAAATGTAACTCGACAAAAAGAAAGACTTGCACCCAAGACCTCTATTCTCATAAAGTAACTTTGGACCAAGTGAGCTAGTTTAAAAGGTTAGTAATTTATGGAAAAGAGGAAGGTTTTTTTTCTTGCTCACTAAATATTTGGAGTGCATGCTTACTTGAAGAACCCCTTTTTGCATACAAAACAAAAAAACCTGCACAAACCAAAACAAATACAAAAAATAAATCCAAGCCTTACGACTTAAAGTTAGATTTGATCGAAAACTAAATATTTTTCTCAATGTTTCTGGTTTTTGAGATCACAATAAGGCACAGTGAAAAAGAGAAAATGCATGATAAAAAACCTTTCTTTCTATTTCTAATTTTCCCAGATCACACATACTAACAAAAAAAAAGAGATAAATAAACCAAAATAAAGAGAGAGAGAAATAACTAAAACTGTAAATAAAGGTTATATACCGCCATATCTTAAAAATGTGTAGCTAGGGCTACCACAAACCTTTTCATGTGAAACGAAAGGGGTTTCTCACTGGAACAAATGCTCCTAAAAGAATAGAGTAGTATTCTCGGCCTGAAAGCAGTAAAAAATAGTAGATCTAGGAAACTGAAGTCGGATGTAGTTGTACCGACTTCAGATTTGGATCACCAACAAATGCGTCCCTCAAATAACTATGATAACATGTAGGAATTTACAGGATAAGTTCCTTAGATAGAACACCAAAGGAAACCAATCACAAACAGATAATATATCAGTACACCAGTATTCTTGATGTGGAGTCCATGGCCTGAGCCAACGCGGCCACTTCATATAATTTATTAATGTAAAGGAAAGAAAATTTACATAAGCTTCTCTCATGAACGGTCACGTATCAAATGACCCTACATGCTCTTTAAATAGAGATCATGGACCAATCAGGTGTTAATCCATGGATCAAGTGTCGGTAATACCAAGGAGAGAATGAATGGTCATATCACTTCATGTCTAGAACATATCGTGACCTTTGGATTGTAAGTTACAAAATGTACATACTAAAGAAACACACTTTACCTAACTATACACTAGACCAAGTTGTACTTAATTATTTCCTATGGTCTAGATATCCTAACAGAGATGAGATGCCATTGGTACCACAAGTTACGTTACAAGCTTTTAACAAATGGGCTATTGATTTTATTGGACCTATCAATCCACATAGAAATAAGACTGGTGCGAGGTACATAATTACTACAATAGATTATTTGATAAGATGGGATGAAGCAGAACTACTTAGAGATTGTAGCATAGAGACTACTGTGAAGTTCATTTTTGAATATATACTGTCTAGATTTGGGTGTCCAAAGATATTGATCAGTGACCAAGGTTCACATTTCCTAAACAAGACTGTTGAAGCATTGACTGAGGAATTCCAAGTTTCTCACCAAAAGAGTATTCCTTATCACCCTAAGGTCAATGGAATTATGGCAGCATTTAACAATATTTTGGAGAATGCACTCACTAAGGTATGCAATGTAAACAGAAATGTTCGGGACCTTAGAATTCCAACAGTATTATGGGCTTATAGGACTACCTGCAAGAAGTTGATAGGTCAGACACCCTTCAGGTTGGTTTATGGGCAAGAAGTTGTGATGCTTATGGAATAAATTGTCCCTAGCTTAAGAATTGCAACCTTTTCAAATATGGTAGACCCTCACATAATGGAGGAAAGAATATCATAGTTGATTCCATTGGAAGAAGACAAATTTATAGCAATATTCCATCAACAGGTACAAAAGGCAAGAGAAAAGGCCTGACACGATAGGCATATTAAGAAAAAGAAGTTCTAGGTGCCTTGTTCTCCTCTACAAAATTGAATTTTTGAAGTTCCCAGGGAAATTAAAAATGCATTTGTTGGGCCCACACATTATCAAGTATGTTAATAATGGAGACATAGTTCAATTACTTAAGTTAAATTGAGAAGTGATCCAGGGGAAAGAAAATGGCAATAGGTTGAACTTATACAAGGACAACCCTACCCCTACAGCTTCACTAAGACGAAAAAAGGAGAATAGTATCAATGCCACCTACCGTTGAAAGTGGATACTGGACTAGAAACTACACTGCAGAGAGAGAGAGCTTCAACGTAGATGTTGACATTATGGTACATGTATGATACAAGTGTTGTCCTTGATGGCAACTCACTCAGATGACAGATCATAGTACAACTAGAATGACGAGAGAGGTATACACAGGTTCGCTATGACAATAATGCATATACACGTGGGTTTACCATATACCAAGTTGCGTATACGTACACACACATGTTTACAAAAGGAAAGGCGTATACATGTTGGGAATCTAATTTTTGGTCCGTGGTATTTGGTCCATGGTATTTGGGTATTGGTCCATTGTATTTGGTCCGAAGTGTTGACCGCAGGTATTGGGTCCAAGGAATTGGTTCTACATGGTTTTGGAACATGGTATTGAGTAAGGCCTAAGATTATATAAGGAGAAGATCATTAGGCCAAGAGGGAGTAAGTGTGAAAGTGATGAATATTTGATGAAGTGTGAGATCTAGTATGATGGTTATGGGTTTGTGATGCTTTGCTTGATTTGAACCTATGAGGCACCTATGCGGTTGATAAAGGTTGATGGACCGAGATCATGAAGACTAAAATGAATTATCATTATATGGTGTGATCATGAATAGATTTGAATACTGACACATGTTTTATCCTTTATATCTCATGTTATGGGTATATCTGAAGTTGGAAATTGCAGCGAAGGTATAGGTAATTATTTTCAGATCTGTATGCGGGTTCTCTCTAGTGAAAGGGCATATACACGCTGGTTCGACATAGTCAATTAGCGTATACATTATGATATTTGATGTTTGAGGTTGCTATTAGTTCTAGTGGTTGTTGTAGAGTTCTAGGCTTTGCTCTGTGTTCTGGTGACTGTGTTTTGATGACAGGGTTTCAGTGCTTCAGTTGTTGGGTGATTCAAAGTTAATGATTGTATTGCAGTGGTGATTTTTTTTTATTTATGGATCTAGGCTAAAAATTTATGAAACGTGGTCCCTCAAAGAAAAGAGAAGGTTGTAGCCTTCTATAGGTCAACACCTACGTACAAGTAATTTAGCTAGTACAAGGGCTAAGGGGGTTGTAGCTTCCTTCTAGGAGAAGCTGGTGAATGAGAGAAGGTTGTAGCCTTCTACAGGTAGAAGCCTGCATACTGGTATAAGACTGCACTAGTAAAGAAATATTGTAAAAAGAAGTTTCTTATTAAAAGAAGATAGAGACGAATTGCAACAGGTGGTTTTCACTCACATTGGGTTTCCACCTTATATCACGGTGTTCATGTGTGCTTCTTATGTGTGATGATCTGTTTTGTTTTACTGCACCTGTTTACTATTCATATGGTTAATAATGTTGTGATGCACTCATTGAAGATCAAATAACTGAATCATAAGTTTACTGGATATACGCTAGTTGTATTAAACACAATTGTGTATACACACGGGTATCCTTAACTGAAGTAGCGTATATGAATCTGATAATGGAAATGAAAATATTTTTGATTTGCTAATACTTATTCACCCTGCCCCCCTCAGTATTATTTCCAAAAATTGGGATTAGAGTAGGTCCTTCAGAAGAAGCTTGATCGCTTGAAGGAAGATCCATCAGGATGAGTAATCAAGAAAGAGAGGGATCCATCAGACCACCAATCTTCGATGGGAGAAATTTTGTTTACTAGAGTATAAGAACCACAACATATCTACAATCACTTGGAACATATGTTTGGGGAATTGTGGAAGGAGGATATACGTATCCATCAACAAATCCTACAGATACGTCAAGTAGAAAGAAATATGAACTCAATGCCAAAGCTATTACTATCTTATTGGGAAGTTTGTCACAATTAGAATTCGTCAAGGTCATGCAGTTCAAATCAGCCAAAGAAATATGGGATAAAATCATTCTATGCTACGAAGGAGATGATTAGGTAAAATGGGCTAAGCTTCAAACTCTCAGAATACAGTATGAAACTCTTAAGATGCATAGTAATGAAAGCATAGCTAATTACTTCCTGCATATAGATGAGATTGTCAATTGTATGAGGAATCTAGGTGAAGAAATTAACGAAGTTGTCTTACTTAAGAAATTTTTGAGATCGTTGTCTACTAAATTTGTATCAAAAGTGTCTGCCATAGAAGAAAAGGAGGATATGCAGAAAATCACTATGACACAGCTTCACGGAATCTTAACTGCTTTTGAGATGAGAAAAGGAGGACCATCAGATATGAGAGAAGCTGCATTTAAAGTATCAGCAAATGGAAAAGAAAAACTCAGTGAATCAGGATACATTTCAGAAGAAGAATATGAGGTAAATTTTGTCAAGAATCTTGAATGGGGATCTGGAAGGTTCAAAGGTAAGCTACCTTTCAAATGCTTTTCTTGTGGTAGAGTTGGTCACTACGCTGCTAGATGCCCTCATAACAAAGGAAAGATGTCTGAAGAAGGTAATAGAAGTTATTATACTCATGATAAAATTAATGACTCATCCAATAGTGATGAAGACATTAGACTTCTCATGGCATATGAAAATAAGGACGTAGAAACAGAAGAAGTTAATAGATTAAAAGAATAGCTCGAGACAGTAACCAGAGTAAGGGAGCAGCTGCAGGAAGTAGTAAAAGATCAGAGCATAGCAATTCAGAGACTTGAATCTAAGATCCTCTCTCTAAAAGAAGATCTTGAAGAATTGAAGAAGCAGAATAAAGAAGCTCTTGAAGTACAAGAACATGAAGTGCTCGAATTAAGGCAACAAGTGGAAGAAGGAAGAAAAGTTGAAGAAAACATAAGGAAGAAATATCTGGAAAAGGAAGAACAACATCAGGTTGAGGTAAATATCTTAAAAGGTAAATTAGAAGAAAAGGATAAACTGTTACGATTTCAAGACAGTACTAAGATTTTGGATGATATTCTTAGTAGTCAAAGATCCCCTGCTATCAAAACTGGTCTTGGTTTTTATGAAACTGTCGAAGGTGAATCTAGCTCACAGGGTGAGGAAAGGAATTCTAATGCAAAATCTGAAATGATCAATGAAAGGATAAGTGGTCAACCCCAACAACAACCAAGGAAATAAATTCTTCAAAGAAAATATTTTCCTCCTAACTATGGAAGTGATAGTCGGGTATTTCCTCAAATGAATAATGTTGAATGTTATGTATGCCATAACTTTGGACATATTGTAGCTAGATGTAGAAGCATCAAGACCATCAAACAAAAATATCATCACACTCTAGTTACTTCAAGGGATATTATTTTGCTTGCAATATGTTTGGTCACAAAGCCATTGACTGCTATAGGAGGAATATGAAACATGTAAGATGTTATGCATGTAACAAGTTTTAACATAAAGTAAGGGAATGTAGGAGCAAAATTCAAACTCCAAAGCAAGAGGATCATACATCATAACAATTCTAGGTATTGAAGAAGACAGAATTAGAGAAAGAATGATATGGCATAATTCAGTTAGCTGACATAACAGACACAAGGGAAATTGAAAGTGTAGACCTTCAGTATTCCAATTTGCATACGCAGATATTATGAAGATAAGTTGTGTATATACACGAGTTAGAGGCTGCAGAGTCACGTATATGGAGCTCTGAAGAAAAAGTAGTACTACAAACTCAGGAAATGGTTCGGTCATGGTATATGATGGTTTGCACAGGCTCAGGGGGAGCATATGCTTCGAATAATGCATTGTTGGCATTATGGTTAGAAGTCTTTGGTAATTATGCATTGACACATCTTGCTACTGATTGTTGATTGGCCAAGAGAATGGATTGCAGGTTATAGGTTTGGATGCTAGTAACATATGCTTATAGTGTAGATCATATGGTGTATGAAAATTACCGATGACTATCATGGTCTTGTTTAGACACGGAATGTGCTCAGGGGGAGCATGGATGGATTGGTACATCTTGGCATGTACAAAGGGGTAGCTTAATTAGAGATTTCAGCATGCACTCAGGGGGAGTATGGACATCATAATGCATATCAACGGAGAGAATATCTTGGTCTGCCATTTTCCCTTGATGTCAAAGGGGGAGTGTGACTTGGTGTGGATGTTTCCATCAAGTCCAAAGGGGGAGATTGTTGGCATTCTGATACAGGTATGATACATGTGTTGTCCTTGATGGAAACTCACTCAGATGACAGATCATAGTACAACTAGAATGATTAGAGAGGTATACGCAGGTTGAATGTGACAATAATGCATATACACGCAGGTTTACCTTATACCAAGTTGTGTATATGTACACATGCATGTTTACAGAAGGAAAGGCGTGTACATGTTGGGAATCTAAGTTTGGGTTAGTGGTATTTGGTCCATGGTGTTTGGCTCGAAGTGTGGACCCCAGGTATTGGGTCCAGGGTATTGGTTCTTCATGGTTTTGGACCATGGTATTGAGTAAGGCCTAAGAGTATATATAAGGAGAAGATCATTAGGCCAAGAGGGAGTAAGTGTGCAAGTGATGAATATCTGATGAAGTGTAATATCTAGTATGCTGGTTATGGGTTTGTGATGTTTTGCTTGATCTAAACCTAGGAGGAACCTATGTGGTTGATAAAGGTTGATGGACCGGGATCATGAAGACTAAAATGCATTATCATTATATGGTATGATCATGAATAGATCTAAATACTGATGCATGTTTTATCCTTTATATCTCATGTTCTGGGTATATCTGAAGTTGAAAATTGCAGCGAAGGTATAAGTAATTATTTTTAGATCTGTACGCGGGTTCTCTCTGGTGAAAGGACATATACAAGCTAGTTCGACGCATTCAAGTAGCGTATACAATATGAGATTTGATGTTTGAGGTTGCTGTTGGTTCTAGTGGTTCTTGCAGAGTTATGGGCTCTGCTCTGTGTTCTGGTGACTGTGTTTTGATGACAGGGTTTCAGTAATTCAGTTGTTGGGTGATTCAGAGTTAATAATTGTATTGCAGTGGTGATTGTTTTGTATTAATGGATCCAGTCTGAAAATTTATGAAACGTGGTCCTTGGAAGAAAAGAGAAGGTTGTAGCCTTCTATAGGTCAGCACCTACGTACTAGTACTTTAGCTAGTACAAGAGCTAAGGGGGTTGTAGCTTCCTTCCAGGAGAAGCTGGAGAATGAGAGAAGGTTTTAGCCTTCTATAGGTAGAAGCCTGCGTACTAGTATAAGACTGCACCAGTACAAAAATATTGTAAAAAGAAGTTTATTACTAAAAGAAGATAGAGACGAATTGTAGCAGGTGGTTTTCACCCACATTGGCTTTCCACCTTATATCATGGCATTCATGTGTGATTCTTATGTTTGATGATTTTTTCTATTTTATTGCACCTGTTTACTCTTCATATGGTTAATAATGTTGTGATGCACTCATTGAAGATCAACTAACTGAATCATAAGTTTACTAGATATACAGTAGTTGCATTAAACATAGTTGCATATACACGCGGGTATCCTTAACTGAAGTAGTGTATATGAATCTGATAATGGAAATGAAAAGATTATTGATTTGCTAATACTGATTCACCCCCCCTCCCTTTCAGTATTATTTCAAGCAGTAGAAAGTTACTTCGCCACAGTCTGGATTATGTTGAAGTTTGCAGAAACCACGACAAAAGATGGGATGTTCGCTATAGATTGGAAGGCATCAACTGTAATGGCCAACATATCCACATAATTAGAAGACTGTGGGAAGTTGTTAGATGAAAGTTTGCAGATTTTGAATTTGTTGTAGGAAGATCCAAATGTCCAGAAGTCACAGGAAGAGATGTAGTAGAAACAACAATAACTAGAAGAGATTCAGGACTCTACGAAGACCTTACCAATATCGTAGAGGCCTGTAAAGATCAATGAGAGTAAATTCCTCTAGAAGAACATTGAGGAACTAAAGAAGGAGGAGAATATTTTGATAGAGAGGATTCAACCTTGGCAGGATGGGCCCTCTAGTTATCGCAAGAAGTGGATGATAAGCTTTAGGAGCTTCGTCAAAACAAAAAATATTGGTACATAAGGTTGTAGAGCATGTTAGAGAGGCAATGTAATGTATTCCTGCGAAGTAAATGATGAATGCTAAGTATTAGAAAACATAAAAATACCACATCAAATCATCCCTCAAGGCTACAAAAACCTAGTTCTGTATAATCCCATAGTCACTTCGGGTGAGATTATGATATGCTTGTAGGTCGTTCCTGAAGGGGCCATTGGTTGATGGTTTTTTTTGGTGTGCAGTAAAAGAACAAAGCTAGGTAATAGGCAACCACAGTCCCACTCTCAAAATATTCTATGCAATATATTTTCTTTCATAGTGTCCACTATCTATGCTCTCATGAGCCTCTACTAAAGTCATCTATCTTTCATGTCCAGGAACATATTTGCGTAGTATCTCATATGGTCCCATATTATATAAGTGACCAAGTTATCTTCCTTAACCACTAATTATTTCTTTTACTGCGTAGTATAGTATGAAAGAGCCATTACTATGGTTAAAAACTGAATGATATCTATGAAATGTTCATTCCAAATCTAATTGCAAATAATTGCGCATCAGGGAGTTTATCCTCTATGTTGGTTGGTTCTTCCTTTGTTTCCAATCTTGACAAATGGTTGTGTCCTAAATTTACTCTCCCTGGTTTAACAATGATCTGAAATTCATATTCATGGAATAATAGTAACCATATGCAAATATTTCCTCCTAAGAATGGCTTATTAACCAAATACTTTAGTGCATAATGATCTGTAAACATTTTAAAGTGTGATCCTAGAAAATAGTGTCTAAACTTATGAAAAGCATATAACTTGGCGAGTCCTTCCCTTTTTGTAGTGGTGTAATTATTTTTCGATTTAGATAACTTTCTAATTGCAAAAGCTATAGGATGATCAATCTCTCTTGCACTAGGTTGTGCCAGTACTACTCTCAATGCCATACAAGAGGCATTCACGTGGACATGGAATTCCTTATTCCAATCAGAGAACACTAGTATAGTGCAACTACCATTTTTTTATTTCAATATGTTGAGGCTCTTCTGGCATTCTCCATTCAATTGAAAAGTTACATCCTTATTTAACAATTTTTCTATATGCATAGTGATCTTAGAATACCCCTTAATGAATTTCTTGTACTACATAGTATGTTCAAATGTACTACAAAGTTGTCTTACTCTCTTAGGTGGAGGCAAGTTCACAATTATCACAATATTAGCAGGCTACACCATTAGTCCTTGCTTACAAGCAATATTTCCCAACAATATGCCGAAAGGTACATAAAATATGCACTTATTTAGGTTCAAAGAGATTTGATATTGTCTACATGTGTCGAGCATAAGTCTTAAACTTCCAACATGTTTTCTTAACAATCCAAATACTGTCCAATCATCAAAATATACCTCTAAAAAATTGTGGATGTATTCCTTAAAAGCTGCAACCACCACCCTAGAAAATATAGCAGGGGCATTTTTTAATCCAAAAGGAATTATTGTGTATTGATATGAGCCCCATTCTGTAGAAAATGTGGTCTTATGCCGATATTCAGGTGAAATCCTAATTTTATGATAACCTAAAAATCCATCTGTAAATGAGTAAGATTCCTGGACTCCTACATTGTCTAGCACTTCATCTGTGAAAGGGGTAAGGAAAGGATCATGTAAACATGCGTCATTTAACTTTCTTAGATCAACACATATCCTAATCTCTCCTCGAGTCTTCTTCTCTTGCACTACCATATGACTCACCCATTCTACTTCTTCTATTGGTTCAATAATTATGGCTACTATCATCTTATCATGTCCTACCTTCACTTTTTCCTTATACTTCAGGTGGAGCTTGTAAGGTCTTTGTTTGACTAGATTCACATTAGGCTTAAGGGGAATCTTCATGACTCCCAGATTTCCTATTATACCCTTCATCTCTAAAAACTTGATGGGAAATAGTTCTTGATACTCATGAAGTAACTCTATAACTTTACTGACTATGTCTTCGTCCCAGTGGTCTCCTATTGTTGTAAACTTGGTTTCCTTCTCTTATCCTATATCCACCTTCTTAGTCTTCATTGGATTCGTTATGTCTGGTAGTAATAGCTCAGAACCTATTACTTCACAGTATCCTTATGCTTATAATATGTCGATGTTACGAGGATCTTCTTCTTCATATGTAGTAATGTTATAGCATTCCAGTCCATTTTCTATCTATGCAACCCAATCAGGTTGCTGGCATGTGAGTGGGGTCACATTCTCAAATATCTTCTTCTTGACTATCTAAAGGGCCAAATCTGTGCATAGGAAATATTATTCAAAGCTGAATTTTAATATGAAGCCATAAAGCATGTCTTCCCAGTTCATAGTACCATGTCAAAGCTCTGTTTCTAGGTACCAGTTCTTAAGGATTGTCTCTAGTGTATGACCAAATCCATGCACCCATTCTTGCTATGGAATATCCTTCCATGTTGTACTGCATAGCTGGATATGCTTCCTAGGATTAGTTTCACCATTATATTTTATCTCTATATCTATATTTATTTGTCCAAACCTTATCCACATTAACATTCAAAATTCCTGCTAACCTCCTATATTCTTCTTGTGTGAATTCCACCATCTAGCAGGCATAGCTTTTAGGGCTATATCCAAGGCTGGAAACCTTTGATTTTCGGGAACTTGTTCTTCATAATCATTAATAAAAATACTTACATCACCTAAGCCATCATAAGGAGGTAGGTTACATGCCCCAGATATCATGCAGTGAACTGATTTGGTAATTCTTGCACAACGCCTTATGGATACTTCATTGTTGTAGTGTTTTCTTCTCAAAGATGTACGAAAGAATCCACTTAATATTGTGGATGACAAACAATCTCAACAATATAAATGGATGCTAAACATTTTATATCTGTAGCAACTAATAGAAACAAAACCTACCAAAGTCTGGATCTATGCCACAATCATAGTTAAACAACAAAAAGAAAGAGTAATAACTCCAATCATCCAATGGAAACTAGATATACAAAGAATAGTTTATTATAACACTTGTGAAGGGAACAAATAAATGTTACTAGTCCCCCTCTATGGGATGGGTTCTTGGCTATCCTCAAACATCTTCATCTTGTGTAGAGTCTCTCTCCTCTATAATGTGTAAACCCAACAAAAAATATGTTGTGCGACAATGGAAATAATTAGAGTTACAACAGTGAGTGCAACCTTGAAAATAATCAAAAGTGAATAATGAATGGAAAACCCTTCTATTTAATGTTGAGTTATCCTCAAGTAATGAGCAATAATAAAATATTATTAATCCCATTCTTGGAATAACCACCTGGAATATTTTATTATATTTGGTTAGGAGGGAAAAAGTATTCAAATTTTTATTTAGAAATAATAAATAAATAAATGATTTATTTATCATCTCAAGGAATTAGTTAAGGAATAATAAATAATAAGGGTTTATTTAACTATTCCTAAGGGTTTTAGTCAAATTTAACAAAGAATAATAATTAATTAGTGATTATTTAATTATTCTTAGAGAAAAATAAGAATTAATGATTTATCTGTTTATTTCATGAGTGGGTCAAATATGACAAGGAATAATAATTGAACAATGGTTTAATTAATTATTCCTAGAGTAAAATCAAAGAATTAGTGATTTATTTAATTATTCTTCATGTGTTTAACTATAAATTACTTAACAAAGATGGTTTATTAAGTAATTTCTCACAGTGAAAGCAATTTTACTATGGCAAAATTGGCTTTACATGGTGTACTTCGATCCATCTAGTAAATTAGGCTAGATGATCATTTTTTTTGGTGATAAAAGATTACCCCCCAACTTACAAGTGTTAGGAGAAAAACATATGACCGAAGTACGTTGTAAAGACACAATCACTAGATAACATAGGGGAGTCAGAGAGAGAGAGAGATAGAGAGAGGGAGAGAGAGAGACAATGAAGCTGAATTGAAAGAGGATAGGGATAGGGGGGTGAGACTAATGCAAGTATCCTTTTATGTTGTGGTACTAGACCTTAATGAGGTGGGGGAGGCATACCCATACCCACAAAGTTAACTTAGTGCAAAAATAATGGTTCGCCCAGAAATATAAAACTGAGCAATGAAGTACATGATAAATGGTACGTGACATGCTGACATAACAGAGCCATGAAATAATCAATGTCTCCCATATACATAATTCACTTTGAAAAACATGAGCCAGGACTGAATACAATAATATCTGAATACATGAGATACAGAGGCCCTTCGCTAAAAAATGGGTGGGAGGGATGGTAGAAAAAACGAAGAAGCCTTGATGAACAAGGAAGGGATCTGCAAAACTGAATGGATCGTCTGGAGGAGACATGCATGTTATGAACAATGCAACTGGTAGGAACTGACCCCCATCAAATCCGCGGAACTGCATCTAAGGCTATAACGTAATAGGAATGCATCTAGGCATGTGGGGGCTTACCTGAAAGGCCAGCTCCTCATGACGTCTGAAACATCTCACACACACCTAGGAATCACTAGTACAATCTGTTGTATCACTGGACCATCAAGTGTGGAATCACGAACATGAAACAACCAAGTCAAAGGGAAATAATGAGACCCTCTACTCGATCTGAGGCGCCGAACAAAAATGGAACTAGAACCATGATACATCGCCCTCAATGCAATTATTCTAGAATAAATGAGCTGATGTCGACAGAATAGGGACCGTGATAGATGAGGCAATGAGGATCCTCAACTAAAGCATGAGGGAAAATAATAATGTGACTGATGGACTGATAGCAGGGATAATGGGAGAAATGGTACTGAGGGACAAACAAATGACTTCCCTTGTCATAGCATAAAGTGCATGGTTAACCTCACAGTGACTGACTCAACTTCAGAGGGGATGGGGGACAATATGACCGGAGGCCAAAATGCACAACACAGGATGAATGGTATGAAAATATGGATGGAATACTATGACATGATATAATGAGGCATGAAATAGGCTCCATGGATGCAAGGGTGACTCATCACAGACGCTCTGAATGAGGGTGACTCAATGACGTTGCCACATAGACTAGGCCTGGTGGGGACCATCAAAGCATGTGTAAATGATGGTTACTCATGAGAAAAGTCAACATATAGTACGACAAGTATTAAGAGGAGGTGGAACTCAAAGTACAAGTGTCTCTTTATGATGAAATTCAATTTTAAGAGGTGATGCAGTGAGCTTTCTTGGAAAAATAGCTTCATGGTGAAGTGTCAAATCATCAAATGAAATGATGCAACCTACCTAAATGCATGATAGAAATAAATACATGCAAATCAATGGGAAATTCTATGGGTAAAATTTCTTAAGGTAGAGTGCATTACGAGGATTGGGAAGGAGTTGGCCTTTGAAATCCTCTAGGAGATATGCCCCCTTACCTAAGTCCTTAAGAATGATTTAAGGTCCTAGCCATAATGATTCAAACTTCCCATGCTTGAGGGTATCATGGGTCTGGTCATACACCATAACAAGATCACCTTTGTGGAAGGAACTGGGGTTGACATTTAGGTCATATTGAGATTTTTTGTTCTTTTTGTCCGCTTCAATGGTTTGCAAAGAAACATGACAGTCTTCAGAGGCGCGTTCAAGCATGACAAGTCTTTGTTCTAATGGTTTGGTGTCAAGGAGAATTTTGATAGCTATGTGGAGGGAAGGGATCTCACATTCGATTGGCAAGACTTCCTCCTCGCCAAAGACAAGGTGGAAAGAAGTAAACCCGATGGTGGTTTTAATAGAAGTTCTATAGGCCCACAAAGCTGGGAAGAGCATAAGGTGCTAGTTGGTCTTATGCTTATTCACCATCCGCTGAAGCATCACCTTGAGAATCTTATTGACTGCTTCAACTTGTCCATTGCATTGGGGGTAATGAGATGATGAGTATTGATGATGAAAGCCGAATAGTGAGGATAGTTCACTCCATACCTCATCTTTAAAATATCGGCCATGGCCAGAGACCAATTGTTTTAGAACCTCGAATCGAGTGATAACATGGTTAAAAAAGAACAGGGTCACGGTAACCACCGTGTTATTAAACGTTGGAATGACCTCAACCCATTTGGTAAAATAATCGACCACCACGATAATATACTTATGGTTATTAACAGATGATGGTCGACACTCCATAAATTCAATGACGTGTTTACAGAAAGGACCAACAACGATGATAGGATGGAGGGGAGCTAGAGGGGTTCCTTCCTTTATGGAAAAATGTTGGCAATTAGGGCAGTGTTTGGCTGCTTCAATGAAATCAGTTAAGAGAAAAGGCCAAAATTAACCAGCATGCATGACTTTTTGGGCAGTGGCCATACTAGAGAGGTGACCAACACTAGTGCCACTGTGATAGACATTTAGCACTTGCTCTGCTCAGGATGGGTGAGGCAATGACAAAGGATAGAATCCACACTGTGATGATAAAGGTCGTTGATCAGGGGCTCATGTCCCAAGTGTCGAAAAATGCTCAAAAATGGAAGTGCTCAGAACAAGTTCGAACTTGAACGACCGGATAGGTCTCATCCTCCTGATTCCAAAGTCGTGAATGGTTTGAAAAATGGTCTCCGTATGCAAACGTTATGCCAATTTGAAACTCTCCCAATAACCTTCAATTTTGTAAATTTGTATATAAAAAAAATGAAAGAGAATATTCCATTCAGGGCAGCCAATAAAAGAGCGCCACGTGGCAAGCTAGAGGCTGTCATGTGGCCCCAAGGTGGACAATGGAATGGCATTAATTTTTTTTTTTTTGCAATTCAGTTGGTCGAACACACAACCAAGCCACAAACAGTTCAGAGCTTTACCATTAGCCCACAGCGGCAATTCTTAAACTGTCAGGGAAAACATTTATGATAAAGTGGTATGCCGTCAGCAGTCATGGGAAGACCACCAGTGTCTACCCGCTGGCAGTCCCCCATGTGAATAGTCATCCCTAAGTGTCGGCAGTAAAAATGCCAGAGACCCTGCCACGTCACCAGTCTGGGCATGAAATCCGAGGTGCTAAACCGCCCATGTGACCGCATTAAAAACAACTTCAGTTAACCCGACGGTAATGGTCCATTTGGTGGTAGGTTTGGTGACAGCACCAATTTTGGCTGTCCGACCATCTTTGGCAGGCCTAACTGGTAGCTAACTAAAGTTAACTAGAGTTAAATCAGGGGAAACTGGCAATCTGAGTAAATGTGCCATAACTTTTGCTAGGAAAGGCCTTTTGAGGCAATTTTTTTTTTGACTAATCAGAAGATTTCAGATCTATTGGGATAGGTTCTAGAGCAATCAGAAGTTGTTTGCAGGTGATTTTGATCCGTGGAAGTTCTAGGATCCACCAAGGCCTATCATTGTCAGAGCTATATTGGGTTGCAGGTACCCATTGGATGAGAACCAGTGGTCATTCATGACTAATTTGAGCTTTCTGAATCCATTTTTACAGTCCATTTCACCTTTTAAGGCTTTTTTTTCCACTGTACAACCATTTTGAGCTTTTAATCAAACCAAGGACATGCCCATTTGGGAGCCTTGGACCCAACAGATGTAGCCCAGGAGGGGTGAACTGCTTGAGTTTTCTTTCAGAACAAATCTATTTTAGTATGTTAAACATAAAACTAAATTAATCCTCTTACACATAAAAGGGTTTAAAACTGCATCAAAACTCATTTGTTTTTAACTACAAGACTTGTACATCATTTGCACAAGTATATTTAATGAACTGAATACCTTGCTAAGCATTTACAAGTAGTTTCATATTTAGATCGAGTTGGTATCAGAGTTGAGTTGTTGTTTCTCCATATTAAAAGTAGTCAAATAAACTATAGACAGAGATTGAAATGAGCCAGGAAGCTTTCGAAATGCTCTTGTTATACAATTGCAAAGTAGATAAACACTCTTTCAGTCAATATCTGGTTTAGTTTATCTTTTGGTTATTTTTGTGGAAGGATATTTTGGTTGTTTTTCAAATTTTGATGCTTACCAGGGTGAAGCTTCAGAGAGGGGAAGGACAGCTTACTAGAGAACGAGATAATCCTCAGTCAAGGAGGGCTAGGGTGCCATTATCTCCACCTTATGATTCACCCTCAATAGCCTTGGAAGAAGCTTAAAGAATGTCTAAAAAGGAAGGAGAAGTTCCTGCAGACATGGATCCAAGAGAAGAATAAAGAGTCTTCAGAAAGGCTTTCTTGGACTTGACCAAAATGGTGAGGAAATTGTACCAGGAAAGAAATGATAGACTGGTTGGTGAAGGGTCTAAACATCCAAATGAAGGAGAGTGCTCTTTAGGAGGTAAGAAGAATGATGATCATTCAAAGAAAAGACATGGAGGAAATGGTGATCCACCACCCCCATCGTCACCTTCTTCCTCTTCATCCTCATCTTCTACTTTAGTAAATAAACCTCATAAGCATAAATCCTCTAGAAAATTAAATTTTTGAAGCTTGATGTTAAATTCAAATTACCTATGTTTAATGGTGAAGTCAATGCAAAAAAACTTGACAACTGGATCAAACAGTTGGAAGTTTATTTGAGGATTTAGAACATGCAAGATGATGCCACAAAGATTCAGTTGGCTTCTCTGAGAATGGATGGAGTAGCATTGGTTTGGTGGGAGGCCAAAACCAAAGAGGAAATCAAGAAATTTGGTAAGGTTACCTTAACTTGGGCTGAATTTATTTTAGCCATTAAGAAGAAATTTTATCCTCTTGCTCACATGAAGAAAGCCATCATGAACTGGAAAAACTTTAGACAACTGAAGGGTCAAAATATCCAAGACTACACCAAAGAATTCAGGAGAAGAGCACTCTTGTTAGGGGTAGATTCACAGACCCAGGAAATCTTACTGAAATACATAGGTGGTTTGCATATCTACCTTAGACATACTATCCTAATGTTCAATCCTACTAGCCTGGAAAAAGTTTGTGTTCAAGCTACCCATTTAGAGGCTAGGGGAAAACACGTTTGAAGAGGGTAGAAACAAGCCCCTCAAGGGGAAAAACAAAGAGAAAACCTCCAAGGGAAAGGGAAAAAGAATGCATCTGTCAAACAAGAGAGTGAGAAAGTGATCTGTAAACACTGTTCTAGAGCAGGCCATGAAGAGAAAAACTATTGGAAACTTCATGCTAAAAAAAGAACCAATTTAACAAACGCAAAGGGAAATAGAAAACTGCAACTACTACATCTACACCACAAGATTTAGGGGATGATTTAGGTGATGAAACCAAATTTACAGCTATGGGTTTGAAAAAATTGAAGGGAAAAGAAATTGAAACTCAAGCCAACACTAGTACTTCAAACTGTCATGTACAAGCTCCTAATGAGGAAGAAATAATTGAACTGTTTCATGTGAGGGTAGTTTCAAAACATACTAAGATTGACACACTCTTTGATAGTGGGTCAAAAGAAAATCTTATATCAGAAGACTTGGTCAAGAAGCTTAAACTTGAGACCATTCCACATCCAAAGCCTTATCCACTTGGATGGATTTGCAAGGATGAAAATTTACAAGTCTCAAGAAAGTGTTTGCAATTATTGCACACTTTATTGACACGGTTGAATTTGATGTAGTACCACTTGACATTTCAAGTATTTTTTTAGGAATTCCTTACTTGTTTGATAGGAAAGTGATCTTCCATCACCATGAAAACAAATATC
The DNA here is from genome assembly GCA_031772625.1 of Pinus tabuliformis. NCBI lineage: Eukaryota > Viridiplantae > Streptophyta > Pinopsida > Pinales > Pinaceae > Pinus > Pinus tabuliformis. The sequence goes on along the minus strand of CM062806.1, from coordinate 818,606,978 downwards.
ATCTTTTCAAAGATGGCAAGGAGTTCATTGTTAGAGCTCACAGCAAGAAGACAAATGTAGCGATGGTGAATATAGGACAGGTAAAAAGGTTAGTCAATTCAAGTAATAATTTTGTTATTCTTATGATCAAGCCTAAGGTTGATGTGAATCATGTGTCATTTGACAATTGTGATCCCAAACTTAAATCAGATTTATATTATGTATTTGATGCACATGATGAGATGTTTCAAGAACCAACAGGTTTGCCTCCTAAGAGGGAGATTCAGCGTGAAATCCATTTTCATCCCGATTGTCCTCCTATAAACATAGGCATGTATCACATGTCTATCATGGAGAATGCTGAAATCAAGAAGAAAATCAAAGACTTATTGGACAAGGGTTTCATAAAGCCAAGTACTTCGCCATTTCGGTCACTGATTGTGTTGATTCCAAAGAAAGATGGCACTTGGCGCATGTGTGTGGACTTCAGGGCATTGAACAATGTAATGGTAAAGAATTGTTACCCACTCCCAAGGATAGATGTTTTGTTAGACCAGCTAAAAGATGCTCGATATTTCACTAAGTTAGACTTGCGCAGTGGATATCATCAACTTAGAATTGAAGAAAGTGACATTTGGAAGATAGCCTTTAAAACCAAAAAAGGACTCTTTGAGTGCCTTGTGATGCCATTTGGTTTGTGCAATGCACCTGCAACTTTCATGTGGGTAATGGATGATGTCATGCATCCTTTTCATAATGATTTAGTTATTGTCTACTTAGATGACACCTTAATTTTCAGCAAGCCTAGAGAAGATCATGTCATGCATGTTAGGAAAGTACTTGATTTTTTGAAGAATCAATTATTTCTTAAAATGTCAAAATGTAAATTTGGAAAGATTTCTTTGGTTTATTTGGGATACATAGTAGGAGGCGGTGCTTTGAGAATTGATCCTGCTAAGATTGAGGCTATTTTGAATTGGCATACTCCCAAATCCATTACAGAGGTAAGAAGTTTTTTCAGTGCAACTCAATATTGGAGGAAGTTCATCTCTAACTTCTCTTCTATAGTAGCTCCTATGCATGCAATGACAAGTGTGAAGCGTGCTTTCCAATGGGGAGGCAAGAAGCAGAAAGCTTTCGAATATTTGAAGGAGAAGATTAGTTCAGATCCGGTCCTTGCATTACAAGACTTAAGATAGCCATTTGAGATTCAAACCGATGCTAGTGATTACGTCATGGGTGCAGTTCTTCTACAGCATGGTAAGACTATTGCATTTCATTCTGAGACTTTTAATGGTGTTGTTGTAAACTATCCTACATATGATAAGGAGTTGTATGAGTCGGTACAAACCGTCAAAAAGTGGAAAAACTATTTGATGGCAAAGAAATAGTTATACATACCAACCATCAGCCCTTACAGTACTTGCAATCACAAAGCAAGTTACAGCAACCATGACACTTCAGATGGATGGGCTTCTTGCAACAGTTTCACTTGGTAATAAGGTACAAGAAAGGTGTTTTTATTTAGCTTCCATCTATAGATGATTTCTTGCCAAAATTTTTAGATGAGCTGAAAGAAGATGTTGTCCTTGATAGAAGGACACACACTTTAAGGAGGGGAAATGTTGATTATGTTCGGGTTGGTCTCAAAGGCAGAAAATCGAACAAGGAAAAGTGGATGGAGGTGGAAAGAGTGAGGGAGTTGTACCCTCACCTTTTTAATAGGTAATTGATGGCTTTTGGTGTCTAAAAGCTTCCCAATGGGGAGGCGTGATTAGGAGCTCATGTCCCAAGTGTCGAAAAATGCTCAAAAATGGAAGTGCTCAGAACTGGTTTGAACCTAAACGACCGAATAGGTCTCGTCCTTCTGATTCCAGTGCCATGAACACATCAAAAAATGGTCTCCGTATGCAGAAGTTATACTAATTTGAAAATCGCCTAATAACCTTCAATTTTGTAAATTTGTATATAAAAAAAAAATTGAAGAGAATATTCCATTCAGGGTAGCCAATAGAAGGGTGCCACATGGCAAGCCCGGAGGCCACCATGTGGCCCCAAGGTGGACAATGGAATGGCATTAAAATTTGTTTGCATTTCGGTGGGTCGAACACACAACCAAGCCACAAACAGTTCAAAGCTTTATCATTAGCCCATGGTGGCAGTTCTTAAATGGTCAGGGAAAACATTTATGATAAATTGGTATGCCATCAGCGGTTGGGGGAAGACCGCCAGTGGGTAGCTGCTAGTGGTCCCCCATGTGATCAATAAGCCCTAACCGCTAGCAGTAAAACCACCGTAGACCCTGCCACATCACTAGTCTCGGCATGAAATCTGAGGTGGTAAACCACCCATGTGACCACATTAAAAACAACTACAGTTAACCCAGCGGTAATGGCCCGTTTAATAGGAGGTTTGGCAGTGGTGACAATTTTGGCAGTCCGACCATCCTTCGCGGGCCTAACTAGCAGCTAACTAAAGTTAACTGGAGTTAAATTAGGGGAAACTAGTAGTATGAGTAAATGTGCCATAACTTTGGCTAGGGAAGGCCTTTTGAGGTGATTTTTTTATTTTTATTTTGATTAATCAGAGGATTGCAGAGCCATTAGGACAGGTTTCAGAGCAATTAGAGGTCATTTTCAGGTGATTTTTCTCCTTGATGTTTTAGGAGCCACCATGGCCTAGCATTGTGTGAGCTGTATTGGGTTTTAGGTACCCATTGGATGAGAACTAGTAGTCATTCCTGACTGAGTTGAGCATTTTGAATCCATTTTTATAGTCCATTTCCCCTGTTAAGGATTTTTTTCCATTGTACAACTATTTTGAGCTTTTAATCAAATCAAGGGCATGCCCATTTGGGAGCCTTGGACCCAACAGATGTAGCCGAGGAGGGGTGAATTGCTTCATCATATGTTGTTGTATATGTGGTTGAGTTTTCTTTTAGAACAAATCCATTTTAGTATGCTAAATATAAAAATGAATTAATCCTCTTACACATAAAAGGGTTAAAAACTACATCAAAACTCATTTGTTTTTAACTGCAAGACCTGTACATCATTTGCACAAGTATATTTATTGAATTGAATACCTTGCTAACAATTTACAAGTAGTTTCATATTTAGATCAGTCGTCACTGATGAGGAGGTAGTGAGGGGCCTAGTATTGAATCCATCGTTAATCATCATGGGTAAGATGGGGGGCAAACGTTTTTGTTCATAAATATGTGATAATATCTCTATACCAAGGATCGCTTTAATTGATGACAAACAAGTGTTCATTCGGGAGCTCATTGTTAACCAACAGGTCACATGCACTAGTGGGTAATTCAGAAATGAGTTTGGCGAGGGCCAAACCTTTCTTACTCTTAGGTGTAACAAACTTGAGATCAAATTCTTGGAGGATGATGATCCAATGTGCATACTTCCCATTGATGAATCTTCGACTCAATAGGAAGTTCATGGGGTTGGATTTTGTCACGACCCTAATGGTATGCGTGAGGATATAGTGACAAATATTTTGGACAAAGAACACGATAGCCAGTTACAACTTCTCTTGATGAGAGTAGTTCAGAGGGGGACCTACTAAGTTCTTACTGAAATAGTAGATAACATGCTCATTTCGATCATCATCTTCTTGAATAAGGACCTCGATGACCAAATGGGTAGAAGCTAAAATGTACAAGATGAAATCCTTGGTGAAGTCGGGGGGATTGATCAATTGTGTGAAGGTAAGAGCATGCTTCAGGGCATCAAAATATTGTTGAGATTGGTCATCCCAAAAAAGTGGAATGGTGGAGTGAAGGAGTCTGAGAAAACCATGTACGATGGTCTCATAGTTAGGCATGAACCTATGAAGGAAGTTAGCTTTGCCTTGAAATCTTTGTAATTGGTGCAAGGTACGGGGAGGTGGAAGCTCAAGAATGGATTGAACTTTCAAGGGGTCAAGAGTGATACCATATTTCAACACAATGAAGCTTAACATGTGGTCGATAGGGAACACAAAAGACACATTTTCACTGATTAAGACGAATGTTGTACTTGCGACATCAGAGAAAAATGGTGTGAAAATCATGAATATGTTGCACTCGAGACCTAGAACAATTGGTGAGATCGTCAAGGTAAGCAAGGATAAGGTGCACCATGCCATGAAAATAGTATGACATGGCCCTCTGAAATGTGGCTCCAACATATTTTAAGCTGAATAACATGACCTGATATGCAATGGTTCCCCATGGACTAATGAACAATGTCTTTAACTCATCGACATGATGGATACTGATCTAGTTGTACCCGAAGAATCCATCCAGAAAGGATAGAACCTTGTGCCCTGCACACTCATCAATGATCTAGTCAATAAAGGGTGTGGGAAAGTTGTCTTTGGGACAAGCTTTGTTCAAGTTGCAAAAATTCATGTAGACACGAATGGTGCCTTGCTTCTTGAGAACAGGAACCGGGTTGGATACCCATGTGGTGTACTCAATGGGATAGATGAAATTAGGCTACTTGAGCTTGTCGATTTCAACTTTTATGGCCTCATGTCAAGAAGGCTAGATGGGTCTCAACTTCTGATGGACAAGAGTGGCATCGGGCCATGTGTCGATATGGTGTTCAATAATGGCAGGATCAAGTCTAGGCATCTCAGAATAGGACAAGGTGAAAACATCACAGAATTCTTTGAAGAGCTTGGTGTAAGATTATATTTCTTCTGGGGTGCACTGTTCCCCCAAGGTAATGTTTTCTTTGACCCCTGGTTTATCTGAAATGCTGATTTTGATAGTAGGAGAAAGGTTTTCCATGTTGCCTTATTTGAAAGCATTTGGGGTAAGTAAGGGATTTCGAAACCAATCGAATTCAGTGTGGATGAAGTCTTTTGATTCCAAAACATACTGGTCATGGGACTACTGTGCCAGGAAGTATGCACGATGGTGCATGTCATCTCAAGGGTAATCAGGGGTAGACATAGCTTCCATGATGTTCTCATCAGACTGGAAGATGGGTGGATAGGGGAAACTATTAGAAAATTATATATTACAAAGCAATGGAACACATAGAATATTGCATAAATATAAACACAGAAAACACATAAAACCAAAGAGACACATATATACGTGGTTCACCCAGTTTGGTCTATGTCCACCCCGAACAAACAATCCTTCCTTTCTATTATCCAGCAAAAATGAAGAGACACAACCTACACCAGATCCGCTGTAATATCCTCTGTTTTCTCTCATAGTCTCACCTCTCTGTTTCTCGCTCGAAGAATACACATCTATTACGCAACCTCAATAAAATGCCCTCATACAAAGAGAGGGGGTTCCTTCTAGGGCAAAAAACCCTAAACTAAACATAAGTTCTACTGTCAGATGATATGCCTAAGGAACAACCCAGTTTGAATAGAAATTACTATACTTTTACAAGGCAATTTTACATATGTTTTTAGCTTCGGGGGCGTTGCCCCCCAAACCCTCGCTGGGGTACCACTGGCCCTCGGACCCCCTAGTCGGGGGGGATCGGTCCTCCCGAACCCCCGCGGGGGGGACAAGGTCCCCCTCGCACCCCCCCCGCATGGAGGGGTGTACAAACTTCCTTGGGTATACATCTGGCTGAAACAAAGACCTCTAAATAATCATGCTCCACACCCAACAATCTCCCACTTGGAAAATGATTGTAGCAACTCCATTGCTGCTTCATTTGCAAGAAAATGACTCCTCTTTGGACCTGGCTATTTCTCATCTTCATCATCATCCTTGAAGACCAATTGAAACTGAGCATATTCTCAGTTTCTCCCTGGTTACAACTTTTGTTAGCATATCTGCAAGATTCTGGCTAGTGTGTATCTCTTCTAGCTTCAACTTTCCATCTTCCAACACCGATCCTATGAAATGGTACTTGAGCTGTATGTGTTTAGTCCTGGAATGAAATGTTGATTTATTTGCAAGATGAATGGTACTTTAGCTATCACTGTATAATGTGCCCATATCATGCTTCTTACCCAATTTACCCATAAACCTTTATAACCAAATCATTTCTTTACTAGCCTTTGTGGCAATAACATACTCTGCTTCTGTTGTTGAAAGTACAACAACGCTTTGAATTTTTGAAGCCCAACTAATAGCTGTTCCACCTATAGTAAATACATATCCTGTAGTGCTCCTCCTGTTATCCCTGTCACCTGCCATATCTGCATCAACATATCCCTATAGAGAAATGTCTGAACCACCAAAGCATAATGCTTGATTTGTGGTACCTTTCAAATATATGAGAATCCATTTCACTACCATCCAATGTTCCTTTCCTGGATTTTTCATGTACCTGCTTACAACTCCCACTGCATGTGCAATATCAGGCGTTGTGCAGACCATTGCATACATTAAGCTTCCAACTGTTGATGCATATGGAACTTTAGACATATAATCCATGTCTTCTTGGGTCTTTAGGCACATTTCCTTACTAAGTTTGAAATGGCTAGCAAAAGGTGTACTAGCTGGTTTTGCATTGTGCATATTAAATCTTTTCAACACCTTTTGTATGTACTCATTCTGAGACAATGTTAATTTGCGATTTTTCTTGTCTCTAGTTATTCTCATACCAAGGATATGTTTTGCAACTCCCAAATCCTTCATTGCAAATGAATTTTCCAATTTTCTTTTGAGCACATTTATTTCCTGCATGTTAGACCCTACAACAAGCATGTCCTCCACATACAATAACAATATAATATAGCTGCCATCATTTTGCTTTTTCAGATAAACACAATGATCAGAGTGACATCTAGTATAACCTTGTTCAAACATAAACTTGTCAAATTTTAGATGCCACTTCCTTGGAACCTGTTTTAAGCCATACAAGCTCTTCTTAAACCTACACACTAGTTTTTCCTTCCCTTTTACCTCATATCCTTGTGGCTACTACATATATATCTCTTCCTCCAAATCTCCATGGAGAAAGGTTGTCTTTACATCTAACTGCTCAAGATGCAAATCTTCAACTGCTACTAGACTTAAAATAGTTCTGATTGAAGTCATTTTAACAACAGGAGAAAATATTTCATCAAAATCAATACCTTTCTTCTGTGCAAACCCCTTCACCACAAGTCTAGCTTTGTACCTTTGTTTTCCTCCATCTTCTTCCTTTAGCCTGTAAACCCATTTATTCTTCAATGTAGTTTTTCTTACAGGCAACCTTACTAAGTCCCAAGTCTGGTTATGCATTGAGTCCATCTCTTCTTCCATGTCTATCTCCCACTTCTTCCTGCTTTCAACCTGCATTGCTTCTTCATAACATTCATGTTCACTAGAATCAGTCAACAATAAATAATATAATGAAGGAGAGTATCGTTCAGGGGGTATACTTATCCTAGTAAATCTTCTAACACCACTTTCAAGTGTTTGGGGTGCATGTTGCTGTTGTTGTGGTTGTTGATTATTATTATTTTCAGGCACCTTTACTTTTTCAGTGATCTCATCAAGAACTGTGTATTCCTTGTTTTATTTTTTTCCTGCAATTGATTCTTATACAAGACCTTTTCATTGAATATTACATCTCTGCTCCTAATGATTTTGTGATTTTCATAATCGTATAAGTGATAACCAAAATCATTAACACCATATCCAATAAAGGTACATTTCTTTGATTTTGCCTCAAGCTTTGTTCTATTTTCTTTATTAATATGGACAAAGGCCTCACAACCAAAAGGCTTTAAAAAAGAGTAGTTTACCCTTTTACCTATCCATGCTTCCTCTGGAACACCACCATCCAAGGAACTTGAAGGCCCTTTGTTTATTAGATAAACAACAGTATCTACAACATCTGCGAAAAATTGTAAAGGCAATCCTGCATGCAATCTCATGCACCTTGTACGCTCCATGATTGTTCTGTTCAACCTTTTTGACACACCATTTTATTTTGGTGTTCTTGGAACTGTCTTCTCTCTATGAATTCCATGCTTTGAAAAGTACCTATCAAACTCTTTACTGCACTATTCACCTCCATTTTCTGATCTGAGACACTTCAATTTCTTTCCTGTCTCAATCTCAACCAAAGCTTTCCATTTCTTTAAAGTATCAAATACATCAGATTTATTCTTAATACAATAGATCCAAGTTTTTCTAGTTGCATCATCAATAAAAGTAACATAATAACAAGAGCCACCGAGAGATGATACCTGAGTAGGTCCCCATACATCTTTATGCATAAGCTCTAATTTTTTGCTCTTATTTTCTTTCCCAACTCTAAGGAATCTGACTCTCTTCTGTTTTCCATAAATGCAATTCTCACAGAAGTACAAATCAACATTCTTCAAACCCGGCAACAAATTCCTTGAGTGAAGAATCTTCATCCGCTTCTCACTCACGTGTCCGAGCCTATGATGCCATAATGCTTCATCTGCTCCTTTGGAAGTTAAAGCATTAACAGAGTAAGAAATACCATTGCATAAATACAATGCACCAACCTTTTCGCCTTTTGTTATTACCAGGGCTCCTTTGGTGACCTTCCAAGATTTATCTGTGAAAGTTGTCACACAACCATCAATGCCTAACTGCCTTGTTGAAATCAAATTTTTCTTCAGATCTGGAGCATGCCTTACCTTCTTTAGTAGCCATTGGTTTCCATTCTGTTGTTTTACAAGAACCTTACCCATTCGAAAATTTTACAAGGTTTATCATAACCCAAATGGAATTGTCCAAAATCTCCTTGAACATAGTCATGAAAATATTTCTTATCAGGTGTGGCATGGAATGAGGCCCCTGAATCTACCACCCAGGAATCAATAATATTTTCAAAAGAAAGAATCAAAGCATCTTGTAACACCTCACCTGTCACATTTTCTTCATGATTGTTTTCTTGATGTGCATCTCCTTCTTTTCCCTTCCGAGTTCTACAATCTTTCTTTAGGTTTCCTCTCTTTCCACATTTCTAGCACACTATCCCTGATCTGGACTTGGATCTGCCTTTCCTTGATTTACTGCAATATCCTGAGCTCTTTCATCTTTCCATTTTTCTTCCTTTAGACTCTGCACTTAAAGCATTACTCGATTTCTCACCGGAGCTTTTCCGTCGCATTTCCTCGCTAAGGATAGCACCGAAAACATCATCAAACTTTAAAGTAGTAGATCCAGAAATAGAGTTACTAATGGCCATTACTAAACCATTCCAACTTTCTGGCAATGAGCACAAGAATAATAGAGCTCTAACTTCATCATCAAAGTTTACTCGTACAGAACTTAACTGACTTATAATAGTATTAAAATCATTTAAATGGTCTGCAATAGATCCACCTTCTGACATCTTCATATTAAATAACTGTTTCATAAGAAATACCTTGTTTGAGGCCGAGGGATTTTCATATAGTTTCACCAACGCCTTAATCAAACCCTCTGTCATTGTTTCCTTCGAAATGTTGAAGGCGACTGACGCTACGAGGCACAACCGTACTGTTCCGAGTGCCTTTCTATCGAGAAGGTTCCATTCTTCATCTGTCATACCCATCGACATCTTTGTTTTTGCGCCCAATGGTAGGTACAGATCTTTGTAATACAAATAATCTTCCATCTGCATATTCCACAGCAAGAAGTTTTGGCTGTTAAATTTCTCAACCCTAAACTTACCATCTTCTGCCATTTCTCCCACTCAAACCAGGAACCCTTCTCTCCTGCAAGTTTGTCAGCCAAATAGACCTTCGGCTCTATGCCAGTTGTTAGAAAATTATATATTACAAAGCAATGGAAGACATAGAATATTGCATAAATATAAACATAGAAAATGCATAAAACTAGAGAGACACAGATATATGTGGTTCACCCAGTTTGGGCTACGTCCACCCTGAACAACCAGTCCTTCCTTTCTATTATCCAACAAAAATGAAGATACACAACCTACAGCAGATCCGCTGTAATATCCTCTGTTTTCTCTCACAGTCTCACATCTCTATTTCTCGCTCGGAGAATACACATCTATTACACATCCTCAATACAGTGCCCTCATACAAAGAGAGGGGGTTCCTTCTAGGGTAAAAACCCTAAACTAAACATAAGTTATACTGTCAGATCATCTGCCTAATGAACGACCTAGATTGGATAGAAATTACTATACTTTTACAAGGCAATTTTACATCTATTTTTAGCTTCAGGGGTGCTGGCCCCGAAACCCCTGCCGGGGGACCGCTGGCCCTCGGACCCCCCAACCAGGGGGGATCAGTCCCCCTGAACCCCCACGGGGGGGACAAGTCACCCACGCACCCCCCCGCGTGGAGGGGTGTATAAACTTCCTCGGGTATACATTTGGCTGAAACAAAGACCTCTAAATAATCATGCTCCACACCCAACAGAAACTGATTACATGATGTGTCAGCATTACCTCAAGCACCAACCTGAGAAAGAAGGTTCACATACACATCATATTGAATGGTAGATGATGAGATGGTAGATGTCAGATATACAGATGTTGAGACCTGGGATTCTTTCGAAAAAGGTTTGATATAAGTGCATGTAGAAACCTCAGAAGGGTTTTCCTATGAGGAACTCAAGGATGATGAAAGGTAAATGATATGGCTTGTGGAGTCTGTCATCTCAACATCGGGAGGAAGGATCATGATGGTGGGACTAGAGCCTCCTTGTTCTGGTTGACTAATGTTACCAAAATCCATGGGTGGAGGAGTAGATGATCCACTATGAGTAGCCTCGTATTTGCGAAGCGCCCCAAGGCAATCACGAAATTCATCGAGACGAAGGCAACAATGGGTATAGTAATGATGATGATCACACAAGGCACAAGGTTGATTTGTGTGCAATGTTTTGAGTTTCTTGGGTGGTCTCGGTAAGTTAACATGGACTTCTAGAATATTTGGCTCAGGGAACGCTTCATGAACCAAAGGTTTAAGTTGAGGAAGTTCAGAACAATTATTGGTGGTGTGCCCAAGCACTTTACACAAAGTGCAGGGAGGTGACGAATTTGGGGCTTTAGGAGTTGGAGGAGCTTGGGGAGCCTTTTCCTTAGGTTCTTTCCTCTTATATTTGCCCCGATGTCCTGATGATTTCATATCAGGTCGGGGTTCCATGTTGACGTTGTGATGGAACTGAAGCAGTGGTAGGGGCTATGGGGACTGGCTGAACTGGGGTCAAAGCATGATAAGGTCTTAGCTGACCAGGTAGGATTTTTGTAGGGGGATAGATGTACCATAATGGGATCCCTAGAGTCATGTTAGGAAGGACCAACGAAGCCATGATAGGGACAAAAAATACTCCAAGAGGGGGAATAAAAAACGTATCTAGCCTGTAGGGTAAAGTCCTGGCGGAATAGCTCCTGGATGGTTGAGACCTAGAGGAATAGTTCCTATTAGAAGCATAGGAGAGGCACCCACAAATGGAGGAGGTCATAGGGGGGTGGATCCATATGGATCAGTTGGAATGGAAATAATTGGGTGCTGAGGAGATGGTTTTTAATCGGATGTACCAAACTGTTTAAGGGAAGCCCGTGATTCTTGTTAGGCTCTGAGATGGGAGGGGGAGGAATAGGTAAAGAACCCAAAAATGAGGAATATTTATATACTCTGAGTGAAACATCGATAAGAGGAGTTGTAGACTATTTATTAGACATCGATGAGATAATGAACTTGGGAGAGGTCACGAATGTCGACTCGTAGTAAGTTAACTGATCGATGGTGACGATCTTCCCTTCATGGGGAAATAACATGTTGTGGAACATTGTGGATGCGACGATTGACATGGCATATGTGTAACTACAACCTAAGAGAATGTTGTAATCCAAAGGGGCATCAATGAATTCAATGTTGACATGAACAGTCTTGCTCGTAAGGGTCACTGGACAGTTGTGTTACATGCTAAGACACTAGGATGAGTGTCCATCGCAAGCACGCAAAGTGATGGTGGAGGGGGATAACTCTGGTGACTTGAGTTGTTTCCAGTGGCATCGGACATCATACAGGTGGATGCACCTTGGTTAATAATGCATCGAGAGATGATGGCATTACGGACTCGGACTGGTATCTAGAAAGCAATGGATGAAGGAAATGGGGGATGTTCTGTTGTATCTACTAGGAAGACAATCAAAGGATTGTTAGAAGGATCTTCTACACCCAAGGTAGTTAGTAGAGCGTTCTTTTGAGATGGGCATTACTGGAGCACTTCCAGCGTCAACATTGCAATAGGTGATTGTTCCAAGTCATCTACTATATTGTATGTATGGGCAGCTTAGCTAGAAGTCGCATTACAGCCTAATGGTCCCTTTTGGATCTTAAGAGTGGCCTCGAATTTAGGTTGAGGGATCTGTAACGGACCATTTTGTGTCATAAGACGCTCAACATATGCTTTGGTTTTGGACTCAGTGGTGGACGAATTTGATGGCTTGTCATATTGACGTGACTGAGTTTACAGGTTGATATCGGATAGATTAACCTCATCAGAATTCATCATAAGGATATGGTAGTCACCAAGACTAGAAGGTTGGGGGGATGGGCTGCTTGACCTAGCTGAGGTTGAGCAACAACAAATCCTTGCTGAGGGAAAGGATTTGTGAGCATTTCTTGTTGAGATGGCGCATGATTATGAGGTTATTGTTGGCCTGTAGAAGCTACTTGAGCTTCCCACATTTGGCACATCTGGGGTAAGATAGGACACTCATGTGTATAATGGCCATGTACACCACAACATGCACAAGGCTTTTTCATAGAATAACCTTGTTCTACTTGGGATGGATGACGTGTTTCTTGTTGTTGGTGTTAGGCTAGTTCCCCTGGGGTTCACTAGGTTGATTACCTTGATTACCTTGGTTACCTTTGTTACCCTTCCACTTATTCTCTTTCTTCAAATTTTGGGGATTGATTGCACTCTACTACGTAAAAGCCTAACCCTGGGGGGGTGGTGGTAGCTAGGGTTGAGGATGCATGGGAGGCTACGACAATAATTCTTGAGGGGCTGGAGCAATCGACTGTGCATAAGGAGGATATATAGTTGGTAGATAGGTTGGGGCCCTAAAAACATGTTGCTAGTAGGAGGGAATAAGTGTTGGAGGAACTGGTGCCCCCCCTTGTGGATAGCCATAACATTGATGAGTATATGATGAAGGGTGTGAAAGGGTTCCAATGATACCTTTGATGATGTGAGATGCCCCTAGTGCATTGGCACCTCCAAGATGAGGGAGGTCTGGAATGACGATATAAACATAAACAAATTGTGCATAAATCAAGTCATATCTCAGGGAAGTTTGGAGAGCTTCTTCCTTGATTTGAGGAAAATGGGACATGACATATTTTCCAATGGGTGCTAAAAGGCTCATAAGAAACCAATCTAGATAGACACATTCTTCAAAGGGTGGGGCATGACATGTGATCCTCCTTCTACGCCACTCTTGAACATGGTCAAAAAGGTGAGTGGTGGAGGACTAACAGAATGAGGTCAATAGCTTTGTACCAGTGTTGTACCACAGAGATATTTGGAAATATGAAAGGGACACTTTAGCAAGCGTTGTGAAAATAGAATGAGATGCGATGGGCTGGTCTACATACCATTTTGTAGCATTTCTAGTGAGCGTGCGTTGGAATAACCAGAGATGAAGGGAGTCATCGGTAATGGATTTGGATGAACACCACATGTGGAAGAATCGTATGTGGTTGGTAGGATCCTCTCGATCATTACCCTCAAACTTTGGGATGTCTAATGGAAGCTTAGTCGACATAGAATGCCAACCAGCATCATGGTGTATGGGGTCATTTATCAACTAGTTAAAATCTGGTAGACTTAACCCAACCATAAAGGGGAGCATGGGGGCTACCAAAACAGTTCTTGAGACTCTTCCACTTGATATGACCACTAGGATAGAACTGGAGCCAAAACCAGTTTAGGTTCCTGCACTAGCTGTGGGTCTAGACACGGTGATGATATGCAATGAAGGAGGCTTAGACTAAGATGAGGAATCACGTGAAGCAGTAGAAGATTCGGTGTGGGGACTCAGAGGGATATGAACTCGAACCCGGAGGGGGGGAAGGGGGGGGGGGGGGGGTAATATGCCCAAGTGGAAACTGGGGGTGAAGACCTAATAGTCTCCGCGACAAATGCCTTGGTGGCGTAATGGTGGTAAGACACACGTAACACTAAAATGGTGAGGGAGATCAACAACATGCCTTTGTCTCGACAAGGGGAGATAAATTTATTAGGTTAAGTCTTCGCTTGGTGGTGTAAACCAAACGCCCTTGAATTAAGGTGTGTTTGTGTGTGAAAGTGCATTTATTGATTAATCTGAGATCGAGTTTGTAAAAAAGAAAAAAAATTGCTGAAAATAAACTAAAATTAATGACATAAAATGAAGAGAAAAATAATTAACTAACCCCCACCCAAACTGAGTTTGCAAACAATGTGCTAGTTGGTGGCTAAATCGATGGAAAATACACTAAAATAGTTAAGATATCTAGATTTTTGTGTGACCGAGATCAAGTGAAACTATGCTACTATAAAGTGGTGCAGCAACAAAAAAAATCCAAAAGGGAAGATTGCTACAAAAACATAGGGAGATGGGTGAAACACCTAGGGAAACCGATGGGACCCTAAGGCCAATGACCAAACAAGTTTAAATTTGAAACTATGGGTGATGAAAAGCTAGCTTTACCGATGTAGAAATTTTGAATAATATAACACTTATTCACAGAGATTATCTTGATTATACACTATTTGTGGAATGCATGCATAATACATAACCTCCTCTACCATTGATCATCAATTTACAGAATTAAGAAACAATCACATGCGCACATTGAAACATCAATCACACATATCAACATAATATGTAATGGGGAAAGCATACAGATGAAAGCCCCCAACTATTTGTATATTATAATGATAGAGAACATGTAACAATACATAGTACAATACTCCTCACAAGTACTCAGTACTATCTCCACATTCTACACACAAAACTAGCTCAGATCTGAACAAGTCATGGGTTCAAATCTCCTCCACTATTTTACCTGCCTCTACTGTGCAATCCAAAGTGAGAATAGATCTGATCCAAGTTTGAATTCCCTTGGTTTGTACTGTGAAATCCTCATTGGCAATCTCCATCAATGATTGTGCAAATCTCATGCACAGCTATAGTCACAACTGATAGTAGTCTCACCATTTCACCCACCTCTAACACTTGTCTCCACTGAACTGTCCATGCACTGAGTTAACTAATGTATTCTTTAGTTGATTTATGAGTTAATAATTAGTGAATAAATTAATAATTAATTCACATCACTCATCACTAGTGTATTTGGCAGTTAGACTAAATACAACTAGTTCAACTAAGTCAAACTGAACACAACTCCATCAACTCCTCAATCAACTCCACCAAACTCAATCACTTGAGTTCTAACTGAAGTCCATCATGCAATAGCTCAACTAACCGATAGGAAAAGCGTATTTCCTTCTGGCAGTTGCATGTGCCACATTCGTAGCTCAAACTGAAGTGCTGCAAGAGGATAAGATAATGTTTATAGTCCAAATATTATTAAGATCTAATAATATTCGACTGCTCTATTTTTTGACTGGCAGTCTAAAAATAGACTCCGCCCATAAGTCTAAAAATAGAGGTCCATCTAGTTTTACCAACATGACCAATCATCCAATAGCATCCTGCAACTCATAGACCATGATCCATATCTCTAAAAATAGACATAGTCTAAAAAATATACTTTGTGCTAAAAATAGCCTGCGGGCCCACTTAGTGAAGGCGACTTCTTTTCACTAAGCTCCATCATATTGTTTCATTTTGAACGCTCGCTCTCAACAAGATATGGATTATCTGCAACCCCTATCCTACCTCTGTGGTATTCGAATTTGCTCCTGGTGAGCGCCTTTGTCAAGATATCAACATCCTGATCCTCCGTGGGAATGTATGAAAGTAACATGATTCTTCACTGCACACAATCTCTGATATGATGGTACATGATGTCGATGTGCTTGGATCTATCATGAAATACTAGATTAGCCGAGAGTTTAATGCAACTCTGGTTATCACAATAAATCACAGTAGGCTCCAAGTGTGACCCGAACAACCCAACCAGGATCTTCCTCATCCATATAGGCTCGCATGCAACCAAACTTGCTGCCATATACTCAGCCTCTGCTGAACTGAGTGCCACGGATCTCTGCTTCCTGCTGTACCAAGAAACTATTGTCGACCTGATACTGAAGATCCCTCCAGATGTGCTCTTCTGTCCATTAGGCTCCCTACCTAATCTGCATCCATGAAGCCACATAGCTTCACTTCATCCTCCTGTCTGTACCACAATCCATATCCCGATGTGCCTCTGAGATAATGCAATACATGCTTGTCTGCCTTCCAAAAGAGCTTGGTTGGCTTAACCATAGCTTGTGAAAGCTGGTTAACAACATAGCATATATTAGGTCATGTATTGACCAAATACATAAACGACCCCACTAACTATCGATAAACAATGGCATCCACTTCCTCCATTGAAGTAGCATCCTCCTTCCTCCAACCTCCAGGAAGAGGAGTATCAACAGGCTTGCAGCCATGCATGTTGAACTTCTCCAGTATCTCCCAGGCATACTTACCCTGAGAAACGAATAGTCCATCACTACACTGCCAAATTTCCAATCCTAGGAAATAATGAAGGAAGCCCAATTCCTTCATCTCAAACTCTCTAGCAAGATCCTCCTTGCATGAAAGTATCAACAACTCATCTCCCGTCAAAATCAAATCATCTACATAAAGTACAATGATCAGCAACTTACCCTCCACCACAATCTGGTATAGGTTAGGATCCGCCTCACTCTTGGAGATTCCAAGTTCGGTGAAATAACTGTCTATCCATGTGTACAAAGCACGAGGTGATTGTTTCAACCCATACAATGCTCTCTTGAGCCTGCACACATGTGACTCGCTGCTGAAGATCTCGAAACCTTCGAGCTGCTCTATGTACACCTCCTCCTCAATGACTCCATTGAGGAATGCAGTCTTCACATCCATCTAATGGATGTGCCACCCCATCTGTGCTAAGAGAGCAAGAATCGTCCGTATGGAAGAATACCTTGCGACAGGTGCAAAGGTCTCCTCATAATCGATCCCCTCTATCTGTGAGAAGCCTCGAGCAACAATCTTGCCTTGTAATTCTCCACACTCCTGTCAGCTGCCTGCTTTACTTTGTAGATCCATCTCAAACCCACCACTGATTTCCTCTCTAGTCTTGGGACAATCTCCCATTCACTGTTTCTGACAATCAAATCATACTCTTCCACCATGGCATCTACCCATGCGGGATCCTCCACAGCTTCCTTGAAAAAGGATGGCTTAGTCACGACACATTTGCTCACAAGAGCCATGTATCTAGTGTACCGATCAGGTGACTGTCTCTGTCTGCGTTGTGCTGTAGGTGGTCCTACAACCTTCTCTGCATCTTGAGCGAGTCGCTCAACTTCTATAGTGCACTTTCGCCCTCTGATAGTTGGCGCTGCATGAGTGGTCTCTCCCACTCCATGAGCTTCATCTTGTGGCTGATCCACATCCTGAAGCTCATCCTTAGGAACTAATATCTCCTCATCTGAATGCAAGTTTGGCTCCCTCTCAAGCGAACACTTCATGGCTTTCTCCTCCTGAAATTTGATATCCCGTCGCACAACAGTCTTGCGACTATCTAGCAAATACACACGATAGTTGTGGGGCGTATCCGTGTACCCCACAAATATCCCAACCTCTGCGGTCGGCTCCAGCTTCTTCCTGGCATCTTTCGTCACATTCATGTAAACAAGAGAACCAAAAATCCTCAAATGGGAAATATCAGGCCTCTTACCAGAATAAGCCTCCTCTGGTGTACTCATGCCAAGTATCTTGTGAGGACAACGGTTCTGCACATATACTGCAGTATTGCATGCCTCCACCCACAAGTGAAGGGGTAGTCCCTAATCATGCAACATCGCCCATGCAGCACCCACGATCATTCTGTTCTTCCGCTCAGCAACCTCGTTTTGCTGTGGGTTATGGGGAGCTATGAGCTCTCTTCGAATCCCTTCTGCACTGCAGAAGTCATTGAACTCGCCAGAGATGGATTCACCACCATTGTCACTCCTAAGAGCCTTCAACTTCTTCCCTGATTCCTTCTCGACCAGTGCTTTGAACCCACAGAACTTTGGGTATGTCTCACTCTTCTTCTTCATGAAGAAGATCCAGCACTTTCGAGAGAAATCATCAACAAAGATCACATCGTACTTGTGCTTTGCTGTCGAAGCTACTGAGAAAGGTCCACACACGTCTGTGTGAATTCTCTCAAGGATCATCATGGCGTGACTATCCTTCTCATGAAAGGTGGCTTTCACAAATTTTACCAAAGTACACCCCTTGCACTGATCTGACTGCGCAAGAGTGCCTTTAGGAAGCCTAGTAGAAATCTGCTGTAGTATCATCGAGGCTCCATGGTGAAGGTGGCCCAATCTCTAGTGCCACAGCTTGCCATCATCCCAGCTCACCAATCCTTTTACCTTGCATGCCATAATTGCGTAGCCATCTACTTGCAATTGATAAAGGTTCTTGACTCGAACCCCTATCTTCCGGGTTTCTCCAGTTGCCTTACTACGCAGGAGAACCTTTCCCTCGCTGAAGACAACATCATATCCCATGTATTCTAACATCACCACAAAGATAAGATTCTTCTTCAATCCTGGAACATGCATCACTTCCTTCAATTTGAAGGGTTTACCAGACTCCCTCTCAGAGGAAATGGTACCGATACTAGTCGCACTGTATCTACCATCATCGCCCATCTCGATGTGCACTCCAAAATCTTTCTCATCTAGATCAGAAAACAAATCTCGATCTCCTGTCATGTGAAAAGACACACCACTGTCTAAGAACCACACCGATCCCATCACACTTGATACCAAGCATGCGATCAGTGAAAAATCCAACTCAAACTGCGAGGCTAAGGCCTCTCCCACTGCAGATCCAGCAGCTTGCTTATTTTTCTTCTTCTGCGGACAGTTTGTGGCATAATGTCCATGCTGGTGATAGTGAAAGCACTTCACCTTGGACATGTCCTGCTTCTTGCCTTTCACAGCAGAATGAGAAGCTTTCTTGTTCTTCCCCTTCTTTACTTTGGCAGCCAAAGCGTAATTTTCTTCATCAGATGCCTTTGGTGAAGATCTGTCCCTGGTATTCCGCTTGATCTCCTCTTGCACAAGATTAGACCAAAGTCTCTCCCATCATAGCAATTTCTCCTAACCATTGACAGAGTCCTGATAGGAATGCCAACTCTTCGGAAGACCAAGGAGAGCCAAGCTCACCAAGTCCTCATCATCGACAGTCAGCCCCACACTTCCCAGCTCATCTCGGCATTGGGTGAACTTCGTGAGATACTTGGGTATACTGTCTCCTTTCTCACACTTAATGTTTCTGAGTTTATCCTTGAGCGCCAACTTCCTCTTGTCGCTCTTTCTTTGGAATAATTCTGTCAACGCTTTCCACATCAAGTATGGAGAAGCCTTTCCATGCAGGCTAGATACAATGTGATCCTTCATGCCCTCCAACAGAACCCTTCGACACTTTGCTGTCTTGTTTTGCCAAGCCTCAACTTGAGCAGCATCAGTAAGCTTTGGGACCTCAACATCTATGAACTCCTTCAACCCATTGCCATCTAACACTGCCTCCATCCTGTCTTTCCATGTAATATAATTCGAGCTACCTTCAAGGGCATACTCCAATCGCAATCCATTGAAAGACATTTCAACTTCGACACCAAGAAAACACTGCTGCAAATTTGAATTCCATTAGCTCAAAACTCAACCGCTTCTGATCTAAAATTCGTGAGAACAAAGTATTTCTCATACAGAGATTGAATGTATGGGAATTAACCGGATATCTCACCTTCCAAAAGAAGGATGAATCCAAAGGCTACCTGGCCCAATTACAGACTCTGCCTGAAGAAATAAAAAGTAATCAATTTCTGAATAATAGATCTGATGATCAACTTCATTCCGATACCATGTAGAAATTTTGAATAATATAAAACTTATTCATAGAGATTATCCTGATTATACACTATTTGCGAATGCATGCATAATACATAACCTCCTCTACCATTGATCATCAATTTGCAGAATTAAGAAACAATCGCATGCGCACATTGAAACATCAATCACACATATCAACACAGTATGTAATGGGGAAATAATACAGATGAAAACCACCAACTATATATATATTATAATGATAGAGAACATGTAACAATGAATAGTACAATACTCCTCACAAGTACTCAGTACTATCTCCACCTACTACACACAAAACTAGCTCAGATCTGAACAAGTCACGGGTTCAAATCTCCTCCACTGTTTTTCCTTCCTCTATTGCGCAATCCAAAGTGAGAATAGATCTGATCCAAGTTCGAATTCCCTTGGTTTGTACTACGCAATCCTCATTGGCAATCTCCATCAATGATTGTGCAAATCTCATGCATAGCTATAGTCACAACTGACAGTAGTCTCGCCCTTTCACCCACCTCTAACACTTGTCTCCACTGAACTGTCCATGCACTGAGGTAACTGATGTATTCTTTAGTTGATTTATGAGTTAATAGTTAGTGAATTAATTAATAATTAATTCACATCACTCATCACTAGTGTATTTGGCAGTTAGACTAAATACAACTAGTTCAACTAAGTCAAACTGAATACAACTCTATCAACTACTCAATCAACTCCACCAAACTCAATCACTTGAGTTCTAACTGAAGTCCATCATGCAATAGCTCAACTAACCCATAGGAAAATCGTATTTCGTTCTAGCAGTTGCATGTGCCACATCCGTAGCTCGAACTGAAGTGTTGCAAGAGGATAAGATAATGTCTATAGTCCAAATACTATTAAGAGCTAATAATATTCGACGGTTCTATTTTTTGACTGGCAGTCTAAAAATAGACTCCACCCATATGTCTAAAAATAGAGGTCCATCTATTTTTACCATCATGACCAATCATCCATAAATAGCATCCTGCAACTCATAGACCATGATCCATATGTCTAAAAATAGACATAGTCTAAAAAATAGACTTTGCGCCAAAAATAACCTGTGGGCCCACTTAGTGAAGGCGACTTCTTTTCACTAAGCTCCATCATCTTGTTGCATTTTCAACAACAGATCTGAAACAGAAGGGTACAGATATGGAAAATTTGGCTGAAAGCGTTGCAGAAACTCAGACTACTCACTCAGGAAAAGTCCTCCTATAAAGGTGGAAGCGTACTAGAAGCCCTAGGGGGGATAAATTCTACTTTGATGAGTAAATAAGAGTAGATCAAGGCCTCAGAGGGATGAAACAAAGGTCATACAACCCAAAAATGACTATTTGCAAAACCTAGAAACATATATGAGAAAAAACTAAAACCTAGAAATCGTAGGTACTGACTTGTTTTGCAATTGGGATCACACTTTTTGGGCTGATAAGTGCACTCTCATCTCAAGATCGCACTTTTTGGGCCAAAAAGTGTGATTTATTCTCCATGGATCCTAGTTGGCAAATCTCAGAAAAAATTGTCGCCTTTGTCGTGGGTGATTCTTGTGACCTACGGAAATGATCAGAAATCTTATGAAAGTAAGAAATTTAACAAACCTAGGGTTAAAAAGCTAGGAAACATTAAGAGAATGAAAACAGAAGAAACCGTAAGCTAAAAACCAAAGGTCACCCAGGTTTCTGGATATGAAGTATAAACCCACTGGATTCGCTAATCTTGTTGTAGTGTTTTCTTCTCAAAGATGTACGAAAAGAATCCACTTAAGATTGTGGATGACAAACAATCTCAACAATATAAATGGTTGCTAAACATTGTAGATCTGTAGTAACTGATAGAAGCAAAACCTGCCAAAGCCCATATTCTATGCCACAATCATAGTTAAGCAACAAAAAGAAAGAGTACACACTCCAATCATCCAATGGAAACCAGAAATGGTCTTAGATGAATGACTTACTTAACGTAGTTGAATCCAAAAAATGATATCTAATATAATGCACTGTGAAAACCCCCAATACTTAATTCAAAAGAGTGAAGGGAACTCTACTTGAATGGTTCATGAGGCAAAATACTTACTTAGGTTTTGAAAATCGGGTAGCAAGCTAATTGGGCTTGATTGTGGGGAAAATCCACAGTTAAGCACGCTTGAGCTAGAGGCGATCTGGGATGGGTGACCTCCTGGGAAGTCCTGGTTACTGGGTGCAAGCCCCCAAAGTGATGATTGACGCTATGTGATTTATTTCACTAGTTTCAATCCCACTTCTTCACCCTTGTGAGCATCACCCAATGCAATGAGTGCTAAGTGGTATATTCCAAAATCATGAGAAATTATTCAGTTACGACTACCTCTCGTGGAAATGGTCATAGATGAATGACTTACTTAACCTAGTTGAATCCAAAAAAATGATATCTAATATAATGCACTACCAAAACCCCCAATACTTAATTCAAAAGAGTGAAGGGAACTCTACTTGAATGGTTCATGAGGCACAATACTTGCTAAGGTTTTTCAAATGGGGTAGCAAGCTAAGTGGGCTTGATTGTCGGGAAAACTCCATAGTTAAGCACGCTTGAGCCAGAGGAGATTTGGGATGGGTGACCTACCGGGAAGTCCTGGTTGCCGGGTGCAAGCTCTGGAAGTGATGATTGACGCTATGTGATTTATTTCACTAGTTTCAATCCCACTTCTTCACCCCTATGAGCATCACACGATGCAATGAGTGCTAAGTGCACTATTTAAAAATCATGAGAAATTAGTCATTTATGACTACCTCTCATGGAAATGGTCATAGATGAATGACTTACTTAACGCAGTTGAATCCCCAAAAATGATATCTAATATAATGCACTGTGAAAACCCCTAATAATTAATTCGAAAGAGTGAAGAGAACTCTACTTGAATGGTTCGTGAGACACAATACTTGCTAAGGTTTTACAAATGGGGTAGCAAGCTAAGTGGGCTTGATTGTGGGGAAAACTCCACAATTAAGCGTGCTTGAGCCAGAGGCGATCTGGGATGGTCGACCTCCTGAGAAGTCCTCGTTATCGGGTGCAAGCCCCAGAAATGATGATTGATGCTTTGTGATTTATTTCACTAGTTTCAATCTCACTTCTTCACCCTTGTGAGCATCACCCGATGCAATGAGTACTAAGTGGACGATTCAAAAATCATGAGAAATTAGTAAGTTACAACTACCTCTCATGGAAATCATCATAGATGAATGACTTACTTAACGCAGTTGAATCCCAAAAAATGATATCTAACATAATGCACTGTGAAAACCCCTAATACTTAATTCAAAAGAGTGAAGGGAACTCTACTTGAATGGCTCGTGAGGCACAATACTTACTAAGGTTTTGCAAATGGGGTAGCAAGCTAAGTGGGCTTGATTGTCGGGAAAACTCCATAGTTAAGCGTGCTTGAGACAGAGGCGATCTGGGATGAGTGACCTCCTGAGAAGTCATGGTTACTGGGTGCAAGCCCCGGAAGTGATGATTGATGCTATGCGATTTATTTCACTAGTTTCAATCCCACTTCTTCACCCCTGTGAGCATCACCCAATGCAATGAGTGCTAATTGGACTATTCAAAATCATGAGAAATTAGTCAGTTACGACTACCTCTCATGGAAATGGTCATAGATGAATGACTTACTTAACGCATTTGAATCCAAAAAAATGATATCTAATATAATGCACTACGAAAAACCCCAATACTTAAATCAAAAGAGTGAAAGGAACTTTACTTGAATGGTTCATGAGGCACAATACCTACTAAGGTTTTACAAATGGGGTAGCAAGCTAAGTGGGTTTGGTTGTGAGGAAAACTCCATAGTTTAGCATGCTTGAGCCAGAGGTGATCTGGGATGGGTGACCTCTCGGGAAGTCCTGGTTACCGAGTGCAAGCCCCAGAAGTGATGATTGATTCTATGTGATTTATTTCACTAGTTTCAATCCCACTTCTTCATCCCTGTGAGCATCACCCGATGCAATGAGTGCTAAGTGAATTATTCAAAAATCATGAGAAATTAGTCAGTTACGACTACCTCTCATGGAAATGGTCATAGATGAATGACTTACTTAACATAGTTGAATCCCAAAAGAGGATATCTAATATAATGCACTGGCAAAAGCACCAATACTTAATTCAAAAGAGTGAAGGGAACTCTACTTGAATGGTTTATGAGGCACAATACTTGCTAAGGTTTTGCAAATGGGGTAGCAAGCTATGTGGGCTTGATTATGGGGAAAACTCCACAGTTAAGCGTGCTTGAGCCAAAGGCGATCTGGGAAGGGTGACCTCCCAGGAAGTCCTAGTTACCCGGTGCAATCCTCGAAAGTGATGATTGACACTATGTGATTTATTTCACTAGTTTCGATCCCACTTCTTCACCCATGTGAGCATCACCCAATGCAATGAGTGCTAAGTGGACTATTCAAAAATCATGAGAAATTAGTCAGCTACGACTACCTCTCATGGAAATGGTCATAGATGAATGACTTACTTAACGTAGATGAATCCCAAAAAATGATATCTAATATAATGCACTGCGAAAACCCCCAATACTTAATTCAAAAGATTGAAGGGAACTCTACTTGAATGGTTCATGAGGCACAATACTTGCTAAGGTTTTGCAAATGTGGTAGCAAGCTAAGTGGGCTTGATTGTGGGGAAAGCTCCACAGTTAAGCGCGCTTGAGCCAGAGGCAATCTACGATGGGTGACCTCCAGGGAAGTCCTGGTTACTAGGTGCAAGCCCCGGAAGTGTTGATTGATTCTATGTGATTTATTTCACTAGTTTCAATCCCACTTCTTCACCCCTGTGAGCATCACCCAATGCAATGAGTGCCAAGTGGAGTATTCAAAAATCATGAGAAATTATTCAGTTATGACTACCTCTCATGGAAATGGTCATAGATGAATGACTTACTTAACGTTGTTGAATCCAAAAAAATGATATCTAATACAAAGAATAGTTTTATTATAACATCTGTGAAGGGAACACATAAATGTTACCAATCCCCCTCTATGGGATGTGTTCTTGGCTATCCTCAAAGGTCTTCAGCTTGTGTAGAGTCTCTCTCCCCTATAATGCGTAAACCCAACAAAAGATATGATGTGCGATAATGAAAATAATTAGAGTTACAACAGTGCGTGCAGCCATGAAAATAATCAAAAGTGAATAATGAATGGAAAACCCTTCTATTTATAACAAAATATTGAGTTATCCTCCAATAATAAGCAATAATAAAATATTATTGATCACATTGTTGGAATAACCACTTGGAATATTTTATTATATTTGGTTAGGAGGGAAAAAGTATTTAAACTTTAATTTAGAAATAATAAATAAATAAATGAATTATTTATCATCTCAATGAATTAGTTATGGAATAATAAATAAATAAGGATTTATTTAATTATTCCTAAGGGATTTAGTCAACTTAAAATAGGAATAATAATTAATTAGTGATTAGTTAATTATTCCTGAGAAAGATAGTATAATTAATGAATTATTTGTTTATTTTTCATGATTGGGTTAAATACGACAAGGAATAATAATTGAACAATGGTTTAATTAATTATTCCTAGAAGAAAATCAAAGAAAGAATGATTTATTTAATTATTCTTCATGGGTTTAACTATAAATTACTTAATAAAGGTGGTTTATTAAGTAATTTCTCACAGTGAAAGAAATTTTTCTATGTTAAAATTGACTTTACATGGTGTAGTTTGATCCATCTAGTAAGTTAGGTTAGATGATCAATTTTTTGGTGATAAAATTCATGTGGCCTATTCTTACAGTTTTCCAATTCTTCTTTTGAGTTTGAGGTACAATAATTATCACGCTCCCAACTTAACTTTCCTTTTGCAATAGGGTTGACACAATCATGTTCCTTCATTGTCATTTGATAGATATTTTCTATGTCAGTTGTGTAGTATTATTCTTTGAATGGTTTTGTATATCTTACTCCTCCTAATGGATCCAAGGGAACAATTACTCTCATATTGTTTCCTTCAAATATCGTTCGCCTCTTCTTCAAATTAATTATAACCATGTTTTCAAATGCCTTGTCAATTCCAAGCAATGCAGGATAAGGGTTATTGTCATCGACAATTTCTATTACTTCAAAATCAACAATATTACGAACTCCTTCAATATCCACTGTGGCACCTGGTAGTATTCTTAGAGGGAAGATATTTCGCTGATTTTCCATCCTTAATTGAATAAGTGACCACTCTAACTCTAGAATATCCATTAATTCCCATGTCTTCTTCATCAAGACATTAGCATCAGATCCCAGATCCAGAATAATTTGATCCATCTCATACTCTCCTATCTATGCACTAAGCCTCATCTCTCTTCCAGTTCTCTTCTGTCGATGCAATTTATTGATTGCGTGCATCTCACTTAACAATGTTTCTTTGGATGCATAGGAATCTATCAACTCCTAAAGCCCTTTTACAACCTTTCGATATCGTAACAATTTCATACAAGTTTGCAGAAAAGACTTAAAATACCTACTTGATTTACTAAATCTTGGTCTTGTGTTGGGGCTTGATCCTGTGTTGGAGTTTGGTTCTATATCAAAGTTGATGACATATCACAATTAAATTTCTGATCGGGCTTTGACTGTGCAGTAGTGGTCAAAGCTCCAGTATCCATAAGACTTCTTTTTACTTCCATGAATACTTATTTTCCTTCTTGAATATAAAAAACAAGAACTTTATCGGTAGTTTTTTTGACCCATGTACTTACAAGTTATTTCTTTTTATCCCCTGTGTCACTACTGGTCATAGCTCCACTTCTAGTGACAATACTAATTTGAGGTTCGTCGAATCTCCTTTTAGCAATCATCATTTGAATATTCTGTGTCGGCTACTGATTCCCTTTTCTTGCATATTTTTAATAAGTATAGGACATTGTTCAATTACATGGTCAAATTATTTACAGTACTTACATGTCATTGTGGGTTTCTAGAAATCTTTCACAAAATGACCTAGCTAGCCGCAATTATAGCAAATGATCTGTCCACGTCCTCGACTAGCTCCACCACCTCAACCTCTTCCTTGTAACCTCCTTGACCACCTTCTTGTCCATTGTACTCATTTCCATGCCCTTATGATTGCATTCTTTAAGTGTCAACATCATACTCCATCATTAATTCATAAGCTTATTCTCATCATGTTCTCTTGATTTACAAAATTTACAATATAGATCCCTCAGTGTCTGTACATATTTATGTAAAAAGTAACAATCTTCTGAATGATGTTCAAATCTAGTCTTACATATTTCGCACCATAGGCTAGATCCAACATTTAGAGGATTTGATGCTCCACCAACCATGTGATTCCTGAAGGTAGGGCACTTCTCTTTAGAATGGACCTCTGACCTACACTTTGTATACCAAACTTCTTCTCTGACTTCTTTTATTTTCTTAATGTCTTGCATTTGTAGGTTTAGGTTTTCCATCTAACTCTGAATCTGTTGCATACCTACATTAATATCTCCTATAGGTGAAGCTTACAATTTCATCGCAATCTCTAGAGCTTTGGCTTGACTTTCTATCTTTTGTTGCGTCAATGGAAATTTATATGTGGTAGCAGCGTAGCTATAAAGAATTCTTGATGTTGTTGCAGAGCTGTGTCAAAGCTTAATTAATCCAATAACACTTTAAATCTTTGATCAAATTCTGAAATAGACTTGGTAGGTTTCTATTTGATCTCTTTCAACTCAGTGATGCACTATTACCCGGACTTCAGTTTCTTAAACTCTCTTATTAATGTTGTTTTAATATATGGAAATGTTATGTTATGACTATTTGAATACTTCATATAAATGTCAATTCTCTATCTTGGAATGTCGTAATGAGTTGCGCTTTATTTATATTCTCATCGTTGATCTGCTTTGTTTTCAATATAGGTTCACATAAAAACCAAAACTATTCTGGATCCTCTAATCTAGTTCCGTTAAAAATAGGTAGCTTAATATTGTCAACCATACTCCTTCTTGGAAGGGGAGGGGGAGGGGGAGGGGGTGAAGTAAGGGGAGGGGGATAAGGGGTAGGAGGGGATGGAGGAGGGGGAGGGGAAGAAAATTTCATATTGATCTATAAAAATATGCTTCTATAACCAAGTTTCGGATGTCATACGAAGGTTTGTATTTCGTGATCTGCAAATTATCATTCTTTTAGTTCTATCTAGTCTCGAATCTCTTTCTTCAACGAGTGCCACATATACATATCCTTCAAATAGATCTCGGTCTTAGAAATGGAATCATTTGTTGTCTTGGGTCGGGTTGACATAAGTTTGAACTATACTGTGCACCGACAAAACCCTCAATCACTGGCCCTTTCGACAACGACTTGCAAGTAGATCGCAATGTCACCCGCAGTGACGATGGGAAGATGCAGAACCAGGTTTCTATAACTTTAAGGATTAGGGGATGTGGTATCATTATGTTTTCTTATTCTTATCATTCATAAATCACTTTGCCACATTAGATTAAACACTTAAACATGCCCTATGAAACCATAAACCATCATTGTGCTGAAAGTAAATTGCAACTGTAATAACTTATATTCTATAATAGATAATAAGAAAATATACACATAAAACACCAATATATTGTGGTTCAACCCAGTGTGGGGTTACGTCCATAAGAACTATTTCTTAAAATAATGAATCCTTCTACAACAAATATTTCTTGGCCCACTCACTAAGCTGCAGGTTGTCTACCCATTCAACTGCAAAGCCTCTCCTTCGCTACAAAGCTACAGATCACAATAATTCAACCGTAACACTGACATGGATCCAAAAATAGATGATTCTCTTCTTATTAGCTTACCCTATATATACTATTACATAGCAGGGTTACATCATTACAATACCATGGTCCAATTACCATGAATTGCCTAAAACAAGCAACTATGGTCCAAAACCCATTGATCCTTTACAAAATCACGCGTGCTTTTACAAAAAGGAGGGGCTTCGACCCACCCTGAATCTCTTGCACTGCGTGGTATATCTAATTCTTCTCCACTGGATAGACCACTTCATGTTTCACCTCTCTACTGTGTGGTCCACTTCGCACTCCATTGCACACTCCACTGTGCTCTCCACCCCACAAAACATAGAGTTTTTTCCAAAATCTAGGTCAAGTTGGGTTGCGCCCAACAAACAACTCCCTAGTTTTAAAGAATTATTTTTTGGTTGAACTTTAATATAAACATGTTGTCCCGCTTCAAACTCTTTATGTGTCCTTTTCAAGTAAACTTAACTCTTATGTCTATCTTGTCCTTATTTCAAATTATGTCTGATATTTTTCACCATTTGTTCCATTTCCTGTAACAGATTTTTCCCTAACATAAGCCTATCCTCAAGTTGATTCCAACTTGAAGGAAATTAACACTTCTTTCATTAAAAAAACTCAAAGGTACTCATATTGAGTCACGCTTGATAACTATCACTATATCTGAATTGCACTAAATGTAGGAAGACCTCACATTTTTTCGGTTGGTTTATTACATACATGCATAACATCTCTTCAAGAACTTGATTAACTATTTCTATTTTCCCACTAGTTAGCAGATTGTATGCAATTCTGAAATTCATCTTTGTACCCATCCATGTAAATAATTACTTCCAAAAATTTGAAGTGAATTTCAGATATCTATCATATATAATCGTATTTGGCACACCACGAAGTCTAAAATTTCTTTCATGAAGACCTTTTCTACCTACACAACTCTATACATGGATTGCATAGTTATAAAATGGGTAGCCTCATATTCTACCACTACCATAATAGAATCATGTTGCTTCCATGTTTAGGGTACTTCAATAATGAAGTCTAAGGAAATAACCTCCCATTTCCACTCTAGTGTAGGTAGGGAGTTTAGTAACCTGGCTGGGTGTTGGTGTTCCATCTTCTCTTATTAACATTCTTGACATCTTTCTAAGTATTCAACAACTTCTCTCTTCATTTAGGTTTAGGAAAAATCCTTTTTGAGAGCAATGATCATCCATTCACATCCTAGATGAGCTGCAAAGGGTGTTCTGTGGTGTTCATCCAATATTGATCTTTTGATTTTATCTACATTTGGAACATAGGGTATATCCTTATCCATCAACTATCCACTTTTACTAATGTCATATCTAGCAAGTTTTCTTTGATCTATTTTAAATTTTAAATCCTTGCAAAGTTGGTTATGGTTTTGATATGCACATGCTAGCTCTTTAATATACTCAATGAAATCTATTTTAGTTTGACTTACTTTCACTTCATATTTTTTTTGAACTTCAACTAAATTCATCTACCACCTTATTTTCCTACCCCTTTATGTGTTTGATGTTGAAATCATACTCAATTAGGAAGGCCATCCAATTGGCATGCCTAGCATTCATGTCTGGTTGGTTTAAAAATACCTCAAGCTTACATGGCTAGTAATCAACGTGAAGTTTTTACCAATTAAATAGAGTTTCCACATTTTAAGTGTGTGGATTATGAATACCAATTCAAGATCATAAATTGCTTAATTTTTCTGATGTTCTTTTAGTTTATGGAATTCATAGGCCACTAAATGTCCTTCCCTAATAATTACACCAACAAGACCTTCCAAGCATGCATCTGTACACAACTCAAAATATTTATCAAGATCTATTATTTTTAGCACTAGAGAAACAATAAGTAAATATTTCAATTTGTCAAAGCTTTCCTCACACTATTGCATCGACATAAATTTAACCCCTTTATTTTGTAGGGATTCTATAGGGTATACTAACTTATAGAATCCTTCTATAAATTTGTGGTAATAACTAGTGATTTTCATGAATGTTCTTACATCTGCCACATATTTTGGAACTAGAAAATCAAGTATGGTATTTAGCTTTTCATGATCCAATGCTATCCGTTCTTTTGACATTACATGCCTAAGATATTGTATCTTGTCTTGGTAAAATTAACATTTGATAATTATTTTATATATTTGAAATTCACATAATGTTTGAAGTACTATCTCAAAATGTTGTTTGTGCTCTTCTAGGGTCTTCTAATAAATTAAAATATAATTTATAAAAGTTCACATGAAATTATCCAAGAATTTGTTGAACAAACTATTTATCAAGTGCATGAAGGTAGAAGGTGAATTTATAAGTTAGAAAGGTAACACTATGAATTTGTAATGTCCATACCTAGTTTCAAAAGTTGTTTTTGGGATGTCTTTCTCCTTAATCCTCAACTAGTGATAGATAGATCCGAGGTCTATTTTATAGAACATAGCCACCCCCTTGACTCGGTGAAACAAATCATTCATTCATGGTAAGTGATATTTATTTTTAATTGTCAATTTGTTTAGCTAATGGTAATTAATACACATCCTAAATATTCCTTCCTTTTTCTTAACAAATAAGACTTGTTTGTAACAAACCTAATGAAAATTCCATGTAATAAAAGTTAATAAAGAAAAATAAGACCACGGTTAAGGGACAATTATTCCAAGCTAAATGTTGCGTAAAGATATCCTAGTGGGCAATACTAGATGTATTTATGGCTAAATGAAATTGGAAAAGGTAGAGGCAAAGGCTTTAAAAAGAAAAAATGTATTTTTCCACATTTATTTATGAAAATAAAGGAAAATAGGAGAAAAGGGAGGTTAATTGTCATAGGTTGCATGTGAGGAGGAAATTGAAGGAAAATAATGGAGAATGAAGAAAATAGGGGCCTAATTGATAAAAAGGCTTCTGAGGATCAGTTTGTAACCTTTTGTTAGTTTGATTTTGGAGCTCCTCTCTCACACTTGGACACTTAGAGTTTCTTGGAGCACTCTAGGTTTGGAGGAAGGAAGGAAAATAAAGTAAAGGAAAGGAAGGAAAGAAAAGATAAAGAAAGGAAGAGTGGGATCAAGCAACTTCAGTAGGAATATTTGCAGGTAAGATATTGCATGTGTGATTTCCTAGAAGGTTTTGACATGCATGACTTTGTATGTTAGTGTATGGTTTTGTTTTTTTCGGTGGCATTGTTGTGTCGGGTTATAACAATGGTTTTAAACCTAACCTTGCCTTTTCCATATATCCATGGTGTGATGGGATATTTTTCTCGGTTTTGAGATTGGGAATTGTTGGATGGTTTGGGAATCTAGGGCAGGGGTGGTATCACAAAAATATCAAAGGCCTAGGAATCCATTAACTGGTTTTGGCAAGATACATGGTAAAGATTGGTGGACAAGTCTCATTTTAGGGCCTAGTGATCCAATGTGGAATGCGGTAAATCCTTAGAGGTTGGTGTCTCAATTTAGGGCCTATTGATCCAATGCGAATTGTGGTAGATCCTGAGAGACAAGGAGACAAAAAACTCCTCAAGGATAGTGATGGAGTACGAAGGAATTCATAGCTCGATTTGGTTTTGTGGCTTCAGTGCCATTCTTGGTGAGATCACGGTTTGGTGAGGTTGGAGGTGGTTTAACCTCTGGATTCCCTTGGTTGTTTTTGGATTATTTTATCCATGAAATCCCACATCCATGCTTGGAATATGGCATAGGGGGTTACTGGCTGAAAGAAATATTTGGTTCAACCATGTCTATGGTCGAGTGGTACATGTAAGTCCCGAACCTGGTCGAATTTGCTTCTGTTTAATAAAAGCTAAGTTCTCTTTCTTCTGTACTTGTTAATATGTGGCTTTAATGGTTTTTATCTCATTTTTATTTTCATGGTTTAATGCTGGTTATAAACATGCTTATATGACTGGTTATTGTCATGGTTATTTCATGTATTTACTTGTAACTAAAAGAATAATGGATTCAAGACCTAATTGATGTCAAAACAATTAAGGGAAGAGGGTGGTGATCTTTCTTTTCAAGTCTCATATAATTTATCAGTCATTTATGCTCTATCTTGTATTCATTTCCTATAGATTTCATTTATGCCAAGTGTTTGACAAAATGTCAGTCCCGGTTGGGGGTGGCCAAGCTTAGTCTTGAAGTTAGTTTATGATTTGTAAGACTTGTTATTATGTAAATCACGGATTCTGGAAGTGTCATTGAATTCTAGGTAGTGATCTTGACTCTAAGCTAGAAAAGTGGCTCAAATCCTAAGCACACTAGCACATCACTGAGAAAAATAGTCCCCGGACGCTGGCATGCCATGCTGTGGGAGCATCCAGAGCCCTTTGGATGCTAGCATGCCCATAACATGGGAGAGTCTGAGGGTTAATTGGTCTAAAAACTAAGTGGGACCCAGGGGCTGGTTACCTAAGAGGTTGGGATGGTTCCTGGGAGTCCTATTACTTATGTGGAAGGTTTTCATGTTATTTTTTCATCGAATCCACTTCCTTAAGGTCACATAGGAGGTTTGATCCCATCGTAATAGCCTTTCGCCACATGTTTACCTTAGTTCATTGGTTACTTGGGTAGATGTGGGAGGAGGGTGTTACATTGCTCAACCCATGGTCACACACTATGTCTAATGTACCCTTTATTTATTAATTCTTGCAACTGTATATTCAAATCCATCAGTTCTAGTACAGTCATCTAGTAAGGAGCCTTTGATATCGATGTTTCTCTCAGTATTAGCACTATGGAGAAATCCGTTTCTCTCTTAGGTAGTAAACTAGTAGTCTCATTGGGAAACATGAATTGATAATATTGTATAACCTCTAACTCATTCAAAGATTTGGATGATTTATCCTATGAATGGTCTTCCACCTTGATAGAAAAATGTTAGCATCCATTACTTACATCCTTATTTAGTTTTAATGCAAATATCTAGCACACAAATATGTGCTTAGGTATGCCCCTTATTATTTTGGTTTCTCCACTTTTTGTCATAAAGGTGACTATTTTATCAAGGCAATTAAAAATTTCCATATGTCCCTACAACCAATCCATGTTGACGAGAACTCCATATGAACCTAAGGGTAGTATATTAAAAATCATTGTGGTGTAATTCTGATTCAGTATAACTAGGCCTACCTTTACCCAAATAGAACTTTTTTTTGTGCCAAAAACTAACTGAACAAGCCAAGAAATTTTATATTTTTCAACTTTAAATTTATAGTTTTCTATAACCTAGGGGCCAAAAAAATTCAATCTAGAACTGGATCTATTCATAAAGAAATTGATTAAAGATAATACCTTCTATCTCCACCATGGTGGATTGATTCTATACTTGACACTCTTCCAGTGTTGAGCTAATATGCGAAATGATCCTAGATATCTCATTGATGGTGAGGCTTCTTGAATGTCATTTATATGTTGTATTTATCTTGTGTAATATGGATAATTTTGTAGTAGATAGGGTTCACCATAGCCCCAACACTTGAAGGTATCTTTGTCTTTTACTGTTAAATCCTTTCTTAAATTCAATTTGTTTATACCTTGTTTGATTTTTCACTAGAGATATTTAGGACTGGTTATTGTTTTTATTGAAGCTATGATTTTGATTCCTATTACCATACTACTTAAACTGTTTATTTTCCCCTCCTTTAGCACCTTGAACAAATAGATATTTCTTCTTTTTAGGTCATGATTTCAAATTTTTTTATTTCTTTGTTTGGCCTATTGGTAACAAATTATTTCTTTTATGATAACCTCATCCATGTGTTTAGGGTTATCATGTTTGATTACTTCCTTAAACGAAAGCATGAGGATTTTTTTATAAATCACTGTACATTTGATTTTTCTTCCCTTATATAGGGAACATAACATAAAAGATGGGTGATTTTGGTTACCAATTCATCCATAAACATCTATCCCAGATTTAAATCATGGAATCATTTACCGTTATCACCAAAATAATTCTACGTCATATATCTTTTCTTAAACAATAGATGAAATTCTTCCTAGTTAACCTCTTTACCCTATAAATTATAAATGTTCTAACCTCTTCCCATTATAGGGTAGCTTTTCCCTATATCTGGTAAGTATCTAACATAAATTTTAGTTCAGTAGAATATTCATAAACTTGTAAATATATATTTATATTGGGAATACATGCTTCTGTTGCTTATTCAGATTCCCCATCATATGTTTGGGGTTTATTCTTTTCAAATTCCCCTGGTAATTCAATTTTTAGATTTTTTCCAGACTTAGAAAGGAATTTTGATGAGTTGTGCTCCCCCCATTCATATTTTTCTTCCTTAATTTATCCCATGTCTTCCAATTTTTTTTTTTGTTTTGAAGTCTCTCCTTTGTTCTCCTCCTCTCTCACTACTTCTATACTCTTAGGATTTTACTTCTCTGTTAGTTTTTTTACCAACTTCTCCTAGTTTTCAATTTCTTTCAGTAGTTTCTCATACCAGACACAAAGATTCACTAATTATGTTTGTATATCTTTCATCATATTCAATAATTCTTAGGTATACACTTGTTCTTGTTGGACCAAATGAACATAGAGTTCTTCATCACCTATATGAGTGTCTCTGTGAGGTTTTATCTTTATATTTTTCTTCCTTTCACTCTTCCTTGTTTTATCTATTTCTTTGTCTATAAGGAAACACATTCATTTGTTAGATGAAGTCATGATCAACTCAAAGGTCACAATATTGAACCTATTTTTACTTCGATAACACATGTAAGATCCCTCTAAATTGACTTCAAATTTATTATAATTTACTAGATATTTTTTTATATATGTGCATATATTCATATCGATACATATAACATACCATGAGTTACTTCAATTTATTAAAATCCATGTAATATTTTGTTATTATTTTTTATCTAAATTCAAAATCTCTCAGTCTCAAAACAATAAGTGTTTTTCTAAAATTTCACTATCTTCATTGAGATGTTACATGGTTCTCCCATTGAGTAAATTTTATTATGGTTGTATTATCTTTACAGTACTTAATATATATTTATTTGAAGTGTTGGTCTACCAACCCTTCCAATACTCAAAAATTTTACATGAGGCTTGCATTGAACATACAAATTCCACAACCATTATACATTGCAATATACAATTCAATGTTCTATTCATCCTTAGTTTATATGAATCATGCTTTCAACCTTACAGTGCAATATTAATATTTGATATCCTTACAAAAGATTTCGAACTATGTACATATTGGCTTATATATATATATATATATATATATATATATAGATATATATATATATATATATATGATGTGTGGTAAGGGTTGTTCTTTTGTTTGATATTTCCCTTAATAGTGTAAATGTTTCATGTGTTTCTAAGCCTTCTAGTCTTTGTGGAGTCCTCCATGGATGTTCAAGCTATTGTGCACGAATTTATGACCTTGGCCCACATGATGTTGATACAAATGGTGATATGGGAAGCCTACCACTCTACTTGATGATTTTGTTTTGGGTTAGTTTTGGAGTAACTACCCCTATGGCCTCACTGTCATCAGCATCTCAATTGCTCATGCATTGTTGAAAGAAAACAATCTCCGCAACTAAAGTTTCATAGTTTGAAAACTATAGTTTATACATCAATATGAAGGTCATGTCTATAATTTATTAGTTGTATCCACCTCAAATGGCTCTAGCAGGGTATCTTTTTCTGGTCCAAATCAGAGAATTCATATCTAGGTCAACATTTGACCCTAAAGGCATCATTTTTTTATTTCTTTGTGGATTTCGTTCTTGCAACTATTTTGTTTAGGAAGAGGTTTCTTTCACTTGTTAAATTTTCATTTCTTTGCTAATTGATATCTTTGGTTCGAGTTTTAGGAGAAAAAAATAGCCTTGAGGTGGCATTCCTGTTATAGTGTCCCCGCATTACAAGATTCGATACAAAGTTCCACACCATTTAACAATCTCAATTTCTACCAAATTCAAACCCTAACTCCATTTTTTTAAGAAGGATTTACACTTACAATATAGACTTTGACATTTATATTTCATGTGTTCTGGAATAGATTTTTGGGGCTTCGACTCCACGACAATTTGATAGGCAAATCCTCTTGTTGAATCCACTTATATTTTACCACATTACTTTTATAATAAGCTTATTTAAACAAAAATCCAAGGTTTCTAACCTAAATTCTCATATTCCCTATAATTTAGTTACGAATATGGATATCCTCACTAAGCCTTTCTCCCAACATGGATTTTTCACAAATTTTATTTCTCAGCTTCAAAATCCTCCAAGTTCTTACAATGTTTTTTTGTGCTTGACTAGGTTTCTCAAACTCTATATGAATGAGACCCTTATAGGAATTTCATAGCTTAGAGTTTAATAAAAGGTCTTGTACTATCTAGTTCTATGAATTTTAGTGCTTTACAAGTAATCCTTTGAAAGTTATGTATATGTATAACAAAATTCCTATCTATGTAGGAGATCTATAATATAACACTTATCAATTGTTACTAGTGTTTAGATGTCTTTTTTCCTCTTCGAAGAGATCTATAAAATTATGTGTGCATGTGTGTTTGGATCAACTTGCCTTTTTGTGGTTATATATTGTTTGTTACATTATATATGTTCTTTCTATCCAGTACAAAAACGGTAACATATCTGATGGGGTTTTTCTTTTTTTTTCATGTTTGCTATATAAATTAAAAAGTA
Organism: Pinus tabuliformis; assembly: GCA_031772625.1. NCBI lineage: Eukaryota > Viridiplantae > Streptophyta > Pinopsida > Pinales > Pinaceae > Pinus > Pinus tabuliformis. Next base: position 818,569,463 of record CM062806.1, on the reverse strand, counting down.
AAGGAAGGTATTGTCCCATTTATATATCAATTAAATTTTTGAATCTTTGGTTCATAAGTGAAATCCATAATATGTGCATTTTCTTTCATAGAAATTATTTTGCAATTTATTTATGCATTTATATAGGGCTTTCACACTATTACAATTATATATTTTCCACTTCTTTCATTCTGTTATTATTATTATTATTATTATGTTAATCTATCCCAAAGGAACTAAATAGACAAGGTTAGGCATGTAAATCCTCATTCTTCAAAACTTCCTGATATTACCTTTACCTGAGGTGACATTTTTTTTCATCCTATTTTCACCTTCAATGAAAATTTCAAGGTGAGTTTATATTTTAACCTCTTACCAACCTCTTCAACATGGTAAAAATTAACATACACCTATACTCTCTCTACTACCTGCATTAAATTAGAGGTAGGAACATACACCAACATAATCACATGTAGTGACATATTTATGTGTTACAACTATAATCATTATAAACAATTTTCCATAGGACTAACTCAGTATCTATCCTCTAATATTCCTTATAATAGTCTTTTTCACTTCCAAAAATAGACTAGTTAACATAAGATTAATACCATCTATATACTTATGTAGGGATCCCTGGAAATATGGTAAAGGAATCCACGTTCCTCCCAATCATCAACCAGATTTTACTATTGGTCCCCCCTAAGCTCCACTCCTCTTTGCCAGGAAAACAACTCAAAACACTTTAACAAATTTCACCTCCTAAACCCTTTAGCAGTGTCATGCTAATCCTTTGTGTTCAAATATAGTCTTTCTCTCCAACTAATCATTTTCTCAAGTAACTATCTTTATGTCCCATAGTTCTCTAATACATGTTCCACCTTATGACATTTATCTCTAGTCACGAAATATTCTAATGGTCTATCCTTTCCAATCTTTTTTAGATAATGGAAAAATGAGGATTTTTTCTCCTTTTATTACTACCCCCCTTCTCATGCATAACAAATTCAAACTATTTTCCTGAGAGTTAGGAGTTAGTTCTCACACAAAAAAATTTAACATATTTTCAAGAGTGTTAACACAGAAAAGGAAATCTTATTTCATTATTCAAAATAAATATTTACATCAACATATCATGTTGTTGGTATTTTAACTTTCCAACCAACAATTAAATGTAAAGATCGTCTTGTCCAGTGGTATTACAAAAATAGTTCATTAATTCTTGAAGCGTGAATAATAATCTCATACCATTAGATCATGATAACATAGGTCTTAGGATGATCAATAACACATGATTGAACTTGCCTTCATTGAACCAAAAGAGCTTCTCAAAATTAAGGTGAAATGTTTTATGCACCATTACACAAAGCGTTCATGAGATCTGATAGTGGAAATGCTAAATTGTTATGTGAACTCCCCAAAATAATGTACAAGGTTTCCTATACCAAGGTGCTCAAAAGAGTCCAAGACAAAACTTTCCTCTCTAACTATTCATGAGGGTATGTTTATAGAGAATGGGGTGACTCTTCACCTCCCATGACTCTTGAACTTCCCTCATGCTTTTCCATTTTCCACATACTAATTTACATTCTAAAGTTTATTCTATTTTCACATTACATGAAAATAAAAAACATAAACAAAAACAATGTCTTTATGGCAGTATTTTCATAATGTCTTAGGAAGAAGCTTCAACTTGCAACTTTTTGAGGTATGTGGGCATGCCATACTTTGTACTCAACGACAATATATCTAACTTTGTTGGATAATATCCTATCAAATCTGATTTCACATTTGAGAGCATCTTAGAACATGGTTTTCATATCTATTTGTACTTGGTTAAAAAGTGAAGGTATCATCATGTATATATTTTTCAGTTCCACTACATGTCTTGTAATGGATTCTTTTGTAGGTTTCATGTCCGTCTGTGGAATGGCTTGTCTCCTTGCATCTAGTATTTCCTTTATCTCTTATCATATTTCTTGCTCTGGTCTTACTACTCCTAGTGTGTCAATGGATGATACTTTGTGATACTTGAAAAGATATTCCAATCCACTATGAAGTTATTGATACATGTTTAATGTCCCAACCACATATTTTCCCAACTTCTCATGTCATTTCATAAACTTCCTAACTTTTTCTTTCTCCCATTATTTTCCCATACTATCATTTCTTGACAATTTAGCATGTGCATCTAAGTACTTCGTGCTGCATTCATGCATGAGATCCACCATTGTTAGGGGCATTCTTATTAAGGCACCTATTTGTTTGAGTTCATCTTGGATATTTGTTAATGAAGAGGTTTTATTTTGGAAAATAATCATCTCTTCATAAAGCTGTTTCATGACCTCTTCCAGTACTCTTATTTATTCCAAGGTAGCTTCTTGGAACTCTTGTGGGAACTTGAGGAAGAAAAACTCTAATTTCTATGTGAAACTTTTCATTTTCTTGTTCAGAATTGGCTAAGTTTTGTTTCATTTCTTTTACGTGATTCATCATACATTCAATATTTCTTTATGGAAGCATTGTAGGTGGATCCCATGAAATCTATTGGTATAGTGTTCCTTGTAGTATCCGTCACTATATCCTGTTCAGTGAAGACTGAGATTGGATTGTATAGTTCTATAGCTAAGTATTTTCTCTTCTCTTGATAGCTTCTATTTTTGAGACAGTTGAATCTTAAAATTGATAGGTCTAGCACTTGTTTGTATTCATTAAATTGGATTACCATATCTCCAGGTAAAACATGTTGTTGGAAATTTTTGAGCACTACTGAGAGGAGGGGCTAAACCAGTGGTGTGACTTATTATCAATTTTTTTTTCTTTTATTACTTCTCAATTGAATCAAACACTTGTTATTTCATCAACTCATAATATGTTAGCAACATATGAGTAAACAATAAACATGTAAACATATAAAAACCATATACTAAATACAAAACATCAAAGCACAACCACAAAAACCATCATCACACATGAGGCACAAGATTTATGGTGGAAACCCTTCCTGGAGAAAAACCACCCGTGTTGCTATTGCTCTACTCTGAATATATTTTATGTCAACCAATTTATCGTTTACATAGTTAGCTGACTCTGATCAACCTGGAGACTCGACCTCATACAAAATAGGCCAACACCAATCAACCAGGAGACTAAATTCTACTGATTAACTCATAAGACTATGTTGTCACAGAGATCTACAGAGTACCATCCGCTAATGGACCACCACGATCAACTCTCCTCGCCCAACTCCGATTGGACTATCCAACTCTGATTGGATGGAGAAACTATTCCTTTTGTTGAAGCTTTGAAATCACTGCTCCTATCTCATGAAGTCACCACTTCTCAACACTATGTGGGCCTCATTTCATAAATTTTCAAACTGGATCCAAGAACCTCTTCTTAACAAAAATTCAAATCTATAATCCAAGTCTCATTAGTAAGACACCATCCAAGTAAACAAAAAAACCATGAATATCATGCTCTGAACACAAGAAAATAGTGGCACAAATGCAACCATCTAGAAACAAAAAATCTACTCCATATCTCTCAAATAAACTTTGCTACAAAAACCATGATTCTAATCTTAAAAATAATGCTTTTCTTCATAATTTTTCTATAGCACTTCCATTTACACACACACACTAAAGAATCTATATTATCAACTAATTTTTTAGCATTCCTTCTCTATGCAACCTTCTCTAACTCACTTTCATACTCAACCAACTAATGCTCAGCTCCAAAACGATATGTATAAAACATGGAGGGAAAAATTTACCTTTGGGTTGGGTCTAAAGGTGCAAAAAATGGACTAAATCAATTCAATAACATCACTAAGAATGTACTAAAGGTGTTCACATCATTGGAGGACCTTTTTGAACCATTCCCGACCTTTACAACTAATTTTAGAAGTCTTTGGGAATTTCCATGCAAATTTTCATCGAATTTGCACAAGGAATGCAGAGGATTTTTCATGAAAAATCTCAATTTCATGCACAACATTGACTAAAATTGACAGAATAATTTCATTTGCATTCACAAGTTTATCTCCTAGCAAATGGAGCCTTTTAGACACATGCGACTAGGGCAGAGCATAAGGAATAACCACAATCCCTCAACTCTGAACATTTTCCACCTATTGGATCCTCTTCTTCAACATATGAATTCACCTCCAAACCTATGCTAATATTAGTAACACCTCTACAAGTAGATTAAATAAGTCTCCCAAGTGTCACTATTAGGTTGACCTAAAAGGCCAACAAACAAGGCTGGAAAGATTTCCAACAAGTCCTTCAATCTCCAAAAAACACCTCCACAAGTTGCAACACCTCCGAATTGATGTGTAACATACTGTAGCACATATCCATCATCATCATAAGTCCAACACACTACAACAAGTCATGTCCATGATTGTAATAATTAAGACCTAGATGAAGACCTAGCTGCAAACTCAACTAGTGTGCCAACTCACATCAACCATACCAATGCTACCATTTTTCCATCAATACAACACAAGGCTAACATCATAAGGTTGACATCAATGCTAGCTTAATCAGCCACATCAATGCTACAATGAAGGCACCAACACATTAGCTAGAATACAAAGGGTTGACAGCAATGCCAACATGAGCTAGCCATGTTCATGAACAAATGGCAACATTCACTAGATAGATCCATGCAAACCATAATGCCAAAAATATCCCCCTTTAGAAATTATGGAAACCATACATAAGCTCTCCAGACCATCACGTCTATCACTCCCCCTTTGACATGAATGGTAAAGGTTCAACTCCATCTGATAAGGGAGTAAGAACCAAAACATAATGACTGGAGCAATTGATCTCTACATGGCTGAAAAATTATGCATATCAACAAGAATCCAAGCCTCTCATATCAGTAGCAACAAGAAAAAAATATACCAATCATCATACAGAGCAACATACCAACCAACCATCTCTAGCAGCAAGTAGCAATATGGCAACATGATGCAACCACAAGTAACATTAACGAGAAAAAACACAATTGTAATCATGATCATCATTAAGTATGTGTAACAATATGCACATGAGCATCAATCAACACTCTCCATAGAAACCACATAGAGGAAACATCAATCAACCTCTTTGCTAAAAATATGAGGTCAAAATCTCAAAATTTTATAGCATAGTATGAGGCACACCATGAACACCTCCAAGTGGATCATAATGTGAACAATGTATGGCTGAAGTAAATAAGAGCAAATTATTCTCCCCCTAAACACATGCCATCTCTAATATCATCTCAAGGCTGTAGTGAATTGCTTATGCTGAAACAATGCTTCCTTTTGACAAATAGAAGCATGATATGGAACATAGACTCCAGATGACCGTGATTGAGCGACATATACATGATAAATACATGGTTGTAGGAGTGACATAAAACCTCATACCTAACAAATATATGACCCTAACATGATCTCACGACTCATGACTAAATGACCCAAATATACACACAATAAAAGTACATAGCTTCATGATCATTTCACATGAATATATCAGTAAATACATATCTACTATCATCATCTCATATGGACTAATGACTCAAAAACATGATACATCATGAATTATTACATCATCATTATCCCATACATGTGGCTACAAAATCACTCCATAAGAATCCTCCATAACAAACCTATCACCATGATGACTCAATCTAATAATGACTAGACACTTAACTAACATAAAATGATGAAGCAATAATAAATACATGGATGTAAAAATTATCATATAGCAACTCATACATGGTTGGTCCATGTCTCATGTCATCTCTATACATCCCGTGCCAATGAAATCCTTCTATGCATGGTTGAAGCATCTTTTCAACCAACTGTTAGTGAAGACCAAAAGCATATATATGGCTGAAAAATGTACTTCTTTTACTTACAGAACATATGTAAGGAAACTATAAATAACTAACTGAAAAACTATGAGAAAAATTTCAAATAATTCATGTAAATATCATACCATGCATAGGTCCCCATGTGCTCAATATACCTCCAATAAACAGGATGATCATGTGGACCTCAAAGTGCATGAGGCTCAAATGAAGTCATCATATATTGCTGTAACAAATTGTGCTCAATAAACTATGACACTACTACGATTCTCTCCCCCTGAGGTTATGCACTTCTCATGAAATATGCAATCCTCTATAAATAAGAAAGATATAATCCAGGACTGCAAGAGGGGATGCTCTTCACTACTTTAATATTTGTCTCTCCTTTCTCCACATGGTCTTTGGCTGCATCTTTCCTTCCTTCACTGGTTTTTTGCTATGTCCTCTTTTCTTTTGATGCTTTTGTTGATTTTTCCTAGAGTAATGGGGCAAAAAATAGCCTCTTTCCATATGGCCAACATTATAGCATGTATAGCACTCCACATGGCTAAGATATGTAACAAGAGGATTAGATCTCTTTCTTTTCATGTCATGTCTATACCTTGCATGCAATGTGATTCTCCTCCACTGGTTAGACCCGCAATTTATTGCCTTATGTCCAAACAGGTGACATGAATAATAATAACCATAAAAACCCCCATTATACTTTTTGGCCAATCTCCTTGGCTGCTAAAATTGTTGTAAGGTCCAATGATTTGATCTATACATTATGCTCCTGTAGTTTACTACAACATGTCCATACTTGTGACAACTATAACATTGTACCTCATACATTAAAGGGAAAAAATGAATTTTCTTCTTTTGAAATCTAATAGAGCTTCCACGATCCTCTCTTAGAGAAAAATTTTTTTTGAATGTAGGAACTCCTTGAGGTTTTCTTTTCTGTTGCTACTGGTTGATCTACTTCTAGTTTTACATTTTGTTTCATTGGCTTACACTTTTGCTGCCATTATTGTTTTCTATAGTCTTCTTGCGTTCTTCTTTATTATTTTTACCTGCATGGAAACTAGACTAGCCCTTTTATAATCCAATATTGGATTTATCCAATGGTGATCTTTGGATCTCAAGCAAACTAGCAAAGGCCATGGTACTCTTGTCCATATTTCAATGCTTTCTCAAGGACATCACTTCAGCTTCTAATATTTCACATTCATCTTCCTTATATTTGTACTAATTCCTCATACCTTCTTCAACTCTTTCTAATTTAGACAACTTAATTTTTAAGCTGACAATATCTTCCTTGAGCTTGGCCTTCTTATCACCATAGATCTATAATAAGTTTTCTTGATCCTTGCATGCAGCTATTAGTCTAGAAATATCAGCTCTAAGAACCTTAATAACATTCTGATCTTTACTATGTGCTTCAACAAGATCAAAATTTGAATCATCAAAAGTAAAACTCAATAGAAAATCATTAATATTTATACCTTTTGGTTCAATATTTTCTTATCTCTTCTCATCATCAGTTGAATCATGTGCACTAGAGGAATGCGACTATTGTGGCTGTGATTCTTGTTTTTGAAGGCCCTTCTTCTTGTTCTTCCTTTTGTTTCTCCTTTTCTCAAATTATTTATTTTTACTGGAACCATATCCAAATACAAATACTATATTGTCCCACATATCATTGACATATTTCAAACCTACTAGACTCTTCAAATCATCATGATGAATAATCTTGTGTATTATGCATCTTGTTACAAAATTTTCTCTGCGATTGGATCCTTGCCACAACCTTAACATACTAATCTCCAAATGTTAGATCCATAAGACAAAAATTGTATTCAACATTTTTGCTCCATACCTTGTAATTTTTAGTGGTGAGGATAACCATTCCTTGAGAAGTCATTTCAAAAAAAAAAATTCAAATATTTCTCCAACAAACCCAATATCTACTCTCCAGCAACCAAGCTACAACCAAGAGGCTGACTCTGATACAAATTGTTTGAAACCTTTAAGCACTACTAGGGGGGGGGGTGAATCATTCATGTGAATTATTATCAATTTTTTCCTTTTATTACTTATCAACTGAATCACACAGTTGTTATTGCAGCAACTCACAATATGTTAGGAGCATATGAGTAGAAAATAAACGTGAATGAAAACCTATAAGAAGCATATATTAAATGAAAAAAATCAAAGCACAACCAAAAAAATTATCATCACATAGGAGACATAATATTTTTGGTGGAATCCCTTTCGGGAAAAAAACCACCATTGTTGCTACTTCTCTTCTCTGAATTTCAATTATGTCAAGCAATTTGTCTTTTACATAGTTAGATGACTCTGATCAGTATGAGGAACACCATGAACACCTCCAAGTGGATCATAATGTGAAAAATGTATGGATGAATTAAAAAGGAGAAAATTATTCCCCCCCTAAACATGTGCCATTTCTAATATCATCTCAAGGTTGTAATGATTTGCTTCCATTGCAAATAATGTTTCCTTTCAAAAAATAGAAGCACCATATGGACCATAGACTCCACGTGACAATGATTGACTTACATATACATGATAAATACATGTTGTAGCAATGACATAAAACCTCATATATGACCAATATATGACCATAACATGACCTCATGACTCATGACTAAATGACCCAAATATACATACAATAAAAGTACATGGCTTCATGAGCATTTTAATGGAATATATTGATAAATAAATGGCTACTATCATAATATCCTATGCAATGCATAGTCCAGCCCAGCCTACTGAAGACTGAAACTGCGTAATACGTAATTTCGGTCAGCAGTGACATGCAACCAGCAAACTGCATTGCAAAATTTCTGGGGCCAACAGGACACTACCTCAAAGAATTGCGCAATGCAAGCCTAGTTAGTGCCTAGATATAGTTGCACAATCTTTGGAGGGACGACATAGCCTTCGCTTCCGGAAATGCGCAATGCTAGCCGGGTGAGGCACAGTTTGGGGCAAGGTAGCCAACTCATCCTGACAGGTGACTGAAGATATGAGAACTATGAATACATGATGAGATGAGTGCAAACAAGAGTGAATGATCATTCATGAAAATGGAAAGTGAAGGATTCAAAAAATGGGAAAACATGCATGTGTGTGAAGCAAGTCACCGCAATGGCAATTGTCCATGCAAAAATAGTTTCATGCATGCAACAACAATGAGATGCGAACAAAAACTAAAACAATGCTTCTACAAGCTAATATACATCAAAAAGACAACAAACATTCACTGAAATCAAGCAGACAACACCCACACGAAGTGAAACACAAAAAGCGACAGAAATGCAATGCCAGTCATGAAAAGCAAGCTTACCCAAAAATAGTTGAGCTGAATGTGTCGACTACTCCTAGATGTAATGTGGGATGTTAGAGTTGCAAGGTCAGTGTGAGGAATGAACTCTGTAGTGTTTGGTTGATGAGTTTTGATAAAATTGAAGATGTGACGTGCATGCAACAAATCTAGAAAGAGCGGCACTTGGTGGGAGTTTTTTGAGATGATCCTTGCATGCAACTTCCAGCTACTAAAAGTAGATCCTTGAATTAAGGGATGCCTTTTCATGCTGGCTTGGGAGAATTAGACCATGCATGCAAATTAAGTTTTCTCGGTCTTGGAGGGAACAGGTCAACTCAACTGCACATGCAACAGTTTGCTCAGTTGGGAGGAAAAAGTACGCATTCCTGGGAGGGAGTTGGGTTGGCTACCCAGAAAATTTGTGCAATTTCTGGGCAGAGAATCCGACTACTACCCAAGATTGCCCAATTTCTGGGTTGAGCAGTCCTGTTGGGAGTTGCGCAATTTTTCTAGTGAATAGTGATAGGCAGATTTGCACAATTCTGGAGCCCAACAGGCTGCCAAACAAAATTGCGCAATTTCTGGAGGGAAGGCTAATTACCCTCCAGAATTATGCAATTTCTTGAGGTTGCTGCTAAGCCTGTATCTGGACCAAGTCCGGTGAAACAACATGTGAGGGAAATGCAACAAGCTTTGATGGACAGGCTGTTATTGCACAAGAAAATCCCTGAAGCTTGTAATAATGTAAACTTTTAAACGGGAATTATAAAATCAAAACGGGATCTCTGGCAAAAAAACCCCATAAAAGCATCAAAAACAGTGCTAAAAATGAAATGTGTTCATGCTGGAATAACACCTCTTTTTTTCTAGGGTAAGTTTTCAACATGTTTTAAAAATGGCGGTGAAAACCAATTTTTTGTGCAAAAATTGTCCAAAAAACACCCTCAAAATGAAAAGTGTTGATGTTTGAATAACACTTTTTGTTTTTTCAATAGTAAATTTTGTGCAAAACATACCCTTACAACGAAAACTGTTGACCCTGGAATAAAACTTCTTTTTTCAAGGGTAAAATTTCAACATTTCGAAATAATGGTGTAAAAGATTTTAACATGACCCTGAAAAACATTAAAATTTCAAAAGAATAATGAAGACATTGAAATTTTAAAAAAATAACAAAATATAAATTAAAATATATACTAAAAACAAAACATAAAATAAAAAAAAATTAAAAAAAAAATCAAATATATAAAAAAAAGACAAAAAAAATCAACATTAAAAAAAAATCAACAAAAAAAGAAATCAATCATAAAAATGTAAAAAAAAAAAAAAAAAAAAAATTAAGATAAGAATTAAAAAACTAAAAAAAAACTTAAAAATTATAAACAAATGTGTTGATGCAGCATACCTTTTTTCAGAGGACTTATTTTTCACACTTTAAAATTTATTATGTCCAATTTTCTTTGAACTTATGAATACTTAACAACGAATTTTCAAGTTGTTTTATTTTTCTTTTTTTAAAATGTTGATTACTTAAAAAAACAAATATAAAAATATATATAAAAAAGACAAAAAAACATAAAAAATGTTAAAAAAAATATCTCATAAACCATAAAAGAATTTGGAATAAAAACAAAATTCTAAATATATATATATATATATATATATATATATATATATATATATATATATATATATATATATATATATATAATTAAGTAAATAAAAATAAAAAATAAAAAAAAGTAACAAAAACTAAAAAATTAGAAAAAGATTAAAAACAAACGAGATTCAAAACTAGTAAAATTGAAATTAAAAACATTTAAAAAAAACAAAAATAAACCCAAATTATAAAAAAACCCCAAAAATATGAAATATATATATATATATATATATATATATATATATATATATATATATATATAGATATATATATATTCAGTTAAAAAAAAAAATCAAAAAACATTTAAAGTTAAAAAAAAAATGTATTTTTGATCTTTAAATAAAAAAAAAATTATTTTTTATTAAGCCTTGTATTTTTTTATTTAAAAACAAAATAATTAGAAATTAAAAACTTTTAAACTTTTTTTTTTGCAATTTTATTTTATTTAAAAAAAAAATTGACCCTCTCCGCCGCCCGGCCACCTGTGGTGGCGCGGTCCTGGGCGAAGGGGCTGCATGTCGCCCTTGGTGGCGCGGCCTTGAGATTAGGGGTTGCATGCTGCTTGTGGTGGTGCAGCTCTGGGCGGAGGGACTGCATGCAGCACCCTCTACCCAGGGCCAGGCCACCACGGGTGGCCGAGCAATTCCCGAAATCGCATCTCTACCGCCCCACTGCCCATGGTCCCGCAGTCGTGGGCGGGAGGGTCACCATGGGGGAGCGGGCGACGAAGAGGGTCAATTTTTTTTTAATAAAAACAAATTGTAAAAAAAAAAAGTTTAAAAGTTTTTAAGTTTTTAAGTTTTAATTATTTTGTTTTTAAAAAGAAAAATACAGGCCTTAATAAAAAATAAAAAAAAATCAAAAATACATTTTTTTTTAACTTTAAATGTTTTTTGATTTTTTTTTAATTGAATATATATATATATATATATATATATATATATATATATATATATATATATATATATATATTCATTCATTTATTTTTATTTTATTTTTATAATTTGAGTTTATTTTTGTTTTTTATTTTTCTTAAATGTTTTTAATCTTAATTTTACTAGTTTTTTAATTCTTTTTTTGTTATTTTTCTATTTTGGTTTCATCTAGATTGTTTTTATTTTAATTTTTTCTAGTTTTTGTTACTGTTTTTTTTTTTACTTAATTATATATATATATATATATATATTTCCAAATTATTTTATAGTTTATGAGATTTTTTTTATCATCTTTTATGTTTATTTTTGTCTTTTATATATATATTTTCATATTTGTTTCTTTAAGTAATCAACATTTAAAAAAAGAAAAATAAAACAACTTGAAAATTCATTAAGTAATCATAATTTCAAAAAAAATGGACATAATAAATTTTAAAGTGTGAAAAATAAGTCCTCTAAATCAACACGTTTCAATATCAGTATGAAAATCACTAACATTTAAAAACAAGTATTTATATTTGACACATAAGGAAATTTAAAGTGTCAAAAATATGCTACGAAAAAAAGAAGTGTATTCTGCATCACCACATTTCAAACTCGCGTCACTTTTTTGCTACCTCTACGAAACGGGTAATCGTATCAGTGATTTAAATTGCCAAAAACTAAGCTCTAAAAAAAATGTGTGTTCTATATCGCCCCTTTTCAAAATCAGGTCACTTTTTTCCTATCTCTACAAAACGGGTAACAATATTAGTTCCTGTTTCAAAGTTTACGTTGTTTTGTGTACTTGACAAGGCATGACATGCTGCTATGAAAGGTTGGTAGGGAGGCTCCAAAATGAAGCGAAGGAAAAATTTTGGAGGGTGGTTGTAGCCGCTACAACACTTGGCATCACACTGGTAGAAATCCAGCTCTTTGAATGGACCTTGTTCGTGAAAGGTAATTCTAACACCTCAGGAAGTATTGTTTAGTTCTTAGTTCATCTTGGTTTCCACACTTGCTTGATTGTAAGAGGTAGCATCTGCCAAGATCTTGGTCAGTTGACACACATTCCAAGCCAAGGAAACATAGTTGTTTCGATTGGGGTTGAGGGGTATATTGGTGCACAAGGAGTATAGTCATTAGAGTCTTGGTTTCATCTCTGGTGTTGCTCTATTGCCAGCAGGCTTGGATAGTACCCTGACAGAGTCACGTTGGAACACAAGTATCGCTCCACTGCCAACAGTCCTGGTTAGTGCCCCGACGGAGTTACTTGCATCACCTCTCTGTAAATGAAGCCTTTCTCTTCTTTCACCTTATTCATTTTTCATTTTTCCATTTCTCACTTTTCATTTTTTTCATAATTGTGCATAACACTTATTCATTTTAGAGGTGGAAGAGGGATTCCGACATATTGAGAGAAGAAGATGTTGTTCCTTCAGAGAAGTAGTTTATTATATACCTCTGATGTGCTTGTTAAGGTTTCCCCCCTCACCTTACTCTACTTGACTGAGTTGACAAGGGTTAACCCAAAAGCAACCGACTAGAGTGAGTGACACTAGTTAGCACACAAGCGTTGTGTTTTCACCAAGGTTCACTTCAAACAGTACTTATTTTCCATCTACGTATCACGAACTGAAAATAAAAAATTCTTCATACAGACGTAGGATGACAAATAACCAAGTAGTGATAGTTGCAAAAGGCCTCTTGTACTTTACCCAGCTTATTTCAAGAGTCATGCATGGTTTCATATGAAACTAACCTATGAGCAAAAAAAAGCAAACAAACAAAAAAGTAAAGCAGAAGCATAAATGAATGTGAAAGAAAAGTGATTAAGCAAACAAGCAAGCATAATAATAGACATGTAAAGCAAGCAAGAAAACAAGCATGCAAGCAAGAAAATTGAAAGAAAACACTACTCCTACTCATAAGCTAACGGTGCATGGGCTTGATCACGTGAAGTGATATTTCCAATGCAACCACCAGTGCATTGGCTGACCCATGTTAGTGAAGGCTTGGTCCGCGAGCAACCTAGTTGTGTGAACCAGCACATGTGAAAGATACAATAATGAAAATAGACACACTCTGGCTTACAAGTTTCCATAGAACAAAAATGAGTGAAAGTGCATGAAATGCACTCTGTGGACTTTCCATGGTGTTGTACTACACTACATGCATATGTTGAGTGTACGAATTCCCTTGACCGTGACATGCAAGCAAATGTGAGAAAGCTAGACCACTTACGTTGCATAAGTGTTATTGCTATGTAAGATTCCTCCAATGCATGAGTGATGGGATCATGTAGTTCGAGTGGAGGAAGTAGAATCTGAGTGTTAAAATGATCTTGAGTGCATACAGATGAATGATGAGGAGCCTTGAGTGTTTGAAGAATTTCCTGATCAGAAGTGAAACCAACCTCAGGACAACGAGGGCTTGACATAACCATTAGCTTGAGTTGAAGTGCCTCGATAGTCTGCGGGGTTTTGACTTCGTTGAAAGATTGATCATCGTAGGCTAGTGGCTTAGACAGATTAACAACGAGTGAATCAACATTGTGATCAAATGATGAGGTAAAGAGATCACGACAACCAAGATCAAAAAATTCATGATGTTGGTCGGCATCCTCATGATTTGATGAATCACACAAAGGGGTAGATGAGAAGCAAGGATGTCCACCCTCTGTGTTTCCGGATAAAGAAGATGAAAGACCAAGTGGATTCTCAATGAATGATTGGCCCTCTCTCTTGTTGGATGATGGGCTGACATACGGTGTGTCATGCAAATGATCAACAATGGGTGCATCCATGGATGGAGATGCACATGGAAAATCCAGGATGGCAGGATGAACAAGGATATTAGGAAAAAATAGAGGAGGTACGGATAGACGAGGATGGTCCCCTACTGTCGTAGGACATTGAAGATCCCTGTCATGCTCTTCATGAATGACAGTGCATGTTGGTTGTGCAACACCAACTCCATCGATAGATTGATCCTCATTCAAAACAAGTGTAAAGCCGAGAATGGAAGAACACAATACAATGTCATCTAGAGGATGATCCGAATATGAAGACGAAGGTTGAGGCAAAAATCACTTGTGGAAAGGTATGGGACTCACAACCAAGTCTACGTGAAAATCAGAAGGAGCGATGTTGAAAGGTCATGACGGTTCAACAAATGTGTATTCATGCTCTCTAGAATCACTATGCAGTGGTGGAGTTGTTTGATGAGGGGACAACAGTCAGTTAGCTGTGACAATGACTATGTATGTTTGTGATTGCACAACTCCATCACTGAAGAATGTTGAGCGGGGTTTGAGCTTGAACTTCTTCTTGGAATGAGCAGATTTCTTAAGACAGTACTCGAATTAGTCATAAAGATAGAAAAATTTCATTTTTCTCTTTGGAGCTTGAAGCAACAAATCACAGAAGTGCTGCCAAAAATCTATAGGCAATTCATGCAGAGCCTTCTGTTGTTGTAGTAGTTTTTGATCAAGATGTTTTGGATAAAAAGTATATAAAGTTTCTTCAATGATATCGCAAAAGTGCTCAACTAAGTGCACATTATCAGCTGGTAGGCTGCACAACCATCGATGTTGAAATTTCTGAAGTGTGTATGCAAGTAGCAGGTTGTCTTGTTTGTTAGAACATCCTTCTTCCTAGTGAAGCAAGGCAAGGAAGTCATGTAAGAACTTAGGCTAGGCAATTTGGTATTCACCATCGTACATGTATGTGGACAAGAGATCAAAATACTCCCTCGTGAGGGTAACAGATTTGGCATGCGAAAAAAATCTTGGAGGAAGGAGAGTGTAAGGCTCCATGATAGATATGCAAAGGTTTAAAATAGGTGATTAGGGCTCAGCTTGTCATCTGGCCCTCCTTCTAGCATTAGAAATGTTGACAGTGTTGGACCCACTAGCATGTCAGGGGATCACCCTGATAAGAAGTCCCAATTAGACCTCGGACCATTTGGTGTAGGAGTCCCAACAGTGGGTTATACGGTAATGCCTTGACCACGTTTTGTGTAGAGGCAAGTGAGATGTCCCTGTTGGTAGCAAGGGTGTGATAGTTGTGGCAAGATACAGAAGGTGCATGAATGGTTCTAACACAGAGAGGGTGAGGTGAGTGCGTCTCTTGGAAACCTATGATAGCACGGAGTTAAGAAGGGAACACACGAGCAAAGATGCATCACAACATGGAAGGAAAGTTAACTAGAAATCCAAAGTGATGGTTAAACCAACAACACGTTTAAGAAATATTCATACAAACATATGAAGAAATATCTACACATACATGTGTAAAAAAAAATACATATATCATTTAGAGTACTCAAGATAGTTGAAATACAATACAACATATGCATGAAACATGTTGGCTCTGTTATATTAAGGAATGTAAGTTCCAGTCATGCAATACATCCATGTCCAACCACTAGTTTCGTCAGCAGAATGTTGTAGCCACAACGCCTGCTCCTCCAAAGAGATATACTAGCTCTGCACACTAGAGAAACTAAGGTGCATTACAATATTGTCCAAGATTTCTCTAAGATACTCCTATCAAAGCTTGGCTAAACAAAAGCCTTTACAAAGAGTTATGAGGTTGTATATATAGAAAAGGGTGCGGTGATCCTTGACATTCCCCTTTGTCTCAATTCATCTACCCTCATGAATCTTGATCTACTCTATGATTGTTACATCCAACTATTGACACTTCAACTTCCACTTGACAAGACGTTACATTACAATGCACATGTACCCATTGTTGACCCTCAAAACTGCCCTTTCCTTAACAACTTTTCTCATCCCTTATTCTTTGTTTTTCTCATGAAGAAATGAATTCCTATCATCAATAACCATTATGCATTGCCTTAAGGAGAACATTTTAGTGATTTACATGTTATACTTTTATGTTTGCTGTTTGAATAATTTTTTTTCTTTAGCTACGGAACGCAACCTATTCTGCAACTAATCAGCTGTTCCGTAGCTACTTCCATGCCTTTACAAGTTCCAGGTGTCAGAAGGAGAAAATAACTACATGGGAAACTTGGAAAACATCATGACATGGATCATGTCCTATTCACCTAGCCTAGGTCGACAAGGAAGACTCCAGTTAAAGGAGTATCCAAACGTAGAGACCTAAGGCAAACAAGGCTCTATTTTGTACACATTTCATAGTGATGGGATCTGAAACAACTTCCTGAACCCACGGACATCAACAGCCATTTGTGCAAACTGAATCCAACAACCATCACCTTGGATTTATGTCTCCAACAACCAAGGAAGAGAATTCCTTGTGCGTATTTGCTACGTGTTTTTTACTGTAGCATTTTTCTCCATAAAACAGTGGTATAATTTCTCTATAAATACCTGTGTGAAGAAAGAAGAACCAGTTCTAATTTGGCTGATGTATTAAGCTCAGACTACTGCTCTGTAATTTTGAAAACTCATTTACTGTGTTTTTTTAATACGAATACCGCAAGTTTCATGGATATCTGAAAGCATTTTTTTGGAATTTTGATTAAGTACGCATAACCTGAGCAGTTGCAGAGGGCCCTCGCACTGACTAAGGTTTCGTTTCATTTTGTTTTTTCTTTTATAGTTAAACTATAAGTTTATTGTTTCTTCCATAATGTTTATAACCATTTACTAACCTTTTTTATAATGCAATCTTTATCATTTTCTTACTAATGCAGAATAGTTCTTTTTGCTTAATTTCTTTCTAGTTTCTTATTAGTAGTTAGAAGTTGAATTCAGTAGTGTAGAGTAGTTTGTTTTATTTTTTGTTTCATTAGTCTTTAGGTTTTCAATTAAACTAATCAGCGCCATTTCATTACTAGTTTAGTGACTCATGGTGTAGGTGAATGTTTCTAAAAAGCCCTTCTAGTTGATGCTTCATTTTAAACTAAGTGGTTGAATACTTCATTTATGCAATGAGTCTTTTCTGTGTTTTTGCATTTATCTTCTCTTAGAATAATGAAATACAAAATTCCTCAAAATGTCATGCCAAGGAGGTTTGTCTTCCAAAATTGAGAGGCAGAGTAGCTAATTCTTTCATTTAGTTTTTTTGCAATTTCACTTTCAGTCTTTCATTAAGTTTTGTTTCTACAATAGACTAAACAATAGTTATAATCTCACTTTCAGTTTCAGTATTTCATTTTAGTTTTGTTTCCATAATAGTTAGCTGCAATTTCACTTTCAGCTTTAGTATTTCATTTAGTCTTGTTTCTATAATTGATTAGACAGTAGTTGCAATTTCACTTTTAAGTTCTTTTAGTTCATGATTTGGAAACAATGATAAGAGTAGAATAGAAACTCTATTTTCATTTCTTGATTGAACTTTACTTCCAAATCTTTCTTAAAGCACTTTTACTCCTCATTTCATTTGTTTAGATTCTTCGCAAAAGTAGGTTTAATATTTTGTTAAGTAAATTGTAAATCATTAGGGATTAAAGGATCAAAAACCCCAAAACAACATAAAACTCAAAAACACTTAAGTAAGAAGGGTCATCTAGCACATATAGTGCACTACACTTCATCAGTTTACAATACCTACATTGATAATTTATGTAGAGAAATTTAGGACACTAAATTGACCAAACATTTTGGCACCGTTGCTGGGGAAGTGTAACTAGGTAGCCTTATCTCTTACATTCAAAAAAGAAAAAAAAGAAAAAAAACAAAACAATGACATGCATAGAGAAAGAGACTCTAGGGGTAGATTTATAGCTAGGGGTAGAAGTTCAATTCCCACAACTCCACCTAATCCACCAAGAGTTAGAAAAGGCACACTTCCATCCCAGACTCATACTCCCAGCCATAGGATTCTTGGAATTCAAGGGAAAAAAACTCAATCAGAAGATTCTCTTACTTCATCTACCAAAACAGTCTTAGGAGAGAAATTTTTTGAATCTCCAACAACAGGGATAACCTTTTTCACCTCCACAGGAGAGCCTATTATAGTTGAATAATTAGGAATACCTGGTGAGGAAGAAGAAGTAGAAACTCTCTCTCATATTCCATTAATATAAGAACCAGAGGAGGAGGGAATAACCTTGTAGGTTGAACCCTATACTGATTCTGAATAAACTATAATGGCAGAAGAAGAACAAGATAGAGAATTGTCACTATTTGGAATAGGGGGTAGAGGGAGAGGTAGAAGAAACAATGGAGGAGGTAGAGGTAATAATGGAGGAGGTAGAGGAAATAGGGAAGTAGATAACTCTTTTGGATTCCCTATAGTGGATGAGGAAACACATACCACAATGAAAAACATCTCACCATCTGTCCTCCCAAATTTCTATGGGTTTAGAAGTGAGGACCCTAAAACATTTTTGTTTGAGTTTGAAGTCTTGTGGAGAACTTACGATTATCTAGAAGACTCCTAAAAACTCAAGTTGTTCCCTTCAACACTAAAATGGGCTACTTTGAAATGGTTCATGGGGTTAGTCACTCAATCCATTAGAACATGGAATGACATGAAAAAGGAATTTTTGGATAGATACTTGGATTATTGCATTCCTACCAATCATAAAGATGAGGTGTTAAAAATGATGCAAATAGAGGATGAAAACTTAGAAGACTTGATTGAGAGGTTTAACTATAATTTGAAGAGAGCAAAGATGAACAATTTAGATGAAGAAACTTTGAAAGCTCTTTTGTTAAAGGCCATTAGAGATGAGTGGATAGATATCCTTAACATGATGGGGAAGGGAGATATCTCTCAACTTCCATTGAGTGACATAGGAGAACTGTGTGTTCATCTCTCAAGAGGGAAATCTAAAATAGGGAAAGGGCCGAGAGATCCTTCTCTTGTTAGAGAAAACAAATCTGCAACTGGTTCTGTAAGTAGGGTAGAAATTCGCAATATGCTTGATGAGTTTAAAACTGATATTATAGGGGGCCTTAGTGAGCAACTAGACACCCTTAAAATTCAAAACAAGCAGAAGACAGAGGCTGATGCTTTAGCCAATTTTTGTCCAAAATGCAAAGAGAAACATGCTCTAAGAGAATGTCATTTAGATTCAAAAATTGTAGAAACTTGTATGGTTTGTTCAGAATGTCATGAGACCAAGGGTTGTCCCTCCATCCCAGGTCTTAAGGTTGTCTTTCAAGAGGAAACAGTCCCAAATTCTGCAGAACCTCTTTGTTTTGTTGCAAGAAGACCTTGGCAGGGGCCACAAAATCATGGATTTAACAATCCAATGTATCTTAAACCCCAACCAAACTAGAATTCTTGGCAGCAACCTCGGCCTCAACCTCAATCTCAGTATCAATCTCAACTATGGGAACAAGGGGTACAAAATCCTTAAGGGAGATTTTCTAAATATTATCAATATCCTCCATCCTATCAAAATTATCTTCCCCGACAAAATTAGTAACAAAATTAGCAACCACAACTTCAAAATCAGAACCCTCAACTTTCATTTCCATTTCCACAACAACCTCCACAACAAAGTCAAAATCCTCAACTCTTGCTGCCATTTCAGCAAAAACCAAACCAGCTACCTGCCCAACCATTACCAAACCCCAATAATAAAAACCCTCAGAGTGCTTACATGGTAGAAGGACAACAATTTCCAACTTACATGATTACTCCTCTAGATCTTAATGATGTTCAACTTAGATCTGGTAAGAAATTAGAAAAAGAAAAACCTTCTATAGTTATTCAAGAATAAGATACCTATGAGGAAGACTCCCTAAAAGTCAACAAATTTTTTAAGGGAACATCCCTCCAAAACCAAAGCATTGAAAAAGAAAAACAAAAAGAATCAGTGAACACAACTCCTATTTTTAAGCATCCAACATCTACTTCTACACCTCCTTTTCCTGAGAGACTACAAATTGATAGAGGGGTAGAAAAACAGATCTTGTTGCCCAATTATGATTTTCTAGATGAATTGAAGAATCTCTGTATCAAAATTCCTTTGTTACAAGCCATTAGATAAATTCCAATTCTAGCCGGGACAATAAAGGAGTTGAGCATTAAAAGACGAAGAAGAAAACCAAGGGAAACAAAAAGAATTCACCTGGTAGGAAAGATAGTAGAAATAATGATGGGAAATATTTCCATGCAGAAATATGTGGATCTAGGAAGTCCAATTGTCAAGACACATATAAATGGAATTTAAATTCCAAATACATTGATTTACGTAGGGGCAGAAATAAACATTATGAGTAGACAAACTATTGAGTAGCTTAAACTTCCTAATCTTCTTTACACACCTACTTTACTGCAACTTGCAGATAGATCAGTAATCAAACCAGATGGTGTGTTAGAAGATATTTTAGTATCCTTATATTCTTTGGAATATCCTATTGATTTCATGATCTTAACTCCCAAGAATAATTTAGGAGGACACACACTCATATTAGGAAGACCTTGGATGGCAACAACCAATTCTTTTATTAGTTGTAGATCTGGTGACATGTATATTTCTGATGGTAATTCAGCAAATAAATTTACTTTGTATCCTCTAGCAAAAGAATTCATAGAAATAGATGAAAAGGAATGGATTGATGATGAAGATGATATTCAGCCTCTCTTTACTATGTCAGAAATTAGTGAAGATAGTCAAATTTTGAACACATCGGAAAATTCCGAAACATCTTCAGAATATGATCATGGACAATTTCAAGAAAAATATAATGTTGAATACTTGTCATCTAGGCAGATGTCTCTCTATTCTATGGAAGAATTTGGTAGTTCTACAATTCAGATTTTTCCAGGTAGGACACTGAACATAAACAAAAACTTGGAGAAACTACAACAAGAAGAGCTAGCCAAAACATTACAAAAACATTCTGCTACATTTTCATGGGAATACATCGACATGAAAGGTATTGATCCTAAGACTTGTATCCATCATATCTATATTGAGGAAAACAGTATACCAATCAGACAACCTCAGAGAAGAATGAATCCAAATCTTAAGGGAATTGTGAAAGAAGAGCTCCAAAAATTACTCAATGTAAACTTCATTTACCCAATTTCAGATAGCCAATGGGTTTCTCCTTTGGTAATTGTGCCCAAAAATAATGTTAAATGGAGGGTGTGCATTGATTACCAAGAATTGAATAAAGAAAACCCTAAAGATCACTTTACTTTACCCTTTATAGATCAAGTGTTAGATACATTAGCAGGAAAGAAGTATTTCTCATTCTTGGATGGTTTTAGTGGTTATAATCAAATTCAGGTAGCACCTGAGGATCAGGATAAAACCACATTTACTTGTCCATGGGGAACCTTTGCTTACTGAGTGCTTCCTTCTGGGTTATGTAATGCACCTGCAACATTCCAAATAGCGGTACTAGGAATTTTTTCTGATCTAATACATGATTGTGTAGAGGTATATATGGATGATTTTACAGTCTATGGAAACACATTTGAAGAAGCTTTGGAAAATTTGGAAAAAGTTCTTAAAAGATGTAAAGAAGCTAACCTTTCACTAAGCCATGAAAAATGTTTTATGATGTTTACAGAAGGTATTGTTTTAGGACATCACATTTCAAGAGATAGGATTAAAGTTGACAAATCTAAAGTTGAAGTCATCTCTAAGTTATCAATTCCGAATTGCCAAAAAGATGTTAGAAGTTTTCTAGGATTTACAGGATACTATAGAAAATTTGTATAAAACTTCACTAAAATAGCATCTCCACTCTTCAAATTTCTTACAAAAGATTGTGAATTCAAGTGGAATCTTGATTGCCAACTAGCATTTGAAACCTTGAAAGAAACAATATCTGAAGCACCCATTTTAAGAGGTCCAAATTGGAAACTTCCTTTCCATATTTCAAAAGATGCTTAAGATACAGCTCTAGGAGTTGTATTGGGAAAAAAATATTTGATTCCTTATGCCATTTACTATACAAGTAAGAATTTTATTCCCATTGAGTTGAGTTATACTGTGACTTAAAAGGAATTTTTAGTTGTTGTTCATGCAATTAATAAGTTCAGACATTATATAACAGGCTATGAAACCTTTGTTCATACAAATCACTCTGCAATTAGATATTTGATGAGTAAACCTATTACTAATGGCAGAGTTACAAGATGGGTTTTACTTTTGCAAGAATTCAACATTACTATGCTAGATATACTTAGAAAACAAAACACAGTTGCTGATTTCTTGTCCAGGATTCAGAATATCAAAGAAGACTCTCCAGTTGAAGATAAGTTTCTTGATGAATATCTTTTTGCAGTAATTACTCAAACTCCTTGGTTTGTAGATGTTGCTAATTACTTCGTTACAGGGAAGTTACCTTCACATTTCTTTCCTAGAGAGAGAAGAAAGATTATTTAATAAATTGCAAGATATTCATGGATCACTAACGAATTGTATAAAACACGGCCAAATCTTATGACCAGAAGGTGTGTAAGGGAAGATGAAATACCTGATATTCTGAAAGCATGTCATGATAAGCCGTGTGGTGGAAACTTTGCTGATAATATGACAGCTTATAAATTCCTTTCTTCAGGATATTATTGCCCATCCATCTTCAAAGATGCTAAAGAATATGTCAAGAGGTACGACAGTTGCCAAAGGGTAGGGAAACCTACTTTCTCGAATGAGATGCCATTACAAACTCAGGTACTTATCGAACCCTTTGAAAAATGGGCTTTAGACTTTATTGGACCAATTAATCCTCCATCTAAGTAGAAAAAGTATATATTGGTATGCATTGATTATGTCACAAAATGGGTAGAAGCTAAAGCATTACCTTTTGCTAATGAAAAATCTGTAGTTAATTTTCTTTTTGAGGACATCTTTATTCGCTTTAGTGTTCCAAGAGAAAATGTGACAAATCATGGATCTCAATTCACGTCCAACATGATGGAAAGGCTTATGGAGGAGTACAAGATCAAGCATAGGAAATATACTTCATATAATCCACAAGCAAATGGTCAAGTGGAGTCTAGAAATAAAGTGATTGAAGGAATCCTCACCAAGATTGTGCATATACATAGAAGAGATTGGACAGAAAGGCTTCCTGAAGCGTTATGGGCCTATAGAAATACATGGAGGAACACAATGGGACATACACCCTATGAACTTGTTTATGGGAATCAAGTCCTGTTCCCTATAGAGTTCCAAATTAGAACTTTCAAAATGGAAGTCCAATTGGGGATGGAATTATCAGAGGCTCAAAAGCATAAACTGGAGCAATTAAATGAAATTCATAAAATCAAACAAGAGGCAGTTCAAAGGACTGACATAGTCCAACAATAGAGGGCTAAATGGCATGAAAAATACATCAAGGACAAGAGGTTTCAAGAGGGAGATTGCGCATTGTGATTTGATTCAAAGTTTAAAGATTTTCAAGGAAAGTTTCAAAATCATTGGCTTGGGCCATATGAGATTGAATTTTTTTTTAGTAATGGAGCAGTGAGGATCAGAACAATAGATGAAAGTCAAACTCCTCTTCTTGTGAATCATCATAGATTGAAAATATATCAAAAACCAATCTCAAAGGAGGTGTTCATCAAGATATTCCAGAACAATTATGAAATGAAATTAGTGAAGAATCCTTCTTCTCCACCAACTTAGTCTTTATTTTTCCTATATAAAAAAAATATAAAAGAAAAATAAAATAAATAAATAAATTGTATAAAGTTGAAAACCAATCAGTGATTGGCATGCTTATATAGAAAATACAGGGTGAAAATCAGAAGTTTCTGACATCCTATATTTTCCATTTCCTTTCTGAAGAAGTGGTGACAAAAAGCCACAGTCACTCTGCATTTTTCAAAATTCATGGTCTCATCTCATTTCACTTTGTTTTTACAGTTTCACTTCACTTCATTTGCCATATTCCACCAATTTTTTTTGTCTTTTCCAACATTTCTTTCATCTCTATTTTCATTTATTATCTTGTCATATTTCCACTTAAACAATTATTTCATCCATTCATAAGCCATATTTTACTTTATGTTCTACATTCTACAGTTGTTTCTACGTTTTGCAACTGATTTCATTCTGTAGTTGATCTTGTTCTGCAGCTAATATGATTCTGCAGCAACAGTTTGATTATCAATCCAAGCACAAAGTGTCCAGTTCATAATAAAATCTTGTATGCAGGTAATTGAAGGAAAAAAAAACAACTTTGAAGACCAATCATGCCTAAAGTACATGTGGAGCAAACATCAAAATATTAGCAAGCGGAAGGTAAGGTTCCAAAGGTAAAATACAATTTTTTTTTTCCAAAAAGCAATTCAAAAACATAACCTTGTATAACATGTATGATCACATGTCTCCTTGATTAATCATTATGTGATTTGACCGCCACGATGTCTCTGCCATATCTTCCATCTTCAATGACAAACGGTCCAATGATTCCTTCATAACTGATCTTCGTTTTAAACTCCATAAACTTGTACTTAACCGGACTTCTACAGCTACACCTGTTAATAGTTAGATTAATGACATGACCTATCTATATATGACTCTTCAAACCCTGACTGTTCATTTATTACATGCCAACTCTTAAGTTTTTCTCTCATATTTACGCAGCCACTTTGTGCATACAGTCACTCTGTTTTCATATACTTTGTGCATACAGTCACTCTGTTTCCACACATTTTGTGTATACAACTTCTCTGTTTCCATATACTCCATAGATACAGTCGTTTTATTTCATATTCACAGTCATTCTGCTTCCATATACTCTGTCATCTCGTTTCCATATCCACAGTCATTTTTTTCTATATACCCAGTTGCTCCATTTTCATATACATAGTCCTCTTTACACAATCATTCCATTTCTTAGACAGTGAGAGTAGTTTTGAAGAGTAGTCGAGAACAGAGGTTATGGGGCTTATTGTTAGAACTGAACCTGTAGGGGTGAAATACATGGAGGGTTATCCACAATTGAAGGTAATGTTATAGAAGGTTAGTTGGCTGTATTTTATTGAAAAATTCAACGATTACCACAAAGAAATCACTAAATCCTTTACAATATCCTTTGATGGTACCGAAATTGGGGACAACAAATTTGCAGTTACCAAGTCTTTCATAGCTAAAGCGACAAAACTCCCAAGGCTAGGAGAAAGGTGGTTTAAGAACAAAGAGTTTCATGATGAATCTTGGAAGGTAATTCTTAAAAATCTAGGTATGGATATTTCAATATTTAGAAAATGGATTCCAATTCCTTCACTCAAAAACAAATGGAGTAGCATGTTGTTAATACTGCAAAAGTTTATTACATGTGAAGGGAGGTTTGGATCTATGTATGTGTATCATATACGATTGTTAATGAATTTTCGAGAGAATGGAACCCTCAATCTTCCATTTTTCCTTTTGAATAGTCTGAGAAGAATGGCAACCAAAGTTCAAAAGAAAGTTGAATCAATAGAAACTACTCTATATAACCATGGACTAGTGAAGATTTTAGTTGAATTTCATTTAACAAGTGTAGGGGATACATGGGAGGACTTCTTGGTAAGGAATTTCTTCCATGATGCTCCAGATTTGTTTGATGGAAGTCATGTTAAGATAAGTAGGAGAAAGAAGACCAATCTCACCATTCAAAACACCCCTGAAACTTTAGCACAAAAAAATGATGAAGAACCAATCTTTGAGAAATTAACAAAGAGCAGAAAGTAGACTAAGCAGAGGAGAAAAATAAAAGAAAAGGTTGAGGAAATCCACAATGATATTCCTGAACCTTCATCACCTAGAGAGGATGAACAACTACTTTTCAAAAGACTAACTAAGATCAACTAATAGATCAAGAAAGATAAAGAGAAAGGAAAGAGGAAAAAGGATACAAAAGAAGAAACTATAGGCTTCCAAAACTTGAAGAGGAGTTCTTGACTCCGAGGCAAAGTGAAGAAGGTGAAATCAAAAGAGGCCCAGTTTATAAATTTAGAGGAAGAAACTCCAACTCAATCCCCTGATAGTATTCCATATGAGGAAAGTCCACAGAACTCTCCTCCACAAAACTTTGGAGGCAACCCAAGTAGAGCCTCTCCTAGCATTGATCCAATACAACAGAAAATATATGACTACATAAAGTCATTAGAGAAAAAGAGTACATCATTAGACCGAGGAACTTCAGCTAATCCAAAGCAGCCTTCCACCTGACAAGAAACTCTAACTAGCTCTCTCAAACAGGAGATCTATGAGCTAGAAATTCTAAATAGGCACATCCAAAGAGAAAATGAAGCCTTAAAGGATTAAAATAAGCTGGATAGGGATATTCATGACAACACTATGATTTACTTGGGTTTATGGCAAAGGAAGAACAAGAAACTAAAAAGGAAGAATAAGCAGCTGAACAAGGCACTTATTAACCTCAAGTACAGATTTCTCATGAGGAATCCAAGGATGGCAGTTGGTGCAAACAAAAGCAGGAAGAGGAAGTTGGATCTGTTGGCTGAAGTATCAGAACAAATGTAGTAGGAGGAGGAAGTTCACAATTTTGATTGCATGGCGACATGCAATAGTCTTACAGTGGGGGTATGTTGAGCCTCAAAACTGCACTTGCCTTAGCAACTTTTCTCATCCCTTCTTCTTTGTTTTTTTCATGAAGAAATGCAGTCCTATCATCAATAGCCATTATACATTTCCTTAAGGAGAACATTTTAGTGATTTACATGTTATACTTTTATGTTTGCTGTTTGAATAAGTTTTTGTCTTTTAGCTATGGAACGCAACCTATTCTGCAGCTAATTGGTTGTTCTGCAACTACTTCCATGCTTTTACAGGTTCCAGGTGTCAGAAGGAGAAAGTAATTACATGGGAAGCTTGGAAGACATCACGACATGGATCATGTCCAATTCACCTAGCCCAGGCCGACAAGGAAGACTCCGGTCAAAGGAGAAGTTAAACGTAGAGACGTAAGGCAAACAAGACTCTGTTTTGTACACGTTTCACAATGATGGGATCTGAAACAACTTCCTGAACCCACAGACTTCAACAACCATCTGTGAAAACTGAATCCAATAGCCATTACCTTATATTTATGTCTCTAGCAACTGAGGAAGAGAATTTTGTGTGCCTGTTTGCTACGTGTTTTTGACTGTAGCTTATTTTTCTCCATAAAACAGTTTTATAATTTCTCTATAAATACCTGTGTGAAAAATGCAAAACCAGTTCTAATTTGGCTGATGTATTAAGCTCAGACTATTTTTCTGTAATTTTGAAAACTCATTATTGTGTTTTTCTAATATGAAAACCGCAAGTTTCTGTTGGAAATAATACTGAGAAGGGGGGGGGGGGTGAATCAGTATTATGACATTAATAAAACTTTTTCATTTCCATAATCAGATTCATATATGCTACTTCCACAACTTTTTATGATTAATTTAATTGATCTTCAATGAGTCATTAGAACATTATCAACCATATTATCAGATAACAGATGCAGTAATAGAGAATAGATCATCACACATAAGGCACACACATGAACACCATGATATAAGGTAGAAACCCAATGTGGGAGAAAAACCACCTGCTGCAAGTCATCTCAATCTTCTTCTTAATAAGAAAATCCTTTTACAATATTTGTACTGGTGCAGTCTTATACCAGTATGGGAGCTTCAACCCCCTTTGCTCTTGTACTAGCCGATTCATTTACTAGTACGCAGGCTACTACCTGCTACAATGCTCCAAAGATTTCCCTTAGCTCTTGTACTAGCTTAGATACTAGTACGTAGGCGCCGACATACAATCTTTTCTCCTCCAGGTACCACGTTTCATCAATTTTCATACTGGATACACTGAAGCAAAACACATAATCTGAAAGGCCACATTTCATCCAATTTCCATACTGGACCCAACAACAACATTGAAGCTCATAATCAAACAACCTTCTGAAACACCCAATCACCAGATCAATACATATACAATGAGAGTCATCAATCAGATCTAGTCCATCAGATCATTAAGAACCTGATCCATCAATTCTGAATCTAATCATAATCATTCACTCAATCACTGTTGTTATCAGAACATAATACCAGAAACCAGACATCACTTCAAAACCCATAACACAGCAATGATAAACATGAACAGCTAAATTGATTTCAAGAGAAGTACGCAGCTTCACCCATGTAATGCCTGCGTACAGTACGCACTGTTCTGAACTGTGCACCTACGTACTCACGCACTGTGCCAAATAGACTTCCTGCGTACCTCCGCAACTGCAGCGCTTCTGCTCCTGCGTACCGACGCACCTGCAGCGCTTCTGCGCCTGCGTACCGGCGCACCTGCAGCGCTTCTGAGCCTGTGTACCGGCGCACTTTTCTTTCACTGTACCTGCGTACCTTCGGGCATAAATGATTTCAAGACTTCAAGAATAACCCAGACAGTCAGATCTAAAGATCTGATCATGCGCCGAAGAGATCTCAGTCCATCAATAGATTCGCCTTCTTTAGATCTAGACCAAATCTAGCCCTCATAAGATATTCAACCAAAGACATACTTAAGCCAAATTATCTCCTTTGCTTTATATAGGCAAGCTCCTCCTAAAATAATGGAACAATACCACGAGCCGACACCATAATAACCAAATACCGTCGGCTAAATACCAAGAGTAAAACATAAGAAAACCCCACATGTGAATTTCTTTGCCTTGAAATGTGTGCACTAGGGGTACGCACCTCCTGAACGGCTGGCCTGCGTATCTGGACGTGGTCCCTGCACGATGTACCTGCGAGTACGCACCTTCTGAACTGATTTCCTGCGTACTTCTTAATTTTCAACATATTGAGAGCCTTGCCACGGGAGTTGCCATCAAGTACAACATCTGTAACATATAGCCATACCAGAAACATAATGCCAACAATCTCCCCCTTTGGACTTGATGGCAAAGCTTACTAAGAACTTGCCATTTGATTCCTTTGAGCTATCCTGCATCTATGTATTATGTCACATCTAATATCTCTTCTGTAGATTCATCTGAATGTATATAAGTGAGATGATATTCTATGAAAGGGTTGCCATCAAGTACAACACATGCATCATAATGCCAACAATCTCCGCCTTTGGACTTGATGGCAACAACACCAATTCACTCTCCCCCTTTGACATCAAGGGCAAAGCGGTATGCTCCCCCTAAGAACATGCTCCCCTTGACTATAAACCAGATCTGCTGAAGTCTCTGAATGAGCTCCCCCTTTGTATATGTCATGGTGCTTCAATCTGATAATGGTCTTTCTGAGAACAAGCTGAGATGTTTGCTCTGCTATATAGTGCTGTTCATGCTCAAGCTCCCCCTGACTGTAAGCAAGGTCTGCAAAAAGATGTTCTACAAGAAGAACATGACTTTATATATCATAAATGACCTTCCTATCACCAAAAGACTCAATACATACATCCATCACCCATCACAATAAGGATCATCCATCCAACCAAGTGGGAATATATCAGAAATATGAAAACCAAATACATTACATCTTCATCCCATGCATAGTGGGGGGACATAGGCCGTTACATGACCTGAAGAGATGACTACAATAGATAGACCATTACAACGTGAGTCTTGCTATGACCTTTACATCAAACATCTAAAGATCATGACAAACATCATCAACAACACTGTATAATCTGCTCCATAGTATCTGTCAACATCAAGGACTTCTGCATCAACTCATAACCATCCAGATCTACATGAATCAAGAGCCATCAAATGAAAGCATCTGCATCAATCAACATATGTATGAATAATCATCCCTGTATCCAGCCAACAATCTTCATCCATTTGTGCCAAGAAAGAAATCATGCATCATGCACATGTCAACAGCAGAATATGATTGACTCATCATCATCATGTCTCCAACAATGCAAATTTGAATAATCATCCACGAAATCAGCCAACCTCATCCATATATGTGCCAAGAACAATAAAGACTCCATGCAAGCATCATTAGAGAATCAACCATAAATCTGATCATGTGACCAACTCATAACCATAGCAAGATGAATCATAAGCATTGTCACCAAGGACCATAATGCCAACAATGCATTCAGGACATATGCTCCCCCTGAACCAGTGCCATCTGTCAAATCTGATCATGCATATCAATAAGAAGAATCAGCCAATAAATGCCTTAAGACAGGTACGCACTTCATCTTCTGCTCCCCTGCGTACACCCGCATATATCCTTCTGCTGCACTGCGTATATACGCAGACAGTCTTCTATTACAGAGCATACCCACGCACCTGTTCCATCAGTTGCGCCACGTACTGCACACACCTTTTATTTTATCGCGCCGCGTACTTTTCTGTAAGTACGCAGGGTATCCTCTATCACGCTGCGTACCGAACGCACTCTTTGCTTCTATCGCGCCGCGTACTCCTCTGTAAGTCCGCACCTCTTTTTCTGTTTCTCCGCATCCATTCGCATGTCCTCTTCTGATAAGCCGCGTACCTCCGCATAGGGACTGTGCCTTCACTTGCGTACATCTGCACCCAGTCTTACGCTCTGCTGCGTACGCCCGCACTTTCACAGTTGATGATATGCGTACTTCTAATTAGGGCCAAATTAACAGTCCTCTTTTGTGCCACTGACAGTCAGATTCCCAGATCTGATAGATTCATTTCCCACTTCACTTGCCTACTGCCTTCAAACAAGCATATACGCGATTGTGCAGTATCCAACTCGCGTATATATGCGACTTGCCTTTATGAAGTTTGCATATGAGATTCAGGAACCTGAAGTTTTGTACTTTCAGCTTCCTCTAATTCTGGTATGTCTGTACATTGTGCTGTGCCATCCTTTTCTGACTGTACTTCCTTTTTCCTCCATATCTTCAAGCGTGATGATGACATTTTCTCCTTTTGATATGGTGCCCACACTTTGTTCCTGCATTCCTTAGCTATATGTCCAGGCTTGTTACATGCATAACATCTTACATGTTTCATATTCCTCCTGTAACAATCAGCAGCTTTGTGACCAAACGTATTGCAAGCAAAGCAATATCCATAAAAATACCTTGATTGAGATGACTTGTCTACATAATGGTCTTGAACTCTTCTTCTTCTACATCTAGCTGCAACATGTCCAAGATTATGACATACATAACATTCAACATTATTCATAGGAGGAGTAAAGGATTTTCTTTGAGGAATCTCTTTCCTTGGTTGATGATGAGATTGATCTTTCATTTCTTCATTGATCACTTTAGATTTCTCTTTAGAATTCCTTGCCTCACCTTGTGAACTAGATTCACCTTCAACAGATTCATGGAAACCAAGACCAGTCTTTATAGCAGGGGACCTTTGACTACTAAGAATATCATCCAATACTTTAGAGCTATCTTGAAATCGTAAAAGCTTATCCTTTTCTTCTAGTTTACCTTTCAAGATATTTACCTCAACCTGAAGCTGTTCTTCCTTTTCAAGAGATTTCTTTTTCAAAACTTCTTCAGCTTTCCTTCCTTCTTCCATTTGTTCCCTTAGTTTGAGAATCTCCTTTTCTTGTTCTTCATTCAGATCCTGCTACATTTGACGAACTCGGAAGGCACATTCTAGTTGAGATTTTAAGCTGGTGACTTCGTTTTCTTGTTTTTCAATAGCTTGGAGTAGATATGTATTCTGCTTCTTTGATTCTTCAAGATCTCCTTTTAGTGAGAGGATTGTAGCTTCAAGATTTTCATAATAACTGGATCGATCTCTGAGCTCCTTGATTGTTGTGTTCTTTTCAATTATTTCATCTCTTAGAGATGTTGCTTCATCCTGCAACTTTTGATACCTTTCCTTGCATAACTTGAGGGCACCACTCTTTACGTCAAAACGTTTTTCTTGTTCAATAATTTTGTTTGTCAGCTTGTTAAATTTTGCCTCTATTTGACATCTTTCTTGCTCACCCATAAGAGCAAGTTCAGTAGTCTCACTATCACTTTCATCTCTTTCACAAGGAAATATAGCTGGAACATCAGAGGATAACACATTCATACCTGATAATGATTCTGAATCTGATTCTGAATCTGAAGAGCTTCTTATGCCTAATCCCCAATCGATTCTTCCACTGTCATAGTTCTTCTGAGATGACTTCTTTTTCTTATGAGCTTTCTTCTTAAGATTCTTTCCCATTGTTCCACGGATCTCCTTCAAGCGATCAAGATTCTATCAAAGGACCTGCTCTGATACCAATTGTTGGAAATAATACTGAGAAGGGGGGGGTGAATCTGTATTATGACATTAATAAAACTTTTTCATTTCCATAATCAGATTCATATATGCTACTTCCACAACTTCTTATGATTAAGTTAATTGATCTTCAATGAGTCATTAGAACATTATCAACTATATTATCAGATAACAGATGCAGTAGTAGAGAATAGATCATCACACATAAGGCACACACATGAACACCATGATATAAGGTGGAAACCCAATGCGGGAGAAAAACCACCTGCTGCAAGTCATCTCAATCTTCTTCTTAATAAGAAAATCCTTTTATAATATTTGTACTGGTGTAGTCTTATACCAGTACGGGAGCTACAACCCCCTTTTCTCTTGTACTAGCCGATTCATTTACTAGTACGCAGGCTACTACCTGCTATAATGCTCCAAAGATTTCCCTTAGCTCTTGTACTAGCTTAGATACTAGTACGTAGGCACCGACCTACAATCTTTTCTCCTCCAGGTACCACGTTTCATCAATTTTCATACTGGATACACTGAAGCACAACACATAATCTGAAAGGCCACATTTCATCCAATTTCCATACTGGACCCAACAACAACATTGAAGCTCATAATCAAACAACCTTCTGAAACACCCAATCACCAGATCAATACATATACAATGAGAGTCATCAATCAGATCTAGTCCATCAGATCATTAAGAACTTGATCCATCAATTCTGAAGCTAATCATAATCATTCACTCAATCACTGCTGTTATCAGAACATAATACCAGAAACCAGACATCACTTCAAAACCCATAACACAACAATGATAAACATGAACAGCTAAATTGATTTCAAGAGAAGTACGCAGCTTCACCCATGTAATGCCTGCGTACAGTACGCACTGTTCTGAACTGTGCACCTGCGTACCCACGCACTGTGCCAAATAGACTTCCTGCGTACCTCCACAACTGCAGCGCTTCTGCGCCTGCGTACCGACGCACCTGCATCACTTCTGCGCCTGCGTACCAGCGCACCTGCAGCACTTCTGAGCCTGAGTATCGGCGCACTTTTCTTTCGCTGTACCTGCGTACCTTCAGGCATAAATGATTTCAAGACTTCAAGAATAACCCAGACAGTCAGATCTAAAGATCTGATCATGCACCGAAGAGATCTCAGTCCATCAGTAGATTCGCCTTCTTTAGATCTAGACCAGATCTAGCCCTCATAATATATTCAACCAAAGACATACTTAAGCCAAATGATCTCCTTTGCTTTATATAGGCAAGCTCCTCCTAAAATCATGGAACAATACCACGAGCCGACACCATAATAACCAAATACCATCGGCTAAATACCAAGAGTAAAACATAAGAAAACCCCACATGTGAATTTCTTTGCCTTGAAATGTGTGCACTGGGGGTACGCACCTCCTGAACGGCTGGCCTGCGTATCTAGACGCGGTCCCTGCACGGTGTACCTGCGGGTACGCACCTTCTGAACTGATTTCCTGCGTACTTCTTAATTTTCAACATATTGAGAGCCTTGCCACGGGAGTTGCCATCAAGTACAACATCTGTAACATATAGCCATACCAGAACATAATGCCAACAGTTTCATTGATATCTGAAAGCGTTTTTTTGTTGTTTTGATTAAGTACACATAACCTGAGTAGCTACAGAGGGCCCCTATGCTGATTAAGGTTTCATTTCATCGTGTTTTGTCTTTCATAGTTAAACTATAAATTCATCATTTCTTCCATAATGTTGATAACCATTTACTAACCTTGTTTATAATGTAGTCTTTATCATTTTCTTAGTAACACATAATAGCTTCTTTCAGTGTAGAATAGTTCTTTTTGCTTAATTTCTTTCTAGTTTCTTATCAGTAGTTAGAAGTTGAATTTAGTAGTGTAGAGTAGTTTGTTTTATTTTCCATTTCATTAGTCTTTAGGTTTACAATTAAACTAATCAGTGCCATTTCATTACTAGTTTAGTGACTCATGGTGTAGGTGAATGTTTCTAAAAATCCCTTCTAGTAGATGATTCATCTTAAACTAAGTGGTTGAATACTTCATTTATGCAAATATGTCTTTTCTGTGTTTTTACATTTATCTTCTCTTAGAATAATGAAGTATAGAATTCCTAAAAATGTCATCCCAAGGAGGTTTGTCTTCCAAAATTGAGAGGCAGAGTAACTAAGTATTTCATTTATTTTTGTTGCAATTTCACTTTCAGTTTTTCACTAAGTTTTGTTTTTGCAATAGACTAAAAAATAGTTGTAATCTCACTTTCAGTTTTAGTATTTCATTTTAGTTTTCTTTCCATAATAGATAGTTGCAATTTCACTTTCAACTTTAGTATTTCATTTAGTCTTGTTTCTATAATTGATTAGACAGTAGTTGCAATTTCACTTTTAAGTTCTTTACTTCATGATTTGGAAACAATGATAAAAGCAGAAATAGAAACTTTGTTTTAATTTCTTGATTGAACTTTACTTCCAAATCTTACTTAAAGCACTTTTAGTCCTCATTTCATTTCTTTAGATTCTTAGCAAAAATAGGTCTAAGGTTTTGTTAAGTACATTGTCAATCATTAGGAATTAAAGGATAAAAAACCACAAAACAACATAAAACTCAAAAACACTGAAGTAAGAAGGGTCATCTAGCACATATAGTGCACTACACTTCATCAGTTTACAATACCCGGATTGATAATTTATGTAGAGAAATTTAGGACACTAAATTGAACAAACACCTGTGTGAGACAAAATGGCTTGAGCAAGCCATGCAAGACATCACTGGCACTCAGACCGTTGTGGTGAGACCAACTCTTTGACATGCTTGTGATGGTGAAGGTGGTGAGTTCATGCCAAGCTTGGTCATCTGCGATGGTGTGTATATGCTCAATGGTGAAATCTTGTTGCAGCGAAATCTTACCTCTGTTGCATCTAGGTGCATTGGTATGGCTCCTCCGTCTAACTTGTCTACTAGCATGCACATGGTCTTATTGGGTTCGGTTGAATAGGTGACACATTGATGCATAGTGTCCATGCTAATATTCCTATGTGTGCTGGTGTTCATGTGCATCAACTTGTCAAAGTACATGTTCAGCTCCAGTTAGACTTTCTTCTTATCGTCACCTTGGCGAGTGTGCCAAATGGGTTGGATTTCATGCATGCGCACAATGACATGCATGCTACTAAATTCCCTTGCATGCGATCAACAACACTACTCACCTTGTCTACTCTGTGCCAGCTACTGGGATGAGTCTATAACTTGTACAGGCACAATTTCATCCAGCTATGCATGTTTCACCTTGTACTGTACCTGTTCCTATTGCAACTCACTCTCCCATCTGTGTAGCTTTTGTTATTCCTTGAGTTGCTAATTTAGCAAATGAAACTCCTTCTCTATTCCGTTCTATACCTTTGCATGATCTTCATGTCACACCCTCACCTCATAGTCTGAGTCTCCAAATTTTCTTTCCTCACAAGTGGATCTGCTTCAGCTTACAACTTTGTTTTGCGTTTATGTCATCAACAACCTTCCTCTTGCATTTGTTGCATCCGATATGTTGTCTTCAGTTGATGTCGATGGTGATAATTACTGTGATGCGGCTACCATCATATCTTGATGTCCTTGTCTATGAAAAACTTGATCTCTTCGTTGGTAGGGAAGTTTATAGACACTTGATTGACTTCATCCTCAAGTGTGCTTTGAATGGTGTCCTTTGACTCTATTCTCCTGAAGGCAATTCTACTTGTGCTACTGAGAGACAAATGAAAATCTGCGATGCCTTGAGACATAGAAACAATCATGGCAAGCAATCTATTAGTCGAAAACGAAAACAAACTTGAGGACTGACTTGCAACATATCTGTGTGATTGACCGTGAAGGTTGCACAATTTTCACCGGGAGGATGATTGCCAAAACTACACAAGGCACATTTTGCGCTGTCAGGAGGCTGATTGATTACTGGAACTATGCAATGCACAGTCTAGCTTGGCATGCTGAGGACTGAAACTGCGGAATGTGTAATTTCAGTCAGCAGTGACATGCAACCAGCAAACTGCGTTACGCAATTTCTGGTGCCAAAAGGACACTTCCTCCAAGAATTGCACAATTCAAGCCTAGAGGTCAGTGCTTGGCTAAAATTGTCCAATTTCTAGAGGGAAGGTAGAGCCTTCACTTTTGGAAATGCGCAATGCTAGCTGAGCGAGGCACGGTTCGGGCCAAGGTAACCAAGTCTGGCCAACAGGCGACTGAAAACATTAGAACCGTGAATGCATGATGAGATGAGTGCAAACAAGAGTGAATGATCATTAATGTATACAG
Source organism: Pinus tabuliformis (assembly GCA_031772625.1). Classification (NCBI taxonomy): domain Eukaryota; kingdom Viridiplantae; phylum Streptophyta; class Pinopsida; order Pinales; family Pinaceae; genus Pinus; species Pinus tabuliformis. Next base: position 818,532,299 of record CM062806.1, on the reverse strand, counting down.
CAAGTGCAGGATTCAGAAAACAGGAAAGCATGCATGTGTGTGAAGCGAGTCACTGCAATGCGACCGTTCGTGCAAAAACAATGTCATGCATGTAAAATTAGTGAGATGCGAATGAAAACTGAAATGGTGCTTCTATAGGCTAATATATATCAAAAGTAAAGCAAGAATTCACTAAAATCAAGTAGACAACACCCACACAAAGTGAAACACAAAAAGTGACAGAAATGCAGTGCAAGTGATGAAAAGCGGGCTTACCCCAAGAGATTTGAGCTGAATGTGTTAGAGACTCCTAGATGCAATGTGGGATGTCAGAGCTGCAAGGTCGGTGTGAGGAATGAGCTCTACATCGTTCGGTTGATGATTTTTGATAAAAAACTGAAGATGTGACATGCATTCCACAAATCTAGGAAGAGCGACACTTGGTGGGAGGTTTTTGAGATGATCCTCACATGTAAGATCCAGCTGCTAAAAGTGGATCCCTGAATCAAGGGATGCCTTTGCATGCTGCCTTGGGAGAAGAAACCCATGCATGCAAATCTGTTTTGCTTGGTCCCAGAGGGAACCAGTCAACTCAACTTCACATGGAACAGCCTGCTCAGCTAGGAGGATAAAATGCACATTTCTAGGAGGGAGGTGGGCTAGCTACCCAGAATATTTGTGCAATTTCTGGGTAGAGCATTTGACTGCTGCCCAAGATTGCGCAATTTTTGGTTTGAGCAATCCTACTGAGAGGAATCGCACAATTTTTCTAGTGAAAAATGATAGGTAGATGTGCATAAGAGCCCAACAGGCTGCCAGACAGAATTGCACAATTTTTGGAGGGAAGGTTGGTTTCCCTCTAGAATTGCGTAATTTCTTGAGGGAGCTACTTAGCCTGCAGCTGGACCAAGTCTGGTGAAACAGCCTGTGAGGGAAATGCAACAAGATTTGATGGAGAGGCTATCATTCCGTAAGAAAATCACTGAAGCTTGTGTACTTGACAAGGCAAGACATGTTGTTGTAAGGTTGATAGGGAGGCTCCAAAATGAAGCTAAGGAAATTTTTTTGAGGGTGTTTGTAGCCACTAAAACACATTGATTGATTATGTTAAAGCCAATAATCATCATGGCTCATCATTTAACTGTTTAGATTCTTGTCGGATATTTGAGGTACTTTAGCATGAGCTGATGGTTATGTCAGGTTCTCACCATCTTGACAAAGTTTCTGGACATGATCATATAAAATCCTTCTTACAATATTCTCTTTGTGATTCAATTCAAAATCCCTTTTCTCATGAGCATCAGGGTTTTCGAATTGATTGTTTTCAATATCAAAATCGAATCGTCGAATGGTTAGGTCAATCTTACCTAGCAAGATCCATAGCAAATAATAAGTTTAGATCAATCTTGATCTTGGAAAAAATTGAAAGCATGGATGAATTTACACTCATGAGAAACCTTAAAGATTTGTATAATTGTCATTGCAATCAACAAGGTAAAGTCCAAGACTGGCTCAAACTAGTCGGTATTGCAAATGTTTCTATTTATAAGGAAACCCTTCAATTTATTGTGAAAGTTTTTCAATCTCTTATCTTTACTCTTGCACATTTTTCTATATTTCTCTTAATAGTTTGTATATTTTTGTTTACAGGTTAGGAAAAAATACGATGGCTACATTAGAAATACCATTACACTTATCTTGGACCTTCTAGTTGGTTAGGTTAGGAGTAGGCTTAGTTGTATTTAATTTCCCTTGTATTGCATCTACCCTCTGCCATGCTCTTCATTTCATCTTTGAGTTTATTTATTTTATTATTTTATGATCTCCATGTTGCTATTAGTTTATGTTAGTATGATAATTCCTAGCATGTGTACCGAAAATACTTCACTTAAGTCACCGGTGACAAGTGGCCCTAACAACATTATGTGGCTATTTACGCTTCATAACTACAATAATAAAACTAGAAAACCCTGCAACAAAAATATTGTATGCGATCCAAAATAGAAAACAACAAGAAATATCCAATGTAATAACCCAATAGAATAAGACTTGTATCTGAATAATATTTTATTAAAACACCTGGTGAAGGAAATCTACAACATGATTTTGTAAATCCCCCTCCGTGGGATGGGTCCTTTGATGTCCTTTTACTTCAACGATCTATTTTCTTCTTAATGTGTGAAAAACCCAAATAAAAGAATGGAACTCAAGTGGGAGCTTAGATGTGAGAATACGGTAATGGTGATGATGATAATCATCATGGTAAAGAATGGATGGAAACCCCTCTTATTTATAAAAAAAGTATTGGGTTGATCTCGAAAATTGAAAATAATAAAATAACATGAACCAAATCAATATCTAACCATTAAGAATACTTTATCATAGTTTTTGGAGAGGGAAAAGATATTCAAAATGGTCAAATATCTTTATTTAGGAATAATTAACAAATGAAATTATTTAATAATTATCTCATGAGGATTAAGAATGGTTTGAAATTGAAATAATTATTAAATAGTGATTTAACAAATATTCCAAATATAGAATTAAGGAATAATAAGTAAATAGTGATTTATTTAATTATTCCTAGGTGATTTATTCAAATGTGACAAGGAATAATTATCAAACAATGATTTAATAATTATTCCTAGAAAAATTTAAATATATATATATATATATATATATATATATATATATATATATATATATATATATATATATATATATATATATATATATATATATATATCCAATTATTTTCATGGGTTTTTTAAATTTTAGTCGGAAATAATTTAATAAAAATGGTTTACTAAATTATTTCCCATGGTGAAAATGATTTTACTATGGTAAAATGTGTCCTACATGGTGTATTTCAAACCACCTAATTAGAAATGGTTAGGTGATCTTATTGATTTTGTCTTTGATAGCTTCGCGTTTGGAAGGATGGATAGACCTTTTATTTTGGAGGATAGGGATGCATTGGGCCCTGTGTCGATGTGATGCTCAACAATGACCGAATCAAGTCCAGGAATCTTGGAATAAGGCCAAGCGAAAACATCACGAAATTATTTGAACAACTTAGTGTAAGCATCAATTTTTTCTAAGGTGCATTGTGCCCCCAAAATGATATTTTATTTGATCCCTAGTTTATTCAAAATGTTAATTTTGATGGTAGGGTAGATGTTAGCCATATTTCCTTCTTTGAAAGAATTTGGTGCAGGAATGGGGTTTTTGAACCAGTCGACCTAACCATGGATGAAGTCTTTGGAATCTACAACATATTGATCATGGGTTTGTTGCAGAAGGAAGTACACATGATGGTGCATATCATCCCAAGGATAATCAGGGGTGGTCACAGATTCCATGATGTCTTCATTAGAATGAAATATTGGAGGACAGGAGGAAGAGAGACGACAAGATGGAGAAGATCTACATGAGGCATCTTCATGAGAGACAAGGTTCACATGCACATTTTCAACAATGGGGAAAAGATGAGTAGTAGATGTGACATATACCTATTTTGAGACCAAAGTGTTTGCCAATGAAGGTTCAATAGAATCAAAATAGGAAACTTCAAGAGAAAACCATTAGATCAATCCCATGGATGACGACAGGTAGAGAATAGGGTAGGTACTATCTGTCATCTCAACTTTAGGAGGAGGGATAATGATGGATGGTTGAGAGTCCTCATGTTTTGGCATAAGAGTGGGACTAGAACATGCAGGTCAGGGAGAATTGGAATCACTATGAGTGACATCTAACTCACGAAGCACTTGAAGTGTATTGTGAAAGTCTTCAATATGGGGAAATGATGAGAATAATAGTCGTAGTTATCACACAAATCACAAGGGTGATTCATGCATAAGGATCTATTCTTCTTAGATAACTAGGGTAAGGTGACGTGGACAATAGAAATGTTGAAGTTAGGAAAGGTATCAAATACCACATTCTTGAGATTAGTGAGCTCACAACAATTATTGGTGGAATATCCAACAACATCACATGAAGTGCATGGAGGAGTAGGCTTTGGCAAATTAGGAGGAGCTAGAGTTAGTTGGGGTGCGTTGTCTTTGGTTCCTTTTTTTTCTGGTATTTTCTCCCCTCACCAAATGATTTTGCAACAAGAGTAAGCTCTTTTTGAGGAGGATGTGGAACTGAAGAAAAATAATGTGTAGGAACAATAGATTGAACTGGGTTCAAAGTAGTGTTGAACTGGGATCTCGGTTGGAACTCAACATAGCCATGATAGGTGTAAAATAAACTCTATGGAGCGGGAATAAGAACAATATCTAACTAGAAGGATAATGACCTGGTGGAACTGCTCTAAGATAGTTAAGACCTAGGTGAATGGTTCCAGGATGCAAAGGACTAGGAGAGATACCAGTAGAAGGAAACAGAACTTGAGGAGTAATGCGTGAAGGTTGGGTTGAGTTGGGAGTAGTAGGTTGCGGAGGTGCTAGCTATTGTGAAGGCGTACCATACCGCTTATGGGTATCCCGTGACACTTGAAGCATGCAAACATTAGAAGAGCTAGGATCTGAGGGGGTAGGTGATGGACCATAATAAGAAGCAAGCAACGTGGAAACTTTGTAGGCTCTAGGTGAAACATTGGTGAGGGATGAGACAATCTTACTGAGTCATCAATGAGATAGTGGATTGAGGGGAAGTTTGAGACTTAGGATCGCAGTAAGTCAACTAATTGATAGCGACGATATTTCAATTATGGGGAAATAACATCTTATGAAAGACCGCAAATGTGAACCAAGTTAGGTGAACCAAGTTGTTTCCAAATGCTAGCAATCATCACACATGTAGAGGCACCTTCATCTATGATACGCTACTAAAAATTTCATTTCTTATGGAGAATGGTATTTCAAATACAATTGATGAAGGAAGGGGGGGATGCTATGCTTTTTCAATGTTAAAGACTATCATATGATCATCAAAAGGATCCATAGCACACAAAGAAAATAGGAGAGATTTTCATTGGTATGGGCACATCTGGACGACTTCCAACGTTGACATGGCATCAAGAGAGTGTGCAAAGTTATCTACTATGCTATATGCATGGGGGGATTTAGAAGAAGTAGTATTTCGATGTAATGGACCTTTGGGGATATTAGGGATAACCTCTACCTTAGGAGGAAGGATCTTTAAGGTACCATTTCATGATGACAAAGGTTTAGTGGAAACATGAGGTTGGGAATTAGTTGCTGACTTTGTGGGAGGCTTGTCATATTTGCGTGATCGAGTCTAAAGGTTGAATTGTTTGGTATTGACTTCATTGGAATTCATCATAAGGATATGGTAATCATTGGGGCCATATTTTGAAGTTTGGGGAGTTGAATGACCTTGTCTAGGTTGAGAAACAATATATCCTTGATGAGGAAAATGATTGGTAAGCATAGCTAGTTGAGATGAAGCACGATGAGGAGGAGGTGGAGCCATGGGCTGAGATCCTCTACAAGAAGTTGCTGGAGCTTCCCATACTTGGCACATCTAAGGTAAAAGGGTACACTCATGGGGATTAAGGGAAAACACACTACAACAGGACAAGGTTTATTTGTACGAAGATTTGTGCTTTTCTTGTTTTGGTCACCATGTTATTGGGTCGTGGGATTTGGTTGGTTTCCATGAGGGGAATTAGGTGGTGGACCCTGGCTAGCCTGATTACCTTGAGATGGTTCGTTCTGGTTACCTTTCCCCTTCTTCCATTTCTTTGGGTTGGGGGTATTGGTTTGGCTCAACTGAGCATAAACTTGAACTTAAGGAGGAGGTCATTTTTGTGGCAGAGGTGTAGGAGGTGATAAGCCCCAGTATTGCAAAAAATATGCTACAAATCCTATGGAGACCAACTTTAATTTATCAACCTGGGGTTCGTGCAAACTTGGAGGTGACAGTGTTATATGCACAACAAATGTAACAATCTACTCTTGTCACTTGTCAACTGGGGTGATAGACCACTAGTGTTTTTAAAACCCATCTTCTATTGAATAGAAGGAGGGTGAATATTAACAGTGAATGTAAATCTGTCTCTAATGCAGAAATTAAATGTTGGCCTTTGTTAAGGAAATGAAATAGAAAGTGCTATGAAATGCCATGAAATTACCTAGCTAAGAATTAACACACAATACTGGCAGAAGAGACCTAATTTAACCTTTCATTTTATCATCTAGTTGTCTAGACTAAATAAGAATGGGAATGATCCTAACATTACTAAGACTGATGTATGCATGCACTAGCTAAATTTTTAGAAAAGGGTCTTTTGGTTTTGAATTTAGAAATGTAAATGTTAAACTAAGAAACTTGATATTTTGGAGGGGAGGAAGGTATGGGAAAACTGGTCAAAAATGGCATTGAAGGGTATGGAGGTCAAGTTGAAGGCCTAACCTAGGATGTGATCATCATCTATGCCCAAAACAGTCTAAAATAGGTTGCTACAGGGTTTTGTGTAGTTGCTATAGGATTTCTTGTAGTTACTATAGGATGTCCTGGTTTATTATAGGAAACTTAGCTGCAAGATGTAGGAAGGTAGTGAAGGTGAAAGGAAGTGTTGGGAAGGTGTATGGTGGTGGAATAAGGTATGGGGAAGGTTCATACTACCCAAGGATCAACCCAACTCTTTAGGATGGTTGGATTTACTCAACATTGTTGTCCATGGTGGCTACAAAATGGAAATATGAATTGGAGGTTGGTAGGGTTTGGCGAGAGGTGGAGAAAACTTAGATGAGACTGGTGGAATGAGTTCCTCCCTACAACTCAGCAAATCCTGCAACAACACATATTCGTTTCTTGATTTATGCATAACTTTATGTAAATGTGGAAAACATGATTTGAATTTTAGAAATTGGTTTATCGATGGCCAATCGATTAAATCTATGGAATGGAATGCTTTCTAATCTACAACAAACTCAAGAAACCGAAACGATAATTGTAGGTGCTTCTAAACAATCAAGAAATCCCAAGGTATGTAATAACCAGGAGATAAATATGTTTTTGGGGCTATGAGTGGGGCACTCCTACCATGATCCCATGAGGGAGAGGAGGATGAGGCCATTTTCATAATATTTTCTGAAGTCTTTTCTTTCACTATTGTAACATTGATCTACTTATCCAACTAATGGAAGAAAAACTAACCAATCATTCAAGGACTTGTAAATTAAACAAAACATAAATAACTTCAGCAACTAATCTATGATTCTAATCAAAGAATACATGTACAAAAAGAGGAACCTCTGCTGCTAGGGTTGGGCCCTAATCCAAGAGCTTTAGCCCTCTGAGTCAACTCAGTTTTAGATCAAAAAAATCCTTTTCATTATCACCAAAATTTCAAAAATAACTTGAGAATAATAGTCACAATATCTTAAGCTCGAAATTTCCTCTTGGCTACAACAAAAAGTCGAATACTAATGAGGCCCTAGGAATTTTTATTTATACAACTGAAGCTACTAACAAATTAAAAGTAGGGAGGTTTGGCTCCCAAAATTGAGATTGAATTGTCTTCAACTATCACTGGCTTGGCTGTCAATGAACTCGGTGGGCTTGGATTCTTGCAACTCTGAGATGATGAGATCTGGTGGAATCTTCGAGTGTTTGAGGAGTTAAGGAGGCAGACCCAATCTCCTAAAATCCCTCTTTCTTGTCTACTTCGAGTTCTTGCATTTAAATTAGCCAAAACTGCTCCAAATCCTGCAATTAATGCACATTAGGCCACATGACATAACATCTCACCTTTACCCTTCTCACTAAGAAAAATATAATAAAATATTTATATAAATGTGAGAAAAGTTTATTTTAACAAGCTGAAGAGTGGCATTAAGGTCCATATAATTTACCTATTGATGAGCCTCATATCACCCCCTACTGAGAGTGTTTCTCATCCTCTGAGAAACTTTGTCTATGTCCATATCTTTCATAGCACTTGCGGCCTCTATGACATCCCAAGCCTTGGTTGATGGAGTTTCCTCTTGTGGATAAAACCTTACATGTTTTTCTATTTCCTCCCATTTCTTTCTTTCCTCTTCCTCCTTTCTACCTTCTATCATACCCAATAGCAAGGGTGGAGTGAGTTTCAAACCAATCCAATTGATTGTGAGTGTTTGTAGTGCATTCTTATACAGTGGGTTCCCTTCTAGTCCATCTCTCATCGTTTTAGGGGGATGATACTCCCTAATCCTTAAGATGTATGGTAGGGTGCCTCATCTCCTTTGTGATGAGCACCAGCATTGCAGCAAGGATGCTGTAACTCCTGGGCTACTAGCTTTACTTATCAACCTGGGGTTCATACAAACTTGGAGGTGACAGTGCTATATGCACAAGTAGAAGTGAAAGTCTTGCCTGTTGTCACTTGTTCATCTGGCGAGAGACCCCACGGGTTCCAAGCCAGACTTCTATAGAGTTATAAGAAGCTTGGTTCTTTGATGGGAGAAGAGAAAATCTATTCTAAGGGAGCTAATCTACTGTAGTAATGAAGAAAACAACATGTAATGCTAAATCACAACATATCTTACTTAACCATTTAAACAACTAAACTAAGTAGAATTTCTAAATCAACACTAACCTAATGCTACTATCTAAGTTACAGAAGTAAAGAGAATCAAACCAAACTAATGTGTAAGCAAGGAAACTAAACTAAGTCTGTTTTCACGTTTTTGGTGTTTTGGTAAAATCAAGCATGCAAGGAGTCAAGCAGAAAAGCAAGCAAAGATCAAAATCAGTGAAGGGAGGACATAATGAAGTAGCAATGCATAGGAATCGTTGGATCGATCAGCGAATAGTAAAAATAGAAAATGAGCTATGGAGATTTTATCGTAGGCGATTACGTGAATAGATGGATGAATAGGACTAATGGAAGATGAATGGCAGAGATCTTATCACGGGAGTTTGAGTGAATAGATGGATGGATAGGGTTAATTGAAGATGAGTAGTGGAGATATTATTGTGGAGATTAGGTGAATAGATCAACAAACAGAATGAATGAAAGATGAGTGGCAGAGATATTATCACAAAGATTAAGTGAATAGATCAGTGAACAGAATGAACGAAAGATGAGCGATGAATATTTTATCACGGAGGTTTAAGTGAATACATGGATGGAAAGGATTAATGGAGGATAAGCGATGAAGACCTTATCGTGGGAAAAATGTGTGGAATGTTGGAGCAGGTTTCCATAGGCGGTAAGCAGTCTCTCGCGCGTCATCAAGGTTGTAAGCATAATTCCAAAATTTACGCGATTAGCCTAACTGGGTGACATGTAGCACGAGAAAACCACTTTTCTCACGTGCTCTCGAGCGGATATTGGTCGTGCAAGAATCCACATGAGATTGCGCGATAGCCGTCAGATCATGCGGGTTTGATCAATGGTGGAGATCAACCATGCTAGTTGGCGATCGGGTGACGTGATAGCCATTGGGTCGATTGTGCAACAGATCAACGGTGGAGATTTGGAGCACATAAAGTAGGTGGAAGAATTCATGATAGCCATTGGATCAAGCTAGACAGATCAACGGTGGAGATTTGAAACGCATAAAGTCAAGCATTAAATTGAATCGGACGGTGATTCGTCAAGTTTGTTGTGGATCGGATAGTAAGGAAATCTATGGGTATAATTTGATCAAGACCTATTTTATTGGCTTTCGTTTAAGAATGTTGTGTTGAAGGAAATGAGCATATGCACAAGAACTGATGGAAAAATACGACAATGAAATGAACCATGTACTGAATCAAGACAACAAACTTCATGCAAGAATCCTTGGCTAACCTGATAATTGAAAGAAGGCACAAATGGAAGCAAACCAAAACTCAACTGATCTACTCTACACTGTGGTAATGGAAATGTAGTTAACTAAGAAAATGAACAATTAAACCATGCATCTATGCTAGCTTACATGTACATTAAAGAGGAGCCTTAGCTGCTAGGGTTGGGCCCTAACCCAAGAGATTCAACCCTCTAAGTTAACTCAATGTTGGCTCAAAACAAAACTCATTCTTATTATCAAAACAATGGATTACGTCAACAACTGTCACAAGTCTTGTAGCTCGAAAATAAAGTAAAGTTTTACAATCAAAATTCCAAATCCTACTAAGGTCCTAGGCCTCTCTACTTATATGACTGAATTATCCAATGAATTCCTTAGAATTACGGAGGCTTAGCTCCCAAACTTGATATAAACTGGTGCTTTTACTTTTAAACTTTCTCGGCCGCATTCTAGTCCTCATGATTTGGTTATTTTTCACTCCCAGCTGATGGAGGAATATTCGAATGGATGGGTAGTAGATGAGGAAGATTTACCTCCTATAATTCCTCTCCCTTGTCCCATTCGAGTTTTGACCAAGGTCTTTTCCAAAACTCCTTTCTTTTATCCTTTAATCCTGCATTACATTCACATTAGACCACAAAGCAAAATATCCAACTCTAACTCATCTCATAAACAAAATATAATCAAAATTATGCAATACGTTGTGAGCATATTTGGTTTGAATAAGCTAGGAGGTGAAATAAGGGACATATAATTACCTAATGATGAGGCTCATCATCACCCCCTACTGAAAGTGTTTCTCACCCTCTAAGAAACTTCGTCAATGTCCATGTCCTTCATGGCTCTGGTAGCCACTCTGACATCCCATGCTTCTGTTGTGGTCTCTTCTTCTTGTTCATAGAAGCCTGCTTTCCTTTCTACTTCATCCCACTACCTCTTTATTCTTCTTCTTTTCTTCCTTCTAGCATCCCTAGGAGTAGTGGTGGACTAAGTTTTAGGCCTATCCAATTGACCTTCAAGCTTTGCATTGATTTCTTATACATTTGTGTCCTCTTGGGTGCATCTCTCAACCTTTGAGGGGAGTGATATTCTTTGATCTTCAAGCTGTGTGGTAGTGTGTTACATCTCCTTAAGAAGGCATGTATACTATCTTCTCCTAGTAGCTTAAACATATCCTGAAAATGTGAAATTTCTTACTCTTGGGTAGCAAGATATCTAGGTGCCATATGAGGATCATTTTCAATTAGATTATGGGTGCTAATTAGGGCTATGGGATTTGATTGTTCAGCTCTGATGAAAAGAGGTTCATTTTTCTCTCTGGCCAATATTATTTTCATCTCTACAGCCCTTGGCTCCTCATGGTTCATCCATGATGCCAAATCCATTAATTGAAAATCTCCTAGCTCGGCATTAGGATCCCAAACATTCATGTCTGTGAGGGCCATGTTGTGCAAGTAAAACTCAGCCATTTTGGCCCTTGTTGTGCTAGTGTCTTTATCTAAAATTGCATCCATTGATCTTTGAGGTATAGGGTATACTTTTTGGCTAGAATCCTACACCAGAGTGCCTCCATGGAGAGGCTTTCCATGTAGGCCAATTGGATCTCTTTTTCCTATAACTGCCTCCTTAGCCATGTGTTTTCTACCTCTAGTTGAGATCTCATAATTCATTCCATGTCTCTTATCCTACTCAACTCTCTTCCCATCTCTAGTAGCTTCTCTTCCATATGGGTCGCATCCTCTACCTTCTTTGATTTCGAAATTTTCATCCATCGGTGTGTCCTTCTTCTCTCCCTCTCAAGCTCAAAGAAGAGAGTGATGGAAAATTTATGTGGTATTACTTTGCCTCCCTCAATGAATATGTAATAATATCTCATATTGGGTTGTGGGCTAGGTTCCTGTAACTTTGCGGACTCTCCCTTAGATGTCTTTAGAGAAGTTTCGCCCTCTTTCACTTGTGTTGTTGCTTTCTTGCCTTCCCTATGTCCTTGTTTTCCTTCTTGCTACTTTTTATGTATTTCCTGTAATGTTGACAGAGCTTCCTGTAGGATCGTCTAAGTATCCCGTAGAAGGATTTTTCCTTTTTGAAATGGGGTCAAAGGTTCCTTGTCTTACTTTGCTGATTCCAACTTAGTGATAGACCTCCCAACATAGGTTATGGGAGAATTTGGGGAATCTTGTTTTGATGTGCCCTCTTCACCTTTTATTTCCAGTGAAACTAGCTTTTCTTGCTCTTTTGGCAAGTCCTCAATTATGATTGGGGTCCTGGTGGGTGTTTGTGGTTTCCCCTATTTGATCCTAGTGCTCCTCCTTATTTTTAAATAGAGTTGGGTCTGCCTCTATATTTTCCCTTTTCACTTTATATGTGTGCTTAGGGAAGTCAAGGAAGCAATTTCCTGACTCTCAGTGGGTTCAGGAGACAACCTTGGATATTCATCCCTTTTCTAGGTGTGTTCCTCAAGGCTTGCTTCTTCCTCCTGTTCTTTCTCTTCATTTTTTTCCTCTTCTCCTTCTTCCTTTTCTTCGTCCTATGTTTTATTTGTTTCTACCTCCTTGATGGCTCTCCAATGTGGTTTCGGTCCTCTCTGATCTCAAAATGAACAAATGATGCATGAGAGTTTGGAATGTTTGTTATTTATGGTCGATTCGTTGGAGCGTTGTATTGGATGGTAGTGTATGAGATTTCCTCTTTGGGATCATTGGACCACCATTAGTTATCTTGCAGCCTCCCCTCATAATCATCACTGACTCTCACACAACTTAACTCGACCACCTTTTCAACTCATTCTTCTTGATGTGATTTTTCCACGTGTCAGGTTGACTAGGAGTTCACTTTTTGTTTTCGAGTTGAGGGTGGCCAAGTAAACTGGCCACCTCCATCTTATACAATAGAACTTTTTCATATTCCTACACTTTATAATATTGTACTTAGGGAAGAGTTCAGATGAGGTGCCATACTTGTGCCTTCCTTCGCTTGATTGATGCATGCTGGAGGGTGAATCTATTGTGCTTATTTTTGTTCATGTAGGTGCTTTTCCATGGTCATTGTTCTGCATATTTCTTCTTTTTGATGTGGTTTTCTTCTTTGTTGTTGTTTGCAGGTGCTTGGCCTCTACTGCTACTATTGTGCTTTAGATAGAAGTCATAGTGTCTACTGCAGTGTAGGATCTCTTTTCTTGCATGGGTGTTGAAGTAGAATGTATGTAGAAACTGTTGTTGTGAGAGAAGAAGCTATTACAGGGTTTCCTATAGTTACTACAGGAAATCCTGTAGCTATCTTTTTCATCATTTTTTTTTTTTTTTTTTTTTTCACTTGGAGGAGGAATGGGTGGTGATGTAGGAGTGGAAGGATGGAAATGGAGGATATGGAGTGGTAAGTGAGTGAGGTCAATGATGGCATGACCATTGGACTTTTTTTTGTATTTTTTATTTTATTTTTCTGAGTGGTCTTTGATAGACACAAAGGTTGGTATGGTCATGAGCTGGTGTTGGGTGAGAGGTGGTGAGGTGTATGATACCCTATTTCAACCTATAATAGGCCTACATCATCATTTCCCAATTAGAATTTCATTCTTGTAGTGTTTCAAGATATCCTGTAGTACTACAGGAAACACTTGTAGTAACTATAGGAAACCCTGTAGAAGTCAGAAAACAGCATAAAAACTAGTTTTTGATGCTTCAAAGTGCGGATGGATGATGGAGACATAGTAGGCATGGGAGATATGAAGTGAATGGAGGAAGAATGGGTTGATTCTTGGATTTCTTTCCTCTGAACTCTCGGTACTTTTTTTCCTTTAAAAACCTAAAAAAAATCATAAAATTTTATTAGTGGGTAGGTTTGAGGTCCTTGCCATGTCATTTTGCTTTTTTTATTTTCTCTTTCCTTCCCATTTTTGAAAGACACACAAGTTTCCTCAAAGGAGGTTTCCAACCTGTCTTCTTGCCCTAGGTGCCTCAAGGGAGGTTTTCACCGAAGGATCTTTATATTTTCCTTTCTTTCACTCTTGGGCTGCCTCAAGGGGGTTTTCAACCCAAACATTGGCCTTAGGTTCCTCATAGGGGTTTTCACCTATGTCCCCTATTGTTTTTTTCTCATTTTTTCAAAAATAAAAACAATCTTCAAGAATTTGGTGAGCTGGAAGCTAAGACACTTCCAAACACATTAAATTCCTTACTAATGGTACTAATGAAATCTTCCCTTGACATGGGTCTTTTATAGGCCTTCAATCTATATCCATTGACAAGCAAGGGGCTACCTTCTTCATTAATGGTCCTTATTTTCATAGCCCCATTGTCACGGCACTTTTCTATCAGATATGGGCCCAACCACCTAGTCATCAATTTTCCTTTGAAGTCCTTGAACCCGGAGTAGTAGAGAAGAGCCCAATCACCTTCTTGAAAAACTTTGTCTTTGATGTTTTTATCATGCCAAACCTTTTCTTGTACTTGAGTAACCTCTGTGTTTAGGAGGGATTACATCCTAAATTCATCTAAACCATTGAGCTAGAGCAGCCTCTCTTGTTGTGCCTTTGTAACATCCAAATCCAACTGTGTTGCCACTCTCAAAGTGTTGTACTCAAATTCAATGGAGAGTAGAGCCTTCTTCCCATAGAGCAATTCATAAGGGGTGAAGCTAGCGGTTGTCTTCCAGGTTGTATTATAGGCCTAAGTGTCTTCGACTAGTCTTTAAACCCAATCTTTCTGAGACTACTCACAAACTTGGGGAGAATGCCTTTGAATGCTCTGTTAGTAACCTCTACTTTCCCATTGGCTTGAGGATGATAATAATTTGAATTCCTATGCTTGATCTTATGCTACCTCAATAAATTTTCAATCAGTTGTGAGGTGAATTGAACTCCCTGATCAGTGACTAGCTCTCTAGGGTACCCAAACTTGTAAAATAATTCCCCCTTAATAAATCAACCACTTTCTCACCTATAGGCAAAGCAAGTCTAGACAAAAAAATATGCACCTACATTTTCTCTACCAGGCTTATCAATGATTGCTAGATCAAGCTGTTGTAATAAAATCAACCATCTAATAATTATGACATTCACATTAGGATTGTTCATCAAATATTTAATAGAAGCATGGTTAGTATGTATAAAGGTCTAGTAATTCGTGATGTAATGTCTAAATTTATTCAAGGAATAGACAACAACTAGGAGCTCATTTTCAGTCACAATGTAGTTCAATTCAACCTTGGATATATTTTTGGTGATGAAATAAATGGCATAAGGAAACTTTTCATCTATTTACCTAGAGTTGCTCTTGTAGCTTTGTGATAGGAATAAACATGGATGTGGAAATAAAGATCCAAATTTGGGCCTTAGAGTATGGGTGCAATAGTCAACTTATCCTTTAAGGTTTCTAGGGCCTCTTGGTAGCTTTCTAACTAGAAAAATTTAGAGTCCTTGGTCAATAGTCCAAACAAACGTGACACTACCTTTTTGAAGTCATTTATGAATCTCATATAGTATCTAGCTAAGTCCAAGAAACTTCTAGCATCCCTCTTCTTCTGAGGAGTAAGGACCCTCTTTATGATAGAAATTTTATTTGGGTCCACTTGCAGTCCCTCGTGGGATATTGAGTGCCCTAGAATAGTGCACACATTCATCAAGAATGCACACTTCTCAGGACTAAGGTATAGGTTCATTTCAATGCATTTATTTAATATTTCCCCAATTTATAGGGGGCCTCTAGGAAATCACACCCATAGGGAATGAAATCATCCATATAAATTTCTACCGAGTCATGGACTAGCTCTGCAAAGATGCTCAGAAAATTTCCCTTTGAAAAGTGGCTGGAGCATTACATAATCCAAAAGGAAGGACTCTATAAGAAGAGGTACCCCAAGGACAAGTGAAGGTGGTTTTAGCTTGGTCCTCTCAGCTGATCTGGATCTATTTGTAACCACTAAATCCATCCAGGAAAGAGAAGAACTTCTTTCCTACACGACCCTCTAAGATTTGATCAGTGAATGGTAGAGGGAAATGGTCTTTTCTGGTGCCTTTGTTTAACTCTATGTAGTCCACCTAGATCCTCCATTTTCCAATCTCCTTTGGGAATAGAACCAGAGGAGAGACCCACTCACTATCCAAGATGGGGTAAATTAACCCTGCATACAAGAACTTCTACAGTTCTTCTTTAACTATGTCTTTGAGGGTTGGATTCATTCTCCTCTGAGGTTGGCGCACTAGCTTGCAGCCTTCCTTGATGTAAATGTGTTGAGTACACACAAAAGGGTGAACTTCCTTGATTTCCTTATAACTCCAAGAAAAGGCATCAAGATGCTCACTTATCATGTCACGTAACTCCTTTTCCTTGTGTGCAGAGAGAGAGAGGTTGGTTTTCAATGTTCTAGCTGAACCAAATTCTATCATCTTGACATGAGTAGGACTTGAGTTAGCTAGGCACAAATTAGTCTAAGGGTTATCTTTAGACATTTTTACTAACTCATCAAGAGACATGGTGTTGGGGTGTTGATTCTAGAGGATTTTATCAATCAGGTCACCTTCATCAGGTTTCCCCCCTCCTATAGTAGCATCTAGGGTATAGATTGGGTAAGATGTGGTAGAGTAGACTTCAACTTCCTCCTCTTCCAACCATAATGGTAAGTCATGCTCTATATATGGTTGAAAAGGAGGGTACAAGACCAATTGTTTAGACAAATGCCCATTTTTAATGGTCATATTCCCAACCCTACAACTTATGTAAGCATCAGTAGTGGCTAACCATGGCCTTCCAAGGATGTGAGGATAACCATTGAACTTGGTGTTATGTTGGAGAACTAAGAAGTCAGCAGGGTATTCCTAGGAATCAATGGAGACCATCACATCCTCAACAACCCCTTGAGGAGCTACTGTGGATCCTTATGCAAGCTGCAAGACTATTGTGGTCTTCCTTAATGATCCTTGGAGATTTAATTCAAGCATTGTCTCCTTAGTCATCAGATTGATCGTAGCCCCAAGATAAATCTAGGTATGGGGGGAAATGATACCATTGAGTTTCACATACACCACAAGACTTCCTGGATCTAGATAATTTGGGAAAATCACTCTCCCCAACATTAAGTCAGAAAGTTGTCCAATGAAATTAATGGTAGGGTTGTCTTTCTTTATCCTCCGAGGATGTTTGAAGCATTTCTCCTTGATTAACTTGTTATATATGGGGACATCCTTGATAGCTTGAAGGAGTGGGATTTTTACACACAAGTTTTTCAATTCACCCAAAAGTTGAGTCTCTTTTGGGGTGTGTTGTCTAGGATGGATTAATCTCTTAGGAAAATGAGGTGGATTGGATTGAGGAATACTCTCTTCTATTTTGTCTTCAATATCCTCAGGTGGAGATGGAGGTTGATTATCTGGAAGCACTCCTATAGACCTTAGGTTGATTTCTTGAATTTACATAATATAGGCAGGATATGATGTCTCTTCACTATAGACCTGTTATGCTTGCTTGTTGTTTGGGTTTAGATTTGGCTAAGAAGACATTTGAGGTTGCTTAGGTGGAGCAAGGTGAAGGAGATGTGGTTGTGATTGAGGTGGAGGTGGTAAGGCTGGAGATTGGTTGTATGGGGGCCTCCACCCCTATAATGGTGTATTCCACTAAGGTTGTGGTGGAGCATGTTGATGAAATGATTGATTGGCAGGTTGGCAAAGGTATTAAGGTGAAAAATACTAGGGAGAAGGTGTGTACCATGAAGGATGAGAAGGAGGACACCAAGGGGGAATGGATGCATTCTGGTTAGGGTTGTAATATGAATAGGATGCCCCTTACATTCCCTATTAGTATGGTCGAGGTCCTTGAGGTCTGCTTTGGTTGATATAACCAAGTTGTTCAATCACACCTTCAGTTCCTTGATACAAAAATTTTAATCTAGGAAGATAAGGGCACTTGTTGGTGGTGTGGTTCTCCTCACAGTCTAAGCATATCTCTATAAGATTCAATGGACATTCATTTCTAGGGTGCTTCTTGCTGCATCTAGGGAAGAATAGAACTAAGTCTTTTTCTACTTCCTCCTTCTTCCTCTTGATCTTCATGGTGTCCATTTGCAGAGCAAGGGTATGCAAAATTTCACTCTTAAAGTCTTACAACATTTTCCTAATTTCTCTTCTGATGGATGTGTTGGAGGAGGATGAACTAGCCAAAGCTTGACTAGCCCTACCCTTCTTTCTGGCTACCCTAGAATGATTTTTGAAAACTGTCTTGATATCATCATAAGATAAATAGTAGATGTCCCCTCCCCACAACCTATTTAGGGTTTCTAGGAGGTCTTCCTTGATCCCTCTAAGAAGGAATATCTTGAGTGATTCATGATCGAGGGTGCATCTAGCCCTTTTGTAGTCGAGTTGGAACCTTTCCTCATAATCTTCCAAATATTCATCATGTCCCAAGGCCATTCTAAATATTTCCTCTTTTGTGTCTTTGGACCTACAATAATCCATGTACTTTTTCTTGAAGGCTTGATGTATTTGATCCCAGGTAATTATGTTGTACCTAGGTATACCCGTGAATCAACACAAGGTTGCATCCTTAAGGGTGGATGGGAGCAACTTCAACTTCTAGTCATGAGAGGTTTAAGCATAAATTTTGTAGATGACAAAAAACTCAAACAAAAAGGTATAAGGGTCCTCTGAGGTTAATCCATGGAAGTGAGGAAGGGAAGAGGGGCGTCATAGCATATCCATTAGTTTCTTTGATGGGAAAAGCACCCTTAGTTCTGTTTTTAGCTCCATTTTTGTTTTGCATCCCATTTCTATTTTCAGCCATGGTGTAGGTTGGTGGAATGGTTTCTTCTTCTTCTTCCCCAATTGGTTCTTCAAAGATATGTGGTTGTTCACCTAATCTTTCCTCTAGGTCACAACCATCAAAGAAGAGGGAAGGTTGGTTGTTTGATGGTGTGGGGGTATTTGGAACAAAATTTCCTAAGTTGTCTCTAATCCTACGAGTTATAAGTTATATTATTTTATATAACTTATTATTTTAATGGACCATTATATTTAAATAATAAATATGATATATTCTAAAGAACAAAATAGTGAGGATCTAACTTACCAAGGACCATCTAATAATTATTACACAATTACCTAGTATAACTAAATTCTAAAAATAATTGTGATTGATTACCTTGACTTGTATTTTATATTGGAATAATAATTAAATATAGATTAATTAATATATATTATGAGATATAATTTATTAATTGACCATTGTAATTAAAATATTAATATTATACTATGAATTCTCTTAATATTTGGGATAATAATAATAATATACCTATTTATTTTTAAATTAACAAATGAATTCCTTTATTTACCTATTTTAGCTTTCTCATATTAATTAACTAATTTAGTGGTTTGACCAGGATCATTAGGTCAAAATTAGCCGTTAGCATTATAGCTGTTGGAATCTCTGCACACTCTATTTAATCACGCTAATCCGGATTAGTTCTTCAACTTGTCCTGATGATGAACCACACTTGTTGGTTCGAAACGCGTCGACAAAAGATTGGTTATGTGATTTTGCCGAAGATTATCTAAACAATGTTATGGATCACAGAAGTCTAAATTCCTTAATCATTTCTTTTAATTTAGGAATTAAATCATTAATTTAATTAATATAATTAATTAAATTAAATTAAAATTAATTAAATTAAATTAAATTAATTAAAATAAATTAATATAATTAATTAATTAATTAAATTAAACTAATTAAAATAAATTAATTGGATTAATTTAATTTAATTAATTAAACCATTAATTTAATTAATTGAATTGATTAAATTAAATTAAATTAGATTAATTTGATTTAATTGTTTTAAATTAATTAATTAAACTTACTGAACTTAATGAATGAAAGACCCCTTATTTCGATCTTATGCTTCCAAGGGACCGGGGGGGTTTTATTTTCTTGATCAGAGGAAGCCAATTTCCACTAATTTCACTCCCATTGTCCCTGTTGAGGCAAATGATGAGGTCGGTTAAGGATAACATTGATCGAAAACAACTCAAGGGAGTATACAAGATCGATTGCTCATGTGGCAAGAGTTATATTGGGGAAACACGTCGATCTCTGAAAATTAGACTTAAGGAGCATGCTGCTGACATAAAGAATGAAATATCCCGCATATCGGCCCTTGCGGAGCACTCGTCCAAGACAAAACATCATGTGTGTTTGGAAGACACCAGGGTAATTGAAAGAGAAGGTAATTATCATAAAAGGAAAATCAGAGAGGCCATTGAAATTATGAAATTTCCTCAAAACCTCAACAGGGACAATGGGAGTGAAATCAGTGGAAATTGGCTTCCTCTGATCAAGAAAATAAACCCCCAGGTCCCTTGGAAGCATAAGATCGAAATAAGGGGTCTTTCATTCATTAAGTTCAGTAAGTTTAATTAATTAATTTAAAACAATTAAATCAAATTAATCTAATTTAATTTAATTTAATCAATTATATTAATTAAATTAATGGTTTAATTAATTAAATTAAATTAATCCAATTAATTTAATTTATTTAATTTAATTTAATTAATTGATTAATTATATTAATTATATTAATTTATTTTAATTAATTTTAATTTAATTTAATTTAATTAATTATATTAATTAAATTAATGATTTAATTCCTAAATTAAAAGAAATGAATTTGAAGTTAATCTTCTGTATAAAAAATTATTAATTTTAATTATATTCAATTATCAAAATCTTTTAATTAATATAAATTAATAAATTAATTTAATTTAATTTGATTTAATCTATTAAATAAATTTTTTAATGAAATTGAAAATTAAATATAAATTTAATGAAAAAATAAAAAATAAAAATAAATAAATAAATTTAATGAAATAATAATTTTAATCATAAAAAAAAAATCAATTTTAAATAATTTTAATAAAATAAAAATAAAAATAAAAATTCAATTGGTATGAAATTTTTTTAAAAGTAATAATTTTAATCAAAAAATTCATTTGGATTAAAAATTTTAATAAAAAAATTTAATAGTGTCTTATTAATTGGTTAAAAACAATTTATTTTATTAATTAAAAACAAATAAAAATAAAAAACAAATTTATTTTATTAATTAAACAAAAATTTATTAACTAACCAATTTATTAATAAAATTAATAGATAAATTAATTTAATTAATTAAATTGAAAGAATTAATTAAATAAAAATAATTAAGATTTGTTTAAATAAAATTAAAAATAAAATTATTATCATTAATTTTTGAAAACATGTGTCGGCCATTATATAAAATTAGGGTTCATAATTTATTTATATCGAGGTCGCTTGCTCTCTTCTCTCAATAATTTCTCATTCATATTCTTTCTATTTTGTCCTGATGATGGACCCCCTTTGGGGTTTGAAACGTTGGCAGAATAAACAAGAAACTGTGGATAATCCGAGTCATGAAGCTACAAGCTCCAATTTGTATGCCATAGTACCTATCCTTTGCAACACCTTGTACAGACCATTATACTTTGGCGATAATTTATTATCCTTATTAGCTTTCTTTAGGAACATTTGTTTATATGGTTAGTCATAGGAATACCCAATCACCTACATCAAAACCTCTTTTGCTGCGATGTTGATCTGCCTGTTGTTTCATTCTATTCTACGCCAAGGTGAGGTTATCCTTTAAGAGTTAGAGAGCTTATTGTTGATGCTCGATGTGATCTTCCACTACTTGAACCTTAGAATTTTCTCTTAAATATGATGTGATGGCTGGTGGATGATATCCATAAAGTGCCATAAATGGGGTCATTTTTGTTGCAATATGGAAGGAAGTGTTATACCACCATTCAGCCAGAAGCAACCATTTGACCCATTGTGTCTGTTTATCATATACAAAGCAACGAAGATTTCCTTCCAAACATTTGTTTTACTATCTCAGTTTTCCCATCAGATTGAGGATGATAAGATGAGCTATGAGCTAACTGAGTACCAAGACAAGAAAATAATTTTTTCCAAAACTTTCCAGTGAAATTTGGATCTCTGTCGCTTACAATAATCTTTGGGTTTCGATGTAGCTTTTGAATTGTTTCCATAAATGCAATAGAAATTGTACTCACTTTAAATGGATGAGATAATGCACAAAAGTGTGCATACTTGGTAAGTATGTCAACTACCACCATGATAACACTCTTTCCTTCAGACTTGGGTAAACCTTTGATAAAATCCATTGAAATCTCCTCCCAACGTTGGCTTGGAATCGATAAAGGTTGTAATAGACTAGGGTCTTAATTGTTTCAACTTTATTTTGTCGGCAAACCAAACATTCCGCCACAAACTTTTGAATATCCGATTTAAGGCCATCCCAAAAAAAATACTTCTTAACCTTGTAGTAGGTTTTAGAAATCCTGAGTGCCCTCCTAAGGGAGAGGTGTGCAATTCCCTAAGAATCTTTTGTTTGATTTGGGAATTCTTACATAGGTATAACCGATCCTTGTACCATAATGAATCATTTTTCTAGCTAAATGTATCAGATGTACTGGGATCTTGTTGTATCTTTTGAATGAGTGCCCACACTTCCTCATCATTCTTCCATTCATCCCTTGCTTCATTTATCCAATTTGTTTCAATAATAGAAATGGCGCAAAGAAATGCTTCCACATCCTCATCCTTTCTTGAGAGTGCATCTGCCACAACATTTTGCTTGCCTTTTTTGTAGATGATTTCAAAGTAATAGCCCAACATCTTTGTGACCCATTTTTTCTACTCTTCTGAAGATAATCTTTGTTCTAAAAAGTATTTAAGACTATCATGATTTGTTTTTACCTTGAAATGTCTTCCCATTAGATAGGGTCACCATTTCTTAAGTGCATATAGTATTGCCAGCATTTCATTCTCATAAATAGCTTTGTGTAAATACTTTCCTTTGATTGGACAATTTTCGAAAGCAATGGGTCTTTCTTCTTGCATTAAAACAACACCAATTCCATTTCCTGAGGCATCACATTCCACAATAAAGGTTTTTGCGAAGTCTGGTGTAGCTAAGACTAGCACTTGCACATTGCCTCTTTAAGATGTTAAAAGGTCTTTGTTGCTTCTGGAGTCCATGAGAATGCATCTTTCTTTAATAATGTTGTTAGAGGTGCTGCTATTCTCCCATAATTCTTAACAAACTTGCCATAATACCCTGTCAACCCGAGAAATACTCCTAGATGCTTTATGGATGTGGGGATATTCCATTCCTTAATTGTTAAGGGAGATTTTCCCCTAGGGTCTTGGGTTGATACCCTAGCAGATCGGATGTCATTTACACATAGAAACACACATTCCACACAGCCATGATTCTAATATAAACAAACTATAGGAAGAAGGGGTGCACCTAAGGTCCTTCGTTTGAGAAGATCCAATTAGGGTTCAAACCCTCTTTGAGTTCCTTTTAGTCCTTCAACCTGCAAAACCACCAATTCCAGAAAGTATAGCAGTATATGGAACAAGAATCATAAAGAAATCATCTTCATTGCATAATGAAAGGTAGTTAGTTATATAATTAATAACAACCATTCACATGTGAATCATAACATTGATATTATAAACATGAAGAAGATTTATATAAGGAAGAAGACAAGTGTTTTTTTTATTATAAATAACTAAAGTACAAAAAGGAATAATTTCACTTGATTCGTCCTTTCGCAGGCTCCAAGCGGAACCATCCTCCGGATTCGTCTAGTATCAAGCCTTTAACAAACTCCTTCCATGACTTACTCCATGATATCTCAAATGGTAGATAGACATCAACACATAAGGAACCAACGGTTTCCTGTAAATGGGGGAAGTGCTGGAAGCACTAGGCACTTCAGACCTGGTACAGGGATTATCTTAGTAGCGTGATCTTTCTCTCTATTCTCTCCTTCCTTAGGCCTTCCCATTGAAAACTTTTTATACTTCTCCCAAGGTAGTTTTTTAGTTGGGAATTCGTTGGGAATAGTTGGGCCATGGGCACTAACAGGTAATCAACAGGTAAAACCCACGATCTCCTCCCAAAATTAAGGAGTTTTAATTTTTTTAAGTGTTTTAATACATATACGTGGGTTGGGTATACACAGACCTGCGTATACACACATCTAGCTCAGGGGAATGTCGTGTATAGGGAATAAAACACTGTTTCTTAAATTTTGGACTAGGTCTGGAAGGAGGGGTTTCCCTAGGTTATGAGTGCAACATCACAAACATCAAGAGTGATATTTGGAGCTATAACAGATGCCCCCTAATATATGAGGTCATAAGGGGTACATGATGGCCGAAATGTATTAAGCAAGTACATGGAAAGGAAATTTGTCAAAAACTGAGAAGGACTTCACCAGAGTTCAGCCTGCCAAGCCACAAAAGGAGATCAGAAAGAAACACTGTCTGAGGTGGGCATACCCATGCTCAAAGAAAGTAAAGCATGTCCGCATATCAAGTACAAGCGGATCCACTAAGTATACAAGTATAAAGAACTGGAAAATACATAATGGATCATCTGATCATGATCGAACAAGTACATGTCTGAATATCACATATAAGAATGTCAATGATGTTGAAAGATGTAACGGATCATTGATATCAAAGACTGATCCCAAAAGGTACCAAATGAACATGATAGAGTAAGATGGTACTACACTGCAAACTTAGGTTCCAGCATATAGAATGTCGCCATGAATGACTGCAACATATAGAGTGGAGTGGTATCAACTAGCAGCAACGGGAGCAACTATCAAGTGAACCAATGAATGCTGATGCAACTTGAAGTCTTCACCGAAAGTCGTGGTACATTTCTACACCATGGGAATAAATGATCTAAATTTGACCATGTGAGAAATCGTTTGATTACCTGCCATTTATGTATACCGTTAACAAATGCGAGACTACTCACCAATAATGATAATGAGCGTCAAGGTACCTAGTACAATCTAACAAGTGTGAATAAATGAGCTGGAGTCGAACACCTATAAGAATATATCAATCAGGAGACAATGATGGTTTCCCACTGTCGATAGCGAAGGATCTGCCACTAATGACTGCAAACCCCAAGGTACTGCCAAATGGACTCTAGATCTTTGCCCCAGAGCAATGAGTCATAGTCGATAGGGAAAGATCCACTAGAAGGAAGGAATTAAGGCATCCTTCATCAATCTAGCACGAGTGTAACCCATAGGCCAATAATGTGGAAGGAATCAGATGAAAAAGATGTAGTAACCCGACCGAAGCACGTTTCCGGTGTACATAAGATGTGGCTAGCGCACGACAGAAACCCTCTGAACCAACCAATAATGAAAGCTGACACAGAGGCGAGGTATCCACCAATAGGGTCAAATGGAAACCAAGGTACTGCACGAATCCCAATGTGTGATAATGTAAGCTGATGTCGAACACAAGGGAAACCACTCAGTTAAAGACCCATGATATTGATCGATGTTGAGCACAAGGTGACCTACCAATAATGAAAATATGGCCAGAGTGCGGCTCTAGGCCTACCCTCAGAGCAAGATGTCGTCGTCGATAAGGACAAGACCTGCTAGCAAGAGGTCAATGGGGCCCTTCTCAAACCAGCATGAGTAAAGGACCAATATAACTGATGTGGTGATAGACAAGACATTGACAACGAGGGATGGCCGACTGAAAAATGAGTCAAGAGACACCGCAGAGAGGCCGACTTAGGCTAACTTCTCTTGAACAAAAGCACGGCACAATGTGACTATGTAGCAGCATATGATGACTCTGTATAAGCTCGTTGTGCAAGAGGCACAAACAAAACCTCCATATGATTGGAAGATATAACCAATCAGGGGAGAACTGACTCAATAACAAGGTTAAGGCATACCTAAGCCAAACTAAATCCCGCCCAAACAGAGGAGAATTTGTTTTGAGTGCTTTTTTCAAGGGCGACACGACTGACTCTAGCTGCAAACGATAAATGGAAATCTTGTCCCGTTCCGACTCTTTTTTAGAATATATATTTTTTTTGTCTTTTTCTTTAAGCTGGAAAAAGAAGAAAAGAATGCTATTGTTACACAAAATATTGTCACCATGACTATTTGCAGTCAGTGTGAGTCTATCACCACTCATATCGTCCTTCTGTGCAAGTCTCAGACCTCAGCTCTTCATGTCAAGATTTAAAAATGAGAGAAAGTCTTTGAAAATCTATAAAATTCTGGTTCCGCACTTTCTCTTACCATTACTTGCGGTCCTGCACCCCTTGGTCATGTTACCTGCAGACCTGCCCGCTCTGTCTCTAAAGGAGTGGGTGCGAACCCTTGTGAAAGTAAAAAAGGAGCAAGTTTATTCTTAAAAACTCACTTTGGGTTAATTCTGGATGCTTCTAGAAGGAATCTTCACATGGTTGGTTCGCTCCTAGGTGGTTCATGCATCCCATAACTAAAGGAGCTAACCCCTTGATGAGAGGATCTTATCCCTTTGAAGGAGGGATTTATCCCTTTGAAGGTGGACCTAGTAACTTCCCTCCATTGCACTATAAATTAAGGCATTGGGCTGGTTGCTAGAGAGGTTAGAAGCTGAACATTTTTTAGGGTAAATGCTGTTGGAATTGAGACTTCCTAGTTAAGCTTGAGAGGAGAGATTACATACCTTTTGGCTTCTTTGGGAAGAGAGTGAAACTTGTCAAAGTATAGGAGATTCTTGCTGGACCCTGGGAGGAGCTTGTACAGCATCAAGGCACCAAGGTTGTAAAGTTCTTCTTTGATTAAAGTTAATACAATCAGATTCATTTTTCTCAATAAATTGTCTTATATGGTTTATTTCATGAATTTCTTGATCATCATGATAAATATGTTTTATTATATTGGCTTTTCAGATGCTATTTGATATGTATGCCTGTTTGTGTTTGCAGATTCTTAAAAAGGGAGCTCATTTGGATCAACAAAGTGTGGCTTCCACAAACTAGCATTGGACCCGAGGTAGGCCTAAAACATCTACTAGCCTTTATTTATAAATTGCATATTTAGAGAAAGATAGATTTTTTTTGGTTTGCTTGTCGCTAGATATCATTAGATACTAGGGAGGCCGATCTTGTCCACAAGAATGAATTATCCGACCGACAAAATGGCGACTCCACTCGGGACATGAATTGTTGGTTGTTTCCTTTGTTTTTACTTTGTCTTGAGAGACTGTTTCTCTGTTTCTGGTTTTTACTTGCTGTGTGGGATTGGGTAGGTTCAGTAGATCTTGAATTATTTTTTGTTTTTCGTGCTTTTGGAAGAGGACCGCACCCTCTGCTTGTAACACAGTGTGGACATCCCCACACTTTTGCTTTACACATAAAGTGGTACCACACCTAGGTATACTGGGGGCCTGTGGACCCTGTCAAAATTTTGAAAAACTTGAAATATTTTCATTCAGTCAGCTTAGGATTTGTTTATGTGTTTTTAGGCTCTGCCCAGATCTGCACGTGACTTGTCAGAAAATTTTCGTAGGTTAATTCCATTGGCATTTAGGTTTTAGGTGAAGTTTCTAGAGCTTTGTGTGCCGGACTTGATTTTCGTTTGGTCTTTGTAGTAACTCAGAGCTTAGAAGCATTAGAAACCTCAGATCACCTTGGTTTTTGCTGGTCTTCTTATGAGTCTGACCATTTTGTAAAAGCTACCTTTGTTGAGGAATCCATCTTGCTTTTCTCTTTGCGAAGCTTCGAAAGAACTTGTGTTGAAAGTTTTGGATTTCATTTTTAAAAAGAAAACAAAAGCTGTTTGTTTTTTTTTTAATTTGTGATTCTGGACAAATTAGTCCTTAGTTTGCTCATAACTAAGTAAAACATCCTTGAAAAGAAATCTTGTAAGATTTTACTTCAATTAAGATTTTTAGAATTTATAGATCTCAAGATTAGATTTTTCAATAGTTTTGAGTGTTTTATAAAATTTAAAAAAAATCCTCTTTTGAAAAAGTTTGTTTTTGTAGTATTTGAGTGTTTCAAAAGAAAGGGAAATTTTCGTGAGCATAACTAGTTGTCTTGTTTTTGAGTTCATTGGAAAAGACAAAAAGTTCTTCTTTTTATTTGTTTGTTAAGGAAAGATTTGGTTTTACAAGCATTTGCATTCTCAACTCTTTCTTTAGCTAGAAATTCATTGAAGAAAAAGGATTGTTTTTCATCTTAAGTGCATTTTTAGTGATTTGGAGTCGAGTCTTCACACCATAAAGTTTCATCTCCACACCTTTTGACTTAAGAAAAAACCAATAAAAATAACGCTTAAAGTAAAATCTATCTTGTAATCTTTTTATTTCTAGGGCTCTTTATCACCAACATAGCTTAGGCTAGTATCTTGGAGTAGGGAGTAATTAACTCTCCAAGATAGTAAAACAAACAAGTAGTTGTATCTTGCGGTAGGAGATAAATTCCAATTGTTACATATATGCTCTAGGAAGCTCCTCTTATAGGAGTCAAGCACGAGATCATGTCCGAACCAGTTGGGTAATCAATCCTTCCTCATTGGGAACGATACAAGATATACACGTATTAAAAACGGTAAACCTTAGATTAGCCATTGTCGAGGAGCCTGGGGTCACTTGTTGGTAAACCTTGGATTATGTCAAGGAGCTTTCAAGGGGATTGAGCTTGCTACTCTGCCCTTGTGTGTGTATCGAATCACAGACTGTTCCCCCAGGTATATTTGTTTCCGTTGGTAACCATAGTGACCATATTCTATAGGATTCTTTCCTAAGGTGACGGTGGAGGGAAAATCCCACTGTACCTGGAGCAGACATCAGCTAGACTCACTTGGATTTTCTGGGGGGTTCTCTTCACTCGAGACAGTTTAGTGGAGAAACTTGTGCTAGTCTATTCATTAGGCAAGTTGTCGGGGTAACTGTTCCAACCACCATTTCTGTATTGAATTCTGGGACGTTAGATTTCATCACCAACTAGTGTTTTCGGTACAGAAAGTTACTGTTTGTGTGTGGTTTGACCTCCTAGATTCTTTAGGTGTGTGATTCAAAATTGTTTGGTTCTTTAGAGACTTTAGGTGGTTTTCATTGAGATTTTTCTTTGTTTGCGTGTGAAGTAGTTAAAATATTTAATCGTGGCTGAATTACCGAGGAAGTCCCGTAGACTTCGGGGCCAACCTCCTGAGTTTTCACCGAGCCAGCTTGAAGGGCTTCGAGCCCTTGTAACTCCTAGTGACAGTAGAGTTGGGTCACCTGAAGAAGGAGAGTCTTCTTTAGTTGTACATCCTGATTATCAAGTGCAAGCACCAGAGTATATTTTAGAACCTGTTTCTTTTTCCGAAGTTACTGGTAGTTTTTCTTCTACTAGTGAATTAGCCAAGGAACCTGAAATATTTGAACCTGAAACTGAACCTGCTACTACTCCAACATCAGGATTTTCCTCTCCAACTTCCAATGGTCCTCGTTCACCCAGGGTAGAAAGAGTCATTACCCAAAATCTTCCTTCTGGACTTATTGCTATTGAAGAACTTGTTACTCCGGAAGAAGGTATACCTATCCCTAAAAATCAACCAGCTATAGAACTTAGGGAGCGTGAATCGATATTTTACAGTCCACTTAGGAGGGAGGCTCGGTATCTTTCATTGAACAATTTTTTGGAAAACCCAAGACTAAGTTTTTCACCACCTCACATTCCTTTTCATCCAACACCTAGGGGTTATTATCCTCCTTTGAATATGTCGAGACAGTCATCCATGTTTTCTCAATCTCCATAAACCTTTTTATATGGCGGTCCTTCTATTCCCTTTGGGTATCAGTCTCTTATTGGTACTTTTTTGGGATCATCTCCTCAACCTATCGAACAAGGGTTATTAATTGGTAAAAACGGAACTAAGCCGTTGAGTGTAGAAGATATTCTTATGATGTCAGGTACCATTCCAAATCTGCAACCTCAAGGTGGCCAGTTACCGCCTGGGGGGCAACATCAAGGATAGTACATACCTATGGGACAGTACATTCCTCAAGGTCAACCCCAGACTTAGTATGTACCTCAAGGTCAACCCCAATATCAATATTTACCTCAAAGTCAACCCGAGTATCAGTACGTGCCTCAAGGTTATCAACCTCAAGGTCAGTACCCAACCCAAGGTTTCCAACCACCTTCCGGTCAATCATTTGTCCAAGGAACTGGAAATGTACCTTTGAATTATCAACCCTACCCTCAACCCGGTTATGGTCCTCAATATGCTGAACCTGCTATGGGTCCATACCCCGGAATGAACTTAGTGTGGGAGCCATCTCAATCACAAAAAATCTTGCAACCAAATGTGCAATTGTCATCTCAATCTGGACAACCCTTGGTTTTTGGTTCAACCTAACAACCTGTCCAGCCTACTATTCAAACTTCTGCACCTTGTGTAGTTTCTCAGTCTGGGCCTAGTTTGCCTCGAACTCTGCCTCAAACGACTACTGCAACTACTACAACATCTGTTCCATCTACCCCACCTACTTCTGGAGTATCGAAAGCTCCGGTTTCTACTGTTCTTGCATCAATTCCTCAAGCATCTTTACCTTAGTCTGGACCCACAATTCAGACTTCAGTTCAAATGCCTGTAGGACAACCTGGTCCAAGTACGGTTGTCACAAGTCAACCTCAATTTACTTATCAACCATACCAGGGATAGTACCAATTCAGACTTGCTGTGCAGAACCCAGTCTATCAGTATCAACCATACCCTGGATATACTTATCAACAACCTCAACAACCCCAGTATGGTCTGGTTAATCCTGGTTTCCCAGGAGGATATAATATCCCAAATGAAATTCCAATTCCTAGTTATCCTGGATATCCTCCTCCTGGGGCTAGTCTCATGACCCAGGGTTTCAGGGACACTAATCATCAGTTACCATTCATTACAACTTTGGACTTGCCTGATTTGTTGCGCCTTGTGAATGATCAAATTAATTATCTTCCGTTTTAGTTGCCAATGCCGAATAATTTGCCTACTGATATTCCTAAGTTTGAAGGTAAATCAGGAGAAGACCCGTCGAGCCATGTGATGACTTATCACCTCTGGTGTGCATTAACTCCATTTCAGATGATTTAATTCGTTTACGGCTTTTTCAACGCACTCTAATTGGTCTTGCGGCCAAGTGGTACATTGAATTACCATGAGCCACTTTTTATAATTTTAGTTAGTTAGCTACTTCGTTTTTAACTCATTTTCAGTTTCCAGTCAGATATGACAATGGCACGGAATTATTAACTTCATTAAAACAGTCAACGTCCACTTACATTTCAGATCACATTCATGAATGGAGATGTCGATGGCGTTTAATGAAAGTTTTTATCCTGGATCAGATCTTAGCATAATGGTTTGTTAAATCTTTATTACCGAAAATCACTGAGGATGTAGCTATGGCAAGAGTCGTTACTGAAGAGCAAGTAATTGCTCAAGCTCAGTACCTTGACCTAGTTTATACGCAGTTAGGTACGTTACAAGAGAAAATCCCCGACCTTCCTAAACAAAATCAAATAACTGCAGCTCCTTCAGGGTCTCATGTCGTTGATGGTATGATTTGTACAGTTAATACCAAAAGTAAGAAGAAATCTTCCAAGAATTCTTCTCCTATGATAAATTTACCAGATTCCCCGACATGAGATTCTTCCGCGGAAATTTCTGCCAATATTCATGTTTTAGAGTCATCTACAGCCAAATCAAAATCCGGCAATAAAAAGAAAGGGAAGAAGAAAAATAAAACAAATAAAAATTCGAAAGAGAAACCCGAAAAAACGGAATCTACTAAAGAGAAACGCAAACCTCGTTATCCTTGTCTCATTTGTGATGAAGAGCATTTCACAAGAGACTGCCCTCATCGCGCTGAGGTTGCGAAAATCGTCAAAGGTTCTCAAACACCTACTATTTTGAAGGATCCTTTTCCTAGTCAAGACAGTAAGATGATAGGTTCTTCCTCAAATGCCTCAGAAGAACCCATAATGATGATGTCCCATGTTAGGATTGCGACACGATCGTAAGATTATGGAAGTAAAAGTCCTGTTGTTGGTAAGGAAACAAAATCTTCTAATTCGAACCCATCAACTTCAACTCCTGGTTCTGATCCACTACAGATCGAGAAACCTAACCCAGACTTAGTAATCAAACCACCTGCCAAGGGTATACTTCGAAAGTCAGCTTTCAATCCACATGCGAGAGCTGCTTAGAACTATAACATTGTTGAAGATTTGGCTATTTCACCTTCAACAATGTCGGCTTTGGAGGTGCTGCAATCATGTCCAGCACAGCGTAAATTGCTATTGTTAACTATAGGAGCTGTTGATATTCAGGACTCGAACCTTATAATTTTCGATCTAGAAAATAGTACACCTCGCTTACCTCATCAAATGGCTTTCCAAATTCCAGTGTTAGTAAAAAACAGACCTTGCTATAGGACTGTGATTGATGAGGGAGCCTCAACATGTATTATGTCGATCCAGTGTTGGAGATCGCTTGGTTCTCCTACACTTAATCAATCCCCAACTATTCTAAAGGCCTTTGATGGCTGTGGGTTCCATATTTTTGGCATTCTACAGGATTTACCTATAGGGGTTGAAGGAAAAACTGTTAATCTAGATGTGGAGGTGGTTGATGCCCCTCTAGATTACAACCTTTTCTTGGGTCGTAGTTGGTCTTACGCTATGATTGTTGTCGTTTCATTGGTCTTTCAACTTATAAAGTTTCCTTATAATGGAAAGATTGTAACTATATACCAGCTAACTTACTTTTCATCTGACCCAACCTCTTCTGAAAGTATCCAGCATGTCGGAAAAACAACTATCCCTTATAAGGATGTTGGATTAGGACTAGTTAAAGATTCTGGTTTACTAGGAACTTTTTCCTTTCCTCCTCCCAACGTATCACCTTCTACAACAACCATTCATATGATTTCATCAGACACTATTGTTTGTGATGATCCTTGGATCGTACCTTTCGAATCTGTGATAGATTCATTTGGTGATGCTATGCCTTTAAGTCCATATGAAATTGCATATTAGGTCGTACAGTCATTTTCCAACCCTTCTTCAACCAAAATTGACTTAATGAATGTGGTCCATGAAGAATAACTTTCAAAATCAAACTCAGATTCAACAACCTTTTTCGAACTTGTTCACACTGATGAGCAAATTCGTGAAATCTTGTGCGTTGATGATTTACCATGGGAAGATCTTCACCATAGATCTACATTTTTACCTGAGATTGATCGCTTTGAAAATGATTTTTCATCTATTTTTACGACTAATTATGTCAAGGAACCTCAGAATCCAATGACAAATCCTGATTCTGAGTTAAATTTTGGAAATATTTCTCGAACTATTCCTATTGACATTTCGATTAAGCCTGGAATTGTTGAAAACATCCATATAGGTGCCTCTTATACGGAAGATGAAATTCAAACATATAAGGCCATATTTCAAGAATTTTTTGACATGTTTGTCTGGTCATATGAGGAAATGCCAGGAATTGACCCAGTAATTGTTGTTCATGAAATCAAAACTTACCCGGATGCTAAACCCGTCTGGCAACATTTGCATCAGATCCACCCGTGAAAAGTTGTTGCTATTAAAGCAAAAGTTGAAAAATTACTTAAAGCAGGTTTCATTTATCCAATTCCCTTAACGGATTGGGTATCGAATATTGTTCCTGTTAACAAAAAGCAAGGAACAATAAGAATATGTATCGATTATAGGGATATTAATCGAGCCTGTCCAAAAGACAATTACCCAAATCCCTATATCGATCAAATCATTAATAATTGTGCTGGTAGTGAAATATTTTCCTTCATGGATGGTTTTTCCGGATACAATCAAATAAATATTCTACCTGCTGATCAACCAAAAACGGCTTTCATTTGTCCATGGGGGACATTTTCTTATTGAAAATTACCTTTTGGGCTCAAGAACGCCGGTGCAACTTTTCAAAGAGCCATGTCTTATGCGTTTCATGACATCAAGCACATTATGCAACCCTATCTCAATGATTTACATGCTCATTCATTACATCGAGCCAATCATCTCATCCATTTACGAGCAATCTTTATGAGGTGTAGGCATTATCGAATTAGGTTGAATCCAAACACGTGTGTTTTCTGTATAGAAACGAGTCAGTTACTGGGGTTTGTTATTTCGAAAGCCAGCATTCGCGTTGATCCCTCGAAGGTTGAAGCTATTGTAAAATTTCCTCCTCCTTCGAGTCTTCGCCAACTCCAATGTTTGCAAGGGAAAGAAAACTTTTTACTTCAATTCATTCCTAACTACGCCGAGATAACAAAGGGTTTTACCCGGTTGTTGAAACATAATACTCCATTCTTTTGGGATGAGATAGCTGACAAAGCGTTTGATGCACTAAAACACGTGTTGACCCATGCACCATTATTGCATCCTCCCAGCTATAACCGGGACTACTTCTTATATCTCTTTTCCTCGCATTCCACCATTGGAATGGTGTTAGTTTAGGAAGATGAATTCGGTAGTGAACATGTGATATATTACCTTAGTTGAACCTTAAATCAAACTGAGCTAAAATATTCACATGTGGAGAAATTCAAGTTGTCCAACGTTTTCGTCATTACATTTTACCACGCAAAACTATAGTAATTTCTGATTGCAATCCCATGATCTATATTTTCATCAAACAATTGCTAGGGGGCAAGTAGTCCAAATGGATTGTGATCCTGCAGGAGTTTGACTTGGAATTTGAGAAGTCTAAGTCAAAGAAATCTTTAGTTTTTGCGGAGTTGATGTGTGACTTCCCGCGTGCTGATACTGAAACTGTGGAAGAAGAGCCCATTGCAGACGAATCCTTGTTTCTAATCAGCATTTTAGATCCCTAGTATGGAGATGTCATCGTTTATCTCCAAACCCAATCCTTTTGGGCTGAAATTTCAAGATCTCAGCGTCAAAAAATACGATTCCAGTCCCAACAATTCAAAATTATTGGAGATACACTTTATCATCGTGGGGCAGACTCTATTTTTTGACGATGTTTAATTCATGAGGAATCTGAAAGGGTTCTAAATGACTGTCACTCTGGAGCGTGTGGCGGTCATATGTCTAGGTTTGTCACAACCCAAAAGATATTGCGCGCTGGCTATTTCTGGTCGTCTTTGTTTAAATACTGTATTAACGCGGTTCGAAAATTCCACAACTGCCAAAATTTTGATCGAAAGATGTGTGCTCCACCTGCTCCTCTCCACCCTATAATTGTCATCAGTCCTTTTGCGAAATGGGGTATCGATTTTATTACATGTAACCCTCACTCGGTCGGGGGGCATTCGTATATCATCCTTGTGGTAGATTATTTTACCAAGTGGGCCGAGGCAATGCCTACGTTTGAGGCAGATGGAAAAACTGCTGCGATTTTCATTTTCAATCATATAATTGCTAGGTTCAATGTTCCACAAGCGATTATCACTGATCATGGGTGTCATTTTCGAAATATTATGATGACTGAACTAACAGACCAACTTGGCTTGCATCACGATAGTTCAACTCCATATTATCCATAGGCTAATGGTCTAGTTGAAGCCATCAACAAAGTTCTAGTCATCATGATCTGACGAATCATTGGGATTCATAGGTCGAATTGGCATTACATGCTATTTTCAGCACTTTGGGCGTATCGAACCTCATTAAAATCGTCAACTGGTTTCACTCCTTTCCAACTAGTTTACGATTTGGAAGCTGTGTTACCCATTGAATGTGAAATCTCGTCATTGCAAATAGCCATAGAATTACTTCCAGCCACTTCCAAAGAGGAAAAATGTTTGTTGTACTTGGCTCAACTAGATGAGAATCGATGTGATGCTGCACTAGCAATCGAAGCTCATGCCAAATGTATTAAAGCTCAGTATGATCGAAATGTTACACCTCGTAATTTTTCGAAAGGAGACTTAGTCTTACTGTACGATCAAGCAAATGATAAATTAGGCACTGGAAAATTCATACCCATGTGGCATGGTCCTTATGTTGTTAAGTGAAAGCTAGCAAAAGGGGCCTATGAATTGGTAGACTTTGACAGGGTCTCTTTAGGTAAGCCTAGAAATGGTCTTTACCTAAAGAGATATTATGCTTAAATCTCGGTGTGGAGATTTTTGGTTAGGTTAGTTTTCTTTCTAACTGGTGTGTTTTAGATCAAAAAGTGTGCTTAGTTTAGAGAATGTTTTCGTCATTATTCCTACTTATCTTGATTTTACTCTGGATATTGCAGATGTCGACGTCTCCCCAAACATACATTGGTTTTGCTGATGGTGCTTGTCGTAATACACGGAACATTTCTTCCGCAGCTTGGGTTATCTTTTCGCCCTTTGATGAGTTGGTATCTATGCACGGGGTAAGCCTCAGTCAAACAACGAACAACATTGCAGAGTATAGTGTAGTGATTGAGTTATTTTCTGAATCCATCTCATTTTGGATTTGGAGTTTGATTGTGACGTTAGATTCTGAGCTCGTTGTGTTACATCTTAATAGAGTGTATGCCATTAGAAATATAGTGTTATTGAGATTATTTTTGAGAGTTCGTCTCTTGGAACGTGAATTTGACTATATTGAATATCAGCATATTCCAAGATATTTAAATACATTAGCAGATGCAATTGCTTCTCGAATGTTAAGTAGACATTTGCAGTAATCAAGCAAGTAAATTTAAAAACATTCCATAACATGTTTTACAAGATAAGCCGGTAATAGTGATATAGCATAGCATAGAAGTGTGTCAAATATACATCATCTTCGATCATAAGTTGAAAAACACCTTATGATCAGCAAAAATGATAGTACAAAAAGAAAAAATGTCATATGAATCTACAATAGGCGATCATCCTATCACTGGTGATGATCACGATAAGAAACCATTGTACGGGCCACCCTACAAAGGAACCTCCTGAAAGGTCCTAGGACACCAATCACATAGCGCTGTAGCCTAAGAAGAATGTCATCTATGCTGGTCTCTAGAATGTCTGTTGTCAAATGCTCTAGATGGTTTTCCAATTCGGCCAGGGTCTCTGTAGATTCGTCCCGTGGGGCTGGTGCTGCTGTAGCTGGCTATTTCCTCTCATAGGGTCGGAGAGTGGCTAGTCACCGTGGACCTACATATGCATTTGAAACTATTTACTATCAATTTTGGGACGATTTAAAAACAAAAACAAAAAAATTAAATTATAAAATGTTGAAAATGATTTTACCTGAGTCATCCCATTGCTCTCCTAGTGGAAGAGCCATGTCTGGGTCACCACAATAATCCATCTCAGCATAAGGAAAATCCTGAATATAAAATACTTCGTTCTCCAACCAATGTAAATACACAAGAGGAAATTGAACAACCTCTGAACCCTCCTCAGGATGACGAGCCATAACTGCAACCCAACGCATCAGTTTGGGCTCTCAGGGAAGTCCAGCTCCAACGGAAAGATGCTGTGGGACCAGCATTGGGACCCTCTCCAGACCAAATCTCACAACTAAAGCATCGTATCCAAAGTTCTTCAGTTGTCCATTCTTTGCTCTAGTCAGTTGACTTTTTACATTAGCCAACACAGCCTCACACCAATTGAAGATGGTGCCTCGAAAGTAGTCTACTGCCATCCGCATTTGGGATCCAATGGCCACATGTAGTGCTGCACTTTCACAGAGCCTAGTAACAGTAAATGCAATCACTTTGAGTTTAGGATGGGATATGGTTTTGAAATCAATCCCTTTGTCTCTGGTTTGGTCGTTACAAAACTCTATCCGGAGGCTATCGATTGACTGGCCACCTGGCCTAGCCCCGAATAGAGTCAAATGTTCACCTCTCTTAGGGAAACCAGTCAAAAAGTAAATGTCTTCTGGCTTCATTTCGAGCTGGTGGCCACCAATAAAGAAACACTAGTCCTGTACATTCCACCTGTCTAGCAGCCACTACAAAAAGTTCACCTGGGCCCTCATGCCATGTATGTTCCAGAATTTGAATAAATCGCATGCCTTCAATGCATCAATCGAAGGTTGATGATTAATCGTAGGGAGATCCACATACTCATGCTCCCGTTCCCGCTAGTCATGCATGATGTATGCCCTACATTCAATAAAAATGTGTATTAAAACATTTAAATCAAAGTTTTTGGGGCGGAATTTGAAAATTTTAAGTTTGAAAACCTATGTTGCGGGGACCTCACCCTCTATGTTAGAGATAGTGCATAGGTCTGCACTCAGGATATACAGCAGGTGCGGGCCCCTGACTTTTTTCTGCATGCGAAAAAGTCGGGGTCCACAGGTTTCCTATGCTACGCCTACGGACCCCCGCGCGCGGGTTTTTAACCTAAATATTTCCTAAAAATGAAAATGAAACCCTAAAAACAATTTTCAAATGGATGAAATGCAAGATTAAGATAATGTGGATTACTTGGAGGTGATGGTGTTCGATTCCAACGGATGGATTTTCTGCAATCTTCACGGGAAGTTTCTTACCAAAAGCTCTCTTTTCTCACTCTGAAGTCAAACGGTAAAAATGAGTTTACAAAAGCCCTTTTTATAAGCTTTTTTGAATAAATTAATTTTTAATTTGTTTATTTCTCACTTTAAAGAGGTAGCTTTTGAAGCATTTTTGTTTATTTTAAACAAGCATGAGTAACGTTTGAGTTTTTGTGTAGGATAACGGATTTTTTAGGAAAAATTGGTCATTTTTGACAAAAAACATTAGAGTCACCTTTAAGCTCTTTTCTAACTCCTAAAATATGAAAATATTGCCGAGGTTTTCTTTTTAAGCTCGTTAAAATGGAATTAAATAGACGGTCCACTTACAGCGCTTTTCTGACCATAAAAACATGAAAAGATTGCTGGATTTTTGTCATTTCAAATTCGATATTGGTTATAAAACGACGTGTCATTGATCGCTTTTTTACTTTTTCGGATCAGAGACATTAATTATGAAAAGTACTCCTTGGTCGTAATGATAAAGCGGTTCTCTCAAGTATTATTTTATACTTTTTCAGGCTTGGGAGACACAAATTTACGAAAAAGGACAACCATGGAGTTTTCTTAAGTTTTTTCAGACTCCCTAAAATTGAAAAAAGTCGAGTTTCTCCTATACTTGACTCGTTAAAATTTAACAGTAAAGAACCTGTTCAATTACAAACAGGAATGGACCACTCCTTCTTAGGGTTTGAATTTAAACTAAGTTGGACTCATCCGAAGGATGAGCTTATAATCAAGCAAATGTTATCCTCCTCAAGCTTGTTAAAAATAAAGAGGTACTTGCCAGAAATGGTGGAGGAAAAGAGAGAAAAATGAACCGGTTTGTTATACTTTGTGTCTCAGAAAAACATTTAACCACTCTTGAACACGACACTTTTTGTTCCTGGGTTGGGAAATCCTTTGCCTAAAATTTAATCAAACCATATTGAAAATCTTCAACTGGTTTCTGGGTATTAGCTTTAGGTCAATTGTCACCAAACCATCTGCAGTGTCGTTATGTGTTCAAGAGATCAGTGCAAATAAACCATTCATCTGCAAAATATCTGTCATCCATCTTGACCATCCCTGAGTCAGTCCTTGCAACTATGTTTCTTCAAACTTGATCTATGATTTTGTGTTGTGGGCTTGCCTACGACGGATCGCTTTCTATCGACTTCAGCTCATTATCTATAAAGATGATCTAGAAATCGTCAGTACCTTGGGATCTGCATGCCTCAATGGCAGGTTTCTCGCCTTCGATGATAGGTTGCATCATTGACCTTCAATCAAAGGACTCCGTGACATGTTCGACATCAACACATCTATTCACATTTCATGGATTGTACTAAGTACTTTGAGAGCCATTGAAATTACTGGTGGTTTCTCTCGCACTTGTTAACAGTTTACATCATTGACCGGTAAACAAGTGGTTTCTACCATGTTCGACTTCGACATATTCATTCACATGGATAGAATCATACTATTTCGGGAAGTAGAAATCAAGACCCTGGATCTAGTTTCCACCATCCAGGTTACGAGGAATTTTGTATTCATTATACAGTGGACTATTCATAAACAGATAGCTGCGTCCATATTATGTCTACATGTGTCTATACTTGTGATGTATTGCAAGATCATTCCTATATCAGAGCAGTTTAGTTAGTTTTCTAGTCAGTTTTGATCTGAGTATGGGAATTCCTACCTCAGCGATGATATGATCTCATATATATATTTTGTACTGAATGTTTTTACAGGTTCCAACCAGGCTCTCCACAAGATGATCCTCGAAATGATAAAGTACTTCACTCTTCTTAGATGATAAATGAAATCCTCATCTACTACAGACTTCGCACTTTAGGGGGCAATCTATTACACAAAATATTGTCACCATGACTATTTGCAGTCAGTGTGAGTCTATCACCACTCATATTGTCCTCCTTTGCAAGTCTCAGACCTCAGCTCTTCATGTCAAGCTTTAAAAATGAGAGAAAGTCTTTAAAAATATATAAAACTTTGGTTCCGCACTTTCTCTTACCATTACCTATGGTCCCGCACCCCTTGGTCATGTTACCTACGGACCTGCCCACTCTGTCTCTAAAGGAGTGGGTGCGGACCCCTATGAAAGTCAAAAAGGCGCACATTTATTCTTAAAAACTCACTTTGGGTTAATTTTGGATGCTTCTAGAAGGAATCTTGACGTGGTTGGTTCGATCCTAGGTGGTTCATGCATCCCATAACTAAAGGAGCTAACCCCTTGATGAGAGGAGCTTATCCCTTTGAAGGAGGGATTTATCCCTTTGAAGGTGGACCTAGTAAATTCCCTCCATTGCACTATAAATTAAGGCATTGGGCTGGTTGCTAGAGAGGATAGAAGTTGAACATTTTTTAGGGTAAATGTTGTTGGAATTGAGACTTCCTAGTTAATCTTGAGAGGAGAGATTACATACCTTTTGGCTTCTTTGGGAAGAGAGTGAAAATTGTCAAAGTAGAGGAGACTCCTGCTGGACCCTGGGAGAAGCTTATACACCATCAAGGCACCAAGGTTGTAAAGTTCTTCTTTGATTAAAGTTAATACAATTAGATTCATTTTTCTAAATAAAATGTCTTATGTGGTTTATTTCATGAATTCCTTGATCATCATGATAAACATGTTTTATTATATTGGCTTTTCAGATGCTATTTGATATGTGTGCATGTTTGTGTTTGCAGATTCTTAAAAAGGGAGCTCATTTGGATCAATGGACTCGATGTAGGCCTAAAACATCTGCTAGCCTTTATTTATAAATTTCATATTTAGAGAAAGATAGAATTTGTTTGGTTTGCTTATTTCTAGATATCATTAGATACTAGGGAGGTCGGTCTTGTCCAGAAGAACAACTTATCCAGCCGACAGCTATAGTACAGTGGAAAGAACGAGTGTCGGTGGAACAGATGATCTAATTCCTAGGATTGGAACATTCCTATGCTCAATGTAGGGAGCAAAAAACTGGTCAAAGACACTCAAAGGTGTGTTCCTTCCACGGGTCAAGGTGCATCAAGTTGCAGAAGGCAAGGGCATGTAGGTTTGATTTCGCAGTAGCCATGGTCAAAATTTGGCTTAAACATGAGTCCAAGTGAAGCCAGCTCAAGGCCAAAAGGTGCAAATGGTCAAAATGCAATGCACTAGTACAACTCAACATAAAGGAGCCTCTAGGGTATAAGGCCATAACGAAGCGAAGAAGCAAATAGGAATGAGTCTTCATCGCATAAGTCATGGTGGGACTACAGAGGAATCCCGAGCCTACTCAAATCAGAGCAGCATGGGCAACAAATGTTAGTGAGGTGCTAACGACAATGCCCATAAAAAGGATGGCTCTACCATCGTGTCATGATTAAAAAATCGGCGAGTGAAGATGGTTTACTGACCATAACATGATGGGATCGACCCTATGGTAGATGTATCGACAAATGGAGGCTAGTATGCATGATGCAGCGGAAAAAATGGCTTTCCTAACCTATATGCTAGTGAGAAAATGATACTTGCCATGGCGGGTCAGCAGTCATGGAATCATCTCGAAACTGTCAAAAAAGCGTCCACAATGACCTGAAAATGAAACCATGCTCGACATTCCAAGCTCCCAAGTTAAAAGTTACATGAGACCAAAAAAAACAAGTTTTGAAAAAAATTCGCATTTTCAAAGACTATAAAATAGTTTTTGGACTCACCATTTTCACCATTTGAGTTTGAGAGCAAAAGATTGGAGCAAAAGAAGCAAACTTTCCATACGCCAAATTCAACCATTTAGATCCTTCGAAAATCACCAGGTAACCTCTATACTTGACTTGCATTCAATTATGACTAGTTTTAGAATTTTCAATTTAAGTTTTACCGTTGAACTTTTTTCCAAAATTTCACCGTGGTGTATATGCGAGTTGTTTTTATGAAACCCGCGTACACGCTGGCCCTACACACGATTGTGTGTAAAGAGACCCGCGTATACGCCGCGAACATTTCAAACAAAAAAACTAATGGTTCAAAATTATTTTTTCTTCAGGATGCCAGTCACATGGTGAGAAAGAGAGCATACCTTAGTGGATGATGAGGTCATGAATGATCCCAACGCTTTGGATGCCTTGCTGGGATGTGGTTTGCTAAAATTCTTCAAATTGCCAAATATGAAAGCAAACACACAGTTGCTTGAGATGCTCCTTCACTATTGGAGTATCAAGGATGATGCATTTATGATTGACCAGATGCCACTCAGGATGGAAGTGGAAGACATTTATTTCATCATAGGTCTTTCCCGGAGGGGAGAGATAGTACATTCTAGGGGCAGGACACGAAGCAGTCTCTCGATCGAGGACTATGCACATATATATTGCCCGGGACATCCGGAAAAGGTTGGAAGTTAGATTCCAATCAAACATGTGGTGAGTTTATCGCTAAGGATAATCCTGTTCACTATATCTAGAGTGAACGGATCAGCATCTCTACACCAGGCATCACGGCCAGCCATGAGCCTGGCGGTAGATTGTCTCACTACTATATTTGACTAGTGTACTCCTCCTCTGACTAGCCTGAAAAGCCAAATTACTTCCATCAAGAGAGGGTAGACCAAAAACTTTGGATACAGGACCATCTTGTGCTCTTTCTTCTTTGAGAGAGTCCCAACACTTCATCCTAGAGTGCCAGTTTCAATCACCACCCCACGAGATCCATGAATGAGTAGGTGGGCTGACCTGATGAAACGTCTAGGAGGTGGGGACGTCCCATGGACTGCATTTGACGATGACTTCTTCTCCTGGTGGGAGCAGCAGATCATTGCCATAGATGACTACCCTTATCCTGGGTTGGATTTCCGAGGAGATCCCGATCTAGCATTACCATTGACTGCAGCATGGGGCAACATAGGTAAGTGTTTTTGATTTTATGAATTTTTTTGTGGTTTTTAAATATAATAATGAATTTTGAAAAATATTTTTGATAGGATTCAAATGATTAATATGATGATCATGTTCCAGATATTGGGCCTATATGACCAGATGGGTTCCCGCGGAATGGACGGTGTGGCCGAGGGGCCGAAGAGGCGGCTGCTGATACAGAGCGACTTCTACACACAGTCCAGCAGCACTTGGTGAGACTCACTCACGGAGTACCGATGGCGGCGGTAGAGGATCTTCCTGAGGATATGCAGCGTCATGTGGTTGGCATGCCACGTGACTGGGTCTGCACTTTTAAGCATGTGGCCAATGCGATAGCTACCTACTTAGCCGCTCATCCTGAGCCGAGGCATTAGATATACCAGACATGATTATGGCCA
Source organism: Pinus tabuliformis (assembly GCA_031772625.1). Lineage (NCBI taxonomy): Eukaryota > Viridiplantae > Streptophyta > Pinopsida > Pinales > Pinaceae > Pinus > Pinus tabuliformis. Next base: position 818,488,906 of record CM062806.1, on the reverse strand, counting down.
TTTGAGTCCCAATTTTGTATATTATTTTTGGATAGACTTATGTACACTCGAGATGTTTTATGATATATATATATATATATATATATATATATATATATATATATATATATATATATATATATATATATATATATATATATATATATATATATATATCTATATCTATATATATATATATATATATAGATATAGATATAGATATATATACAGTTCGAATTTTTGATATTTGATCTTATTGTGATGAATGATTGATATGCTAGTCTAATGCTTGATTAGCGATAGAATCAGCTAACCAATTATGAGATCTTGGAATGTGCAAATAATTTATATAAGTAAATTATCTTTGCAACAACCTCACCCTTAAATACTGGCGATATAAACATGGATCCCATACCCGATAAATGTTATTTAATTGTGACACTATCAATTGTGAATCAAAATAAACTACCAATGAGTCGATTCCGTGAGAAATTTCCTCGGATAGTAAATTAATGACGTCACTATACTCAGCCATATTGTTTGAAGTAGGACCAATGCATACTCCCCTTGACATCATCAATTGACCAATTGGATAGTAGAGTACCCAAGCTGCGGAAGCGAGGTTCTGAGTGTGCCGACTAGCACCATTGGCGCATCCAAAATAGACCATTTCATCCATCAACACCTGCCACAGCAAACCAAAAGTGTCAATATCAACAAACTCTCGATGAGATATGTACAAATATACAAAATGTATAAAGAAGCCATTGCCTAGTTACTACTTAAGCAAAGTACTTCTTGAGGTAGAGCCCATTTCGGGGCTCCAGCAACTTGTTTCCTTCGAAATCGATTAACTCATACGCCCCTTTTTCTAAAACTCGTTTAATAATGAAGGGACCATACCACATAGGCTTAAACTTTCCTACCCCCAAGGTGTCCTTGTCTTGGTCGTAGACCAAGACGAGGTCGCCTTCAGAAAAGACTCGAGGACGGACAGATTTATCATACTACGTTTTAACCCTTTTCTTATGGGCCTCATTGATTGTGGTGGCACCTCGACGCTGCTCATCAAGATGTTCCAAATGAAGGAGGCGCTCTTCGAGACTAGAAGTCTCTAGAAGGATCTCAACATCTAACTTAAGAGATGGAATTTCACATTCAACAGGAAAGATAGATTCCATCCCATAAACTAACTGAAAGGGTGTAAACCAGTAGCAGTCTTTAGAGAGGTTCGGTATGCCCAAAGAGCCAGATCCAACATAAGATGCCAATTGGACCGATTTTTGTCGATTTTCCTTTGCAGGATCGTCTTAAGAGTTTTGTTGACTGCCTCGACCTGTCCATTGGCCTGAGGATAATAAGAAGACGAATGTTCCTGTCGGAAACCCAATTTAAGAGCCAATTCGGACATTAGTTGATTCTGGAAATGACTGCCATGGTCAGTGACAATCTCTCTCGGGATACCGAATCTTGAGATAATCTAATTAAAAATGAACAGTGTCGTCGTTTCACTATCATTTTTATAAGTAGGCATGGCCTTCACCCACTTCGTAAAGTAGTCTACGGCCACGATAATGTACTTGTGATTCACCGCTGAAGGCAGATTACAAGTTGTATAATCAATACCCCACTTAGTAAAAGGACCAACAGTGACAACGGGGAAAAGAGGAGCTGGATGTGTACACATCTTCCGAGTATAAATTTGACAGGGGTGATAGCGTTTGACCGCTTCAATACAATCTTTGAAGAGCGAAGGCCAAAAATAGCCGGCACGCAAGATACGCTGGGTTGTAGCAAGCCCTGATAGATGACCACCACAAGCTCCATTGTGGCAGTCATTGAGCACTGACTCTGCTTCCTCTAAGGTTAAACAGTGTTGAAGGATTGAATCAACCCCTCGACGATATAATGTATCACCAATGATAACATAATTCTTGGCCAGGTGACATAATTTCCGGCGTTCATCCTTAGAGAAAGTAGAGGGGAACTTCGAAGTCTGGAGATAGACAATGATATCTCCGTACCAAGGGTCGAGTGAAGAGATGAGGAATAAATGTTCATCGGGAAAACTTTCTTCATAAATAGTATCCTCTCCACAAGGCAGCTCATAAATAAGCTCGGCGAAAACCATGGATTCCTTAGACTTGGCGGACAAGAACTCGAGATCAAATTCTTGTAAAATGACTATCCATCAATTATATTTGCCCCCAATCACTCACCCACTAAGGACAAATTGAAATGGATTAACTGCCGCTAAGACAAAGTTTTGCGTAGCAAGATATAATGACAAAGCTGTTGGACAGCATGAACAGCTGCCAAAGCCAACTTCTCAACAGGAGAATAGCGAAGTTCAAGACCTATCAAGCCTTGGCTCAAATAATAAATCACATGCTCCATGGGAGCATCGTCTTCCTGAACGAGAACCATCCCAATGGTTGATTCTGCTGCAGCGAGATATAAAGGAAGTCCCTACCATAATCCGGTGGACTCAAAATTGGGGCAGAGACTAATTCCTTTTCCAAGGCATCGAACGACCGTTGCGAAAATTCATCCCATAAAAATGGAACTCATTTACGTAGCAAACAAATAAATCCTTTAGTGATCTTGGCATAGTTCACTAAAAACCTTCTTAAAAAATTAGCTTTCCCTTGAAGGCTTTGAAGTTGTCGAATTGAGGACGGGAGAGGCAACTAAACTATTGCCTCAACCTTGAAGGGATCAACTCGAATCCCTTCATTTGTCACGATGAACCCTAATAACCAACCAGATGTAACCACAAAAATGCACTTGTTGGGATTCAACCGGATCTTGTAAAAACGACATCACTCAAAAACCAATCGAAGATGACAAGGATGATCAGTTCTCTTTTGAGAATGAGCAGCTAGATCGTCCAAGTATGCCTTGATGATATGTTTAATGTCGTGGAAAGCATATGACATGGCTTATTGGAAAGTAGCTCCAACATTTTTATGACCAAAAGGCATCTTTCTGTATGCAAAGGTACCCCAAGGACATATAAACGTTGTCTTATGCTGATTTTCAGGATGGATAGAGATCTGATTATAACCAGAGAAACCGTCCATGAAGGAGAAAATCTCTTTCACACTCATCAATGATCTGATCAATAAATGGTGTGGGGTAATTAACCTTGGGACACGCTTTATTTAGGTCCCAAAAATCAATTCATACTCGGATTGTTCCTTTCTTTTTATCCACGGGGACTGGATTTGAAACCCAATCGGTAAGAGGAACAGGGTATATAAAACCCGTCTTGAGCGGCTTCTCTACTTCAGCTTTAATGGCTACTGCTTTCCTAGGATTAACTGGTCGAAGCCTTTGACGAACTGACTTGGAATTTTCATACGTCTTGATCTCATGTTGAACTATGGATGGATCAATGCTAGGCATTTATTCATAAGACCAAGCGAATACATCTCGAAATTCTTTGAACAGGTCCGTGTAAATTCGAATTTCCTCAGGGGAACACTCGGCTCCGATAAAGAGATTCTCGATCACAATAGGGTTCCTAGAGATGTTTATAGATATTGTCTTTGAAATCACTTACATATTACCTTCGGCACGAAAGTGTGCTGGAGCCAAAGGGTTCGAAATCGTACAAACATCACTAGTAGAGAGCTTGGAGAACTTAGATTCTACTTCCTGCAATGGAGGAAGAAAATATGAACGATGGTGTAAGTCTTCCCAAGGTCGATCTATACCCATCATTATTTCTAGGATTGCTTCTTTCGAAGGTAAAATTGTATCCAAGTAGTCCAAAGCAGAGGTAGAATCAAGTGTCCAGGTTGGGGCCACATAGCCATCTAGCTCCTCCTCAGAAAAAGGAGTAGAGTGGTCGTCTGCAGAGTTAATGATAGATTGGTATCTAAGCTCAGTTGCAGACATCGGGAATGCCATTCCACCAACTTGTCCTTCAACTAATGTGGTCATAGGTGAAGGCAAGGTCCAAGGGTCTGAAAGATAATGAGTTCGAAAGAACTCTTCTCGAGGAGACTCCTTAGATGATGAAACGAAATTGATTCTAGCGATGGGAGAGGGAAGATCAAAGGTACCCATCAATGACGAATACATCCCAACTCCCAGATTCTCAGTAGGCGGACAAGGGTTATCCACTAATGGAATGGTAGAGTTGGAAGTTTCTCGAGGGTCTACTAGAGAATAATCCAATTGATCAACCTTAACAATTTTCCCCTCATGAGGAAAGAAAATGACACGAAACAGAGTCAAAACAACTGCTTCCATTTTGTATACCTAGTTCCTTCCTAAGAGGAGATTGTAATCTAGGTTAGCATCAATGACTTCTACCTCAATGTTAACGATCTTTCCCCCAACACATATGGGAAGGGCCGGGATAATCCCATGCGGCTTATGAGAATGACCATCAAATGCAGTCAGGAGGGTGGGTGAAGGAACGACCGAAGGTGATCCAATAGCCTTCCAACATGACATTGACATGACGCACGTGGAAGCTCCTTCATCAATAACGATAATAAAAATTTTAATTTTCCGGTATGTAGACTTTATTTGAAAATCCATATGATGAGGGAGTCGCTTCTTGACATTTAACATGTCGAAAGTGAGCACTAAAGAGTTAGTTGGATCAACTGCCCCTATCATCGAAAGTAAAGCACTTCGTTGAGCTGGACGCGACTAGAGATCCTCTAAAGCGGACATGGCGCATGGAATCTGAACCAGATCCTCAACAATGGAGTAATTCTGGGTGGCCCTAGCATTAGGATTAATAGTCGCACGTTTAGCGGAACCTTTCGGCATTCGTGGTATAGTCTCGATAGAGGGTCACTCAATATGAAGGTCGGTATTTCGGGGAATAGTTTTGTCCTTGGAATTTTCAGCTTCACTGTAATCACGTGACCGAGTGGCCACATGGACATTAGAACCCATCACGAAAACATTTGATGATTTCTCTCCTTCCTGGTTGCCCCCTACGGAGGTACCAGGGTTTGAACTCGCGCCAGCAAGAAGTTGCTGCCCTTGGGGAAACGAGTTAGTTAACACAGCTTGAGAGATGGAAGTCCCTTGCTGCCCTAACAAGCGCTGAGCATCTTGAATCTTTGGGCAGAGATGAGTTAAATGGTCTCCACTGCATAACTTGCATGGAAACTTGACTTTCATTTTAGACTCATTTCTACCACCACCAACATTATTGCCGGATTTATTTGCATCAGTCTTCTCATCCTGACCCTTTTAATTACCTCATCCTTTCTTCTTCCCATTGGAATTTGGATTTCCTTTGAGGTTGGTAGATTGGATGGCATTAATTGAAGAGGGTTGGGAAGACAAAGTGTTAGACGATGTGACCTGGTTGTTAGAAGCAGTTTGTAAAGACAACTACTGTAGTTGACTCAACAGGTTTAGTACATTTGTGTTTATCGATCCAATGATACCATTCGCATGGGGACCTGGCTTCGACTTGGCTATATGAACCTTAGTCGCGGGAGCATCAGGTAAGATTTTTTGTAGAATCCCAGATTGGGAATAAATCAACTCTAATTGTTGGGCCCTAAAAATAGCTTGCTCCTCAGAATAGACTCCGGACAGGGAGACATCCTTAGAGATTTCGGGTTGTAAATATTTCAAATACCATTCGAGACTGTATTCAGGGGGAATTTCGGCTTTAATGAGCCTCTTTCTCTATCTCAATTCCTGAATGTGGTCAGAAATGTGGGTTGTCGTGTCCTGACGGAAATTGGCCAGAAGTTCAGTTTCGACATCATAATAGACAGACAACTGGAAATGATTTAAGAAAATATTATCTAAGTCGGAAAAAGATGTAAAGTTGACCCCAGGCAACTCTATATACCACTTGGTTGCATTACCAGTCAAGGTGCGTTGAAACAGACTCAACCTAATCGAGTCATTGATAAGGGAGTTTGATGAGCACCACAAATGGAATGTGGTCACGTGGTCGCCCGGGTCTTCACCGCTCTTTCCCTTGAACTTTGGAATGTCCGAAGGGAGTTTGGTTGGGACCGGAGGCCAGGCTGGATTGTATTTGATTGGATTATTTGTTAATTTCATGAGATCTGGCAAGTTCAATGTTGCCAGAAAAGGAAGCCTAGGAGGACCTTGGGAATTCCACCCAGACTGGGCGGAGTTCTCAAAGCCCTGAAAAGATTGGCCTGGATTTTGGAAGGCACCAGGCTGCCCGAAGTAACCCGCAGAATCAGCTAAACCAAAAGGCAGACCTTGTGATCTAGCATAACTCAGAGTTTGACCAACTCTGGCTGAAAAACCTCCATAACCAGTGAAGCTCCCTCCTAAAGGATTATAAGGAGTCGATAACCCCTGATAAGGATTCCAAGCAGAAGCTAAGGGAGGAATACTTTCTAAATGCGCTAACTGTGGAGTACGGCCTATTCCCTTGTTGGCCTAAAAATGGATTCCCAGTTCCTATGCCACTAACCGCAGGGTTAGTCCAACCTTGAAAGGGATTACTGCTTTGTCCTGTGGTGGAGAAAGGCATAGATCCTATTGTCAGGTTGGAATGTGGTATATGACCACTTCCAAAAGGAAAACCCTGAAATGAAGCCCATCCACCCATCATGGAAGTGGAGGCACTAGATGGAACTGACGGAATACCCTGTGAATGGGTGCCAAAAGGGAAAAATCCGGTACTAAAAGCATTGGCTTGGGAATTTCCACTCGTAGAAGGAATGGAGGTAGAATCAACTAAGGATGTGATAGAGAAAGACCCAAATAAAGATGCAGAGGGGATGGAAATAGTTCCTCCCCCTTGTACTAATGTTGGAGTCTGCATAGTTGTAGCACTTGTGGTGGAATCCATGCTTCCAGTAGTAGCCATCGATGGCAAGTGTGTAATATGACCTAGACTTGACGGTCTATGCGTTAGAGATCCAATGTATTGTAATACTTCTGGATGACTAGAAGGTAGGGGAGAATTTGGAGCCACTAACGACTCTCAAAATTCTTCTACCTCAATGTTATCTTCTGATTGAAAGAGAACTCGAGAAAGAACTGGAGTTTTCCTCTCTTGCTTTGCGGATGTACTAGGCCTATCTTGAACACTAATGTCCCTGCAAAGAATATCAATCCCCGACGCGTCAGCTACCCTGGGTTGAAACCCACTAGTAGTATTACCTCTGCGCCTTCTAGGAGAAGGCTCTAAACTTGGTGGTTAAAGACCACGAAGTCTTCGAGACCATATAGGTGATCGGTCAACCACTTTGAATTTTTATTAAGATCTAGCTAAAGACTCAAAAAATTGAAAGCTAGGCCAACTAAGAGCACAAAGCACACACTAAAAGGTCCCTAAAGATGTCAGCCAGTCAAACAAATTTCGAGTATTTCTGCTTCGGGTGATGAGGACCGACACCAAAATACAAGAAAGTGAAATAAGGGGCCTTCTAAAGATAGTTTAGGATAATGATGGCCCAGTCCTACTAGAGAAGGTAACAGAGGAAGTTACGTTGACCTCCTAACAACAGCCTGCGCCAGTGCAAGCCCCCAATCTTCACAAGGGTGCCCTCCAGTAGTACTGTTGAGAGTGATGCAACGTCGACCTCAGGCGCCATAGGATTCCCCTTCATAGCCACCTATGTAGATCCCTAGGAGTAGCAACTAAGGTTACCAACTCGTATCAGAAGCCAGGCGGAACAGTCGTGAGGTTGGATCTGACAAGTAGGAGAGGGGGTATATCTCTTCCTTATCTTCATGAACCCTCTTGCTTAACTCCCAGATCCGGAGCTTTCCTTGTCTTCCTAATGCTATTGGATTTTCACTCACTATTCAAACTCCTATTTTTGACAGTTTAAATGGCCTTGGAGAGTTTTCTCTCCACTCACCTAATCCAAGGCCCTAAAATCCTAAAACTTGTTGGTGTGTCTAACTTGACAAAAAAAAGTTTTAGTGTATTTTAATTAGCGCTTGATCTTAAATGGGTTGTTCTTTAAGTCAAGCAATTTTTGGAAATGAAACTTGTGGTGTTTTGACACAAAAGAAATTAATAAAAACCAAACTACATGCAAATGCACTTGTTTTCATTTTTTCGATGAAAGAAATTTCTACTAGGTTCAGAGGAACTTCAAAGAAAGCAACAAATTTTTCTTTTCTTTTCTTTTACTCAAGCTTCACACTCACAAAATTTAACAAAACTATGGGTGCCTAAAAATATGTGCAAATTTATCCTAATATAACAAGTACATGTTGATGCAAAGCTCAAAACTACTCTTAAATGAAGAAATGAAAGTTACTTGTTTATCAATTTTTAATTTACCACTTAAAATGTTTAGATGGAATATGAGTTTCTAATGCTCATTTTCGTCTCTACACTAAAAGCAATTTTCAAGGCAAACAAAACAATGCACTTTCATTCACTAAAAGAAACTAAATCAAAAACAAAGTTCAAGAAAACAAAACCAAGTTTTTCAAGAAGTTTTCTTCAAAATCAAAAGCAAAAACGTCTTTTCAAAAGTACTCTCAACAATACTGAAACTTTATGATTGAAGAATAGGCAACAAATACTTTTGCAAATTGACAACACAAAAAGGGATGAAAACTCAACAAAAACAAATGTGTTTCAAGATGCTTTTAACAATCAAAAGCAGCAATGAGAGTTTGGTAACAAAGACCAAAAGATCAAAAAGACAATTTTCAAGAAAGTGTCAATCAACAACTTTCATGAAACAAGAAAAGTAGATGGTCACAAAAATGTAGTTTCGACAAGCAAACAAAAAGGTCACCAAAACAAGATTTGACACAAAGATTGAGATCAATCTTCCTGCCTTGATGAATCAGAGTAGCCAAGATTCCCAGCAAGAAATCTTGCGAGTTTAAACCAAAAAAGATGACATTTGCAAAAAAAAAACAAGACCAACACTTCTCACAATGAGAGAGAATTTGAAATCAGATACTTGCTATAAAAATACAGACTGACACAGAAAATTAATTGTTCAGGATTGAATCAGATCAGCAGATAGACCTTCAAAAACAAAAAGACATGAAAAATCTTGAAAATTATAAGATATACGCGAATGTATTGATGTACAGCTGTGTGTATACGCTATTGCGCCTAAGGAAACATGTGTATACGCGGGTTCATTTAAGGAAACATGCATATATACACTTCTGTAAACAAGAAAAATAGCGTATATAACAGACTTCAAGAAAAACAAAAAAACAGTCTGAAGAAACTGATCAAACTTTCAATGCAGGTTCCTACAGGAACATACTACTTAGTGACAACAAGCAAACAGACAACTGAGCCCTGATTGGATTGAACAAACCCAAACTAGGAACAACAATAGTGTTGTCCCCAGTGGAGTCGCCAATTATGTTAAGGGTGATTTTCCCCTAGGGTCTTGGGATGATACCCAAGCAGATCGGAGGTTATTTACACATAGAAACACACATTCCACACAGCCATGATGCTAATATAAACAAACTATAGGAAGAAGGGGTGCACCTTATGTCCTTCGTTTGAGAAGATCCAATTAGGGTTCAAACCCTCTTTGAGTTCCTTTTAGTCCTTCAACCTGCAAAACCACCAATTCTAGAAAGTACAGCAACATATGGACCAAGAATCATAAAGAAATCATCTTCATTGCATATTGAAAGGTAGTTAGTTATATAATTAAAAACAACCATTCACATGTGAATCATAACATTGATATTATAAACATGAAGAATTTTTATATCAGGAGTAAGACAAGTGTTTCTTTTATTATAAATAGCTAAAGTACAAAAAGGAATAATTTCACCTGATTCGTCCTTTTGCATGCTCCAAGCGGAACCATCCTCTGGATTCGTCCAGTCTCAAGCCTTGAACAAACTCCTTCCATGACTTACTCCATGATATCTCAAATGGTAGATAGACATCAACACACAAGGAAACAAGGGATTCCTGCAAATGGGGGAAGTGTTGGAAGCTCTAGGGACTTCAGACCTGGTACAGGGATTATCTTAGCAGTGTGATATTTCTCTCTATTCTCTCCTTCCTTAGGCCTTCCCATTGAAGCCTTTTTATATTTCTCCCAAGATAGTTTTTTAGTTGGGAATTCGTTGGGAACAGTTGGGCCATGGGCACTAACAGGTAATCAGCAGGTAAAACCCACGATCTCCGCCCAAAATTAAGGAGTTTTAATTTTTTAAAGTGTTTTAATACATATACACGGGTTGGGTATACACAGACCCACGTATACACACGTATAGGGAATAAAACATTGTTTTTTAAATTTTGGACTAGGTCTGGAAGGAGGGGTTGCCCTAGGCCATGAGTGCAGCATCACAAACATCAAGAGTTATATTTGGAGCTATAACATTAATGGTTTTAATTTTGTTAGGGTGTACCTTAACACCTTTATGAGATATAATATGACCCAGATATTCCACCTCTTGTACTCCAAAGAAACATTTGGATATTTTTGCATATAATTGTTTCTCCTCCAATAGTTTGAGCACCATGTCAACATGTTGGACATGATCCTTCCAAGGCTTGCTATAGATTAGTGTATCATCAAAAAATACTAACACAAATTTTCTAAGGAAGGGTTTGAAAATGGAATTCATCAAACCTTGAAATGTAGAAGGTGCATTAGTATGGCCAAAATGCATGACCAAAAATTCATAATGACCCTCATGAGTTCTAAATGTTGTTTTTGGAATGTCTTCAATCTTCATTCTGATTTGATGATATCTTGAATGAAGATCCAACTTGGTGAAGTAAATTGATCCATGCAATTCATCGAATAATTCATCAATGATAGGAATGGAAAATTTATCTTTAATAATGAGCTTGTTGATCTCCCTATAATATGGAGACATGTGCCATGATCCATCCTTCTTGTCAATTAATACGACTGGAGCAAAGAAAGAACTTTGACTAGGTTGACTTATACCAACCTCTAGCATTTCTGCAACCATACGTTCAATTTCACTCTTTTGGACATAGGAATATCTGTAAGGCCTGATGTTTGGAGGAACACTTCCTGGAATAAAATTGATAGCATGATCATGATCACGAATATGTGGGAAGCCTTTGGGAGTCTCAAATACCTTGGAATGATTGTTCAAGACTTTTTGGAGATTTGGAGAAATGGATGATTTCGATGTGGGAACCTCTAGTGAACATAATTGTGCAATTATGCCTCATTGTTATTTATTTAAAAGATTTGTCATTCTATTAGAGCTCTTTCCTGGTTTCCTTACGATACCCCTTAATTCAACTTCCTTTCCTTCTGTAGAGAATTTCATGAAAAGTTCTTGAAAATTAAAAGCTATTGTACCCAAAGATTGTAGCCATTGGACTCCTAGTACAACATCAGCACCACCCATTGGAATGGAAAGCGTTGGGCTATTCAATACATATTCTCCCATGCATAGCTTGATATTATGGCACTTTCCTAAGCAATTTATGGTTCCTCCACTTGCAACCATCACTTGACACTCTAGTGCTAGATATAAGAAGCAATTCAATTCCTTGGCTATCTAAAAATGAATATAATTATGGGTACTTCCCGAATCAATCAACATTATTACCTTTTTCTTCTTGATATGCCCTTCTATCTTGATAGTTTGAGGAGTGGTAATTCTAGCCAATGCATTACAAGATATGGTCAGATTCATTTCTTCTTTTTCTAGGGTTTGTTCCTGGTGTATATCCTCTTCTTTTAATGTTTCTTGTTCCTTTTCTTCCTCCTCTTCACAATCTATGTAAAATAATTTCTTCTCGGCACACTTATGACCTTTAGTGTATTTGCTATCACAACTGTAACAAAGCCCTTTTTCTCTTTTTTCTTCCAACTGTTGTGGTGTCAACCTTGTAGGTTGTGGATGGCTAGGGGCAACAACACTTCCATATTTATGATTGTGAATGGTAGGCTTCCTTGTTGCCATAATTTTGCTTTGAATTTTTCTTGCCAACCTAAATTCCTTCTCTAATGAATCTGGTTCAAAAAGGCGAACCTCATGTTGGATGTTATCTTTTAAAGTCCCTATGAACACATCAATCATATGCTCTGTTGGCATTATGATACAGATTTGGCACTATGACACAGGTGTTGTCCTTTATGGCAACTCACACAGATGACAGATCACAGTTCAGGCTCACAAAATGAAGAAAGAGAGGTATACGCAGGTTCCCCATTGACCAAGCCGCGTGTACACGTGGGTTCGCAGACCAAAAGGCACGTATAGCATACACACACACTTTCAAGGAAGGAAAGGCGTATGTGTCAAAAACTTATTTTTGGTCTGTGGTATTTGGTCCATGGTATTTTGATCCATGGTATTGGTCCAAGGTATCTTGTTTGAAGTGTTGACCCCAGGTGTTTGGTCCAAGCTATTGATTCTAAGTGGTTTTGGATGATGGGATTGAGTAAGGCCTAAGACTATAAAAGGAGGAGAAGATCATTAGGCAAAGGCACTCATGAATTGAATATTTAATGAAGAGCAAGATCTAGAATACATGTTATTGGGTTATGGTGCACAACTAGATTTGAATCAAGGATGAACCTGAGTGCTTGATGAAGGAGAAGTTCTATTGATGGGTCAAGATCTTAAGGCTTGAAGAGAAGTATCTTTGTGTGGTTTTTATATTTTATCTGAATAACTGGCGCATGTTGTAATTAGAAAATATGATGATCTGGGTATAACTGATGTTTGGAATTATTGTAAAGTTTAAAACATCTTTTACAGATTTTTACACAGGTTCTCTTTAGCAAAGATGTGTATACACGCTGGTTTTGCATATCAAAACAACGTATACATAGGTTCTCCCTAATAAAACAACGTATGTACACAAGTTTGACACATTGAAGTTGTGTATACCTAATAAATTATGCTTTAGCTATTTATGGTTGTTGTTGCATTGTTCTGGGTTCTGTCTTGGGTTCTATTACTGTTAATGTATTCTGGTTACAACATTCTGAGAAGTGATTGATTGATTCAGTTTCAGTTGGTGCAAAGGATATTGGTTGATGCAGATATATTTGATGTTTGATTGATGTTATTGATGGATCTAGTCTAAAAATTTATGAAGCATGGTCCCTGGAAGAAAAGAGAAGGTTATAGCCTTACATAGGTCAGTACCTACGTACTAGTAAACACATCAGCTAGTACAAGAGCTAAGGGGGGTTGTAACTCCCTTCCAGGAGAAGTTGGAGAACGAGAGAAGGTTGTAGCCTTCTGTAGGTAGAAGCCGATGTACTGTCTGTTAGGGCCTAAATCTACCTCAGGCTGAGAAAGGTAGGATCTAGGGTAACATCATACCACGCTTAACCTGGTAGCTAGCCCTACCAGGTCGGGAGAGGGATCTCTCCCTGTCAATCTCAAAAAATATGGCCAATGAAAGCTTGAGATGACTAATGTAATGACTGATTTTAGGCTAGGTATGTGTACAAAGGTGTTTGATTGAATTTGATGATGTTTTGTTGGCTCAAATGTGAAAGGCAGATTTGGGCTTGGGGAATGAGGCTCAGTTTTGCAGAGATCGCTATGGGGCAAGGTAGGCAAGTGATCTGGTACTTCAAATTGAGTGAGATTGAGAGATTTTAGACAGGTGATGATTTGAAAAAGCATGAAAAACTTAGAGATCCTTCTCAAACAGCTGAAAACATAGATAACTAAACAAACCCTAGGTAGAGCACTGCATTTTCAATGGATTCTACCTTTATCCTTGTTTGATTTAGTTAATATGAAGCAAAGATAAGATAATGGCATAAACAAAACACATGTAAACTTACAATTACAGGAGGAAACACAATACCAAATCAAGATGCAACATGAATCCCATAAAGTGCTGCAAACCACTGGTCTATTCCTTAGCCAAACATGCTTAAATGAGTATACAATGAAGCTCCAAGCTTTCCCAAAATTCCAACCTTCTGCCAAATTCCAACCCCTACACTATGAAATTCATAAAATATATACATTTTCTCATCCTTGTACTAAGGGAATTGAGCTCAACCATTTTCTTCAAAATAGAATTAGTTACATTAAACTTGGGCCAAATTTCTGAAAATAGTTGTTGAAGATGAACTCGTATCTCCTATACCATAGTACCTGTTACAAAACTGAAAGAGGTTTTTGAAGATAAGATTATGGTGGGGAAACACCTCTCTCAAATTTGGGAAATTCGTTTCCATTTGCTTGCAATTTGTTCCACAAAATAATCTCTAAAACATAAAATCATTAAAAATTTAAATCTATGAAAATGAGCTGTAAAGCTCTAGTCACATATCCCAATTCATGACAATTTTGAGTAAATTGAAAGAGGTTTTTGTTAGATGGCTTATTTTTAACAAAAACCTCTTTGGGTTTCTGAAAATTACTTTCCATCTGTTGTAAAATGGCCCCGCACTAAAATGACTAAAACAATAAAAAATATGAAAATTTTGCTTTGTTTTAATGTAGGCTCCAAATATCACTGTATATCTCCCACATAGAAGCACCTATGCATAAACTCAAAACATGCATAACCAAGAATCACTCATTCATTTTGGTCATATCTTCTAATCCGGGAACCGGTTATGGGAGTTTGATATGCCGTTGGAAAGATTTTTCTGAGCTTCTTTTGATGGACACACTTGTGACATGTTTTGTGCTGAACATCATGTGCAAAACATCTAACAAAAAAGACATAGTAAGATCTCATGTTGATCCCTAGTGTCAGGCTGCAAAGACTGGAACTAACATCGACTCCGTTGGGGATGGCAGCTCCTTGGAGGTGCCAAGAACTACAGATCTCTGGAAAGCAGACAGTGCCTCTTTCATTGGGCATGGATGGTCAAACAACTACAAACCCAAAACAACTCATACCAATCCAAAAACATATACATACTGCAACATGTACATAAACAAATACCGAAAACTGAAATGCTGCCTTGGGCAGCTTATTTATGTATAAATCTAACCCACTTTGCTGCAAAATTGATAGATCAAGTAATGTTGTAATGCCATATCAACCAATCAAGTAATTGTGACAAGGATGCTGCTTGAAAGTGCTTCAACCAGGACACAAATGTAAATGTTGATAGACATACATGTACATAACGAGTCTGGTTGTGTAAAAGACAATTTGATTTATCAGTTAAACTGAAAAAAAAATTCCATGTACATTGCAATAGGATCGAAAAAACCAAACTCTGTTTGCTGCCCCAACCCCTCAATGCATGCCTCCAGCTGCAAACTATCAATGCAAATATCCATGGGCAACCTTACCTTCTATTCCTTCTGTTAAAAAAGGTCCCCAAAGAATGGGACTCGACAGTCCAGATCCTGGGACTATATTTGGTTCTCCAATTCAATTATATCTCCTTCAATTTTGATGGCAAACTCTTGAAAAAAATTGAGCTTAACTTCATGGCTGCATCGATAGGTTTTCAGATAAGAAGAAAGAGATGAAGAAAAGTTCTCATCTACCTCATCATTCGTGCACATATCTTCCCATTCTCTAAAACCTTGAATAGAGGGCACCTCTATTTTGAATTCTTCCTCTTTCTCCATCCATGTTTCAAGAAAGATATGCCAAAAATATGTAAAGGAATTAATAGATCTGATAGGAAAACCGTCAATCCATTTTCTACATTTGCCTTGAAATGAATCAAAGAACAATCTGATGAGGACATCCTCCTTTTTAACTCTAAAAATTTCCAAAAATGTTTTAAATTTTTCTATATGTTCTAGAGTCAAAGTCAGATCTTCCCCATTGAATTTAGGGCCATTACTCAAAATGTATGCATCCTTTGGTAATTGATTAGGAAAACCAGGAAGATTAGAAAAATCGGTACATGAATACCTTGAACAAATAGAAGCAACATCTGAGTCCTTCATTTAGCTAGTGGAGCCACCATCAATACTTTGAAACTCGAGACTTTGAATAGAGTGACCAAGTAGATGATTTCAACCTTCATATGTGTTTGATTGTTGTCCACCATCAGCAATCAGATCTGAACTGGACTACAAAATTGTACTGGGGAAATTTGCAAGTTAGATGTTCAGTTTATAAACTAGACCGGAGATTTACTGAAGTAGCATTCATCTACGTTCGCTAATGCAAACCAAGAGCGTTTCGAAGGCTACCTAGCTAACTTCAGGCCCAGTCTGTAGTCTACAAAGCCAAACAATGATAATAAACTTTTCTTCCCCAATATGGTCGCTACTATGTTAGTGCCTAGATTTACCTCATGCTGATAAAGGTAGGATCCAGGGCCAACATCAAACAACGCTTAACCTGGTAGCTAGCACTACCAGGTCGGGAGAGGGCTCTCTTCGGGTCAATCTCAGCAAAATATGATCACTAAAGGCTTGAGATGACTGATATAACTACTGATCTTAGGCTAGGTATGTGTACAGAAGAGTTTGATTGAATAAAATGATTTTTTTGCTAGCTCAAATGAAAAAGAAAATTTTGGGTGCAGGGAATGAGGCTCAGTTTGCAAAGATCTCAATGGGGCAAGGTAGGAAACTAATTTTGGCACTTCAAATCGAATGAGGTGGAGGGATTAGACAGAGGAGGAGTTGAAGAGGGAAAGAGAAGCCATGGATCCTCTCCAAACAGCTAAAAACATCAAGAAACTAAAGCAAACCTCAAGTAGAGCACTGCACTTTCAATGGATTCTACTTTCACTCTTGTTTGATTTAGCTGAGAAGAAATATGAGAGAATATGACATACATAAAACATAAATAAATTCACAAATACATAAGAAATCACTGTACCAAAACAAATGCCACAGGGATCCCAAAGAGTGCTGCAAACCCTGGTCTCAATTCCTTAGCCAAAATGCTGATATGAGTGTACAATGAACCTCCTCACTTTCGCAAGAGTCCAACCATGCTAATGACTGAAAAACCACATAATATAGACAAACCATAGCTCATCCTAGCCTCTAGGGGTTGAGCTCACATGTTTAGGAGCTGTTCCAACTAATTCTAAACTGAGAACTAGAAATCAGGCATTGGAACAACATGCCTCTAGAAACAAGGGAACTGATTCATTAAGTTTTAAACAACTTTTTAATAGATGAATCTACCCTCACAAGTGAAAATTTGACATATTTACATCATGATCCATTAATTTACATTAAATTACATCACAAATTTGACATTAAGAAGATGAAAAAGTCAAACTGGCAAAAGTTAGGCTAAAAATAGAGCATTCCTGGTCAAATTGGGCCAAATTTCCTCTATGCGTCGTGCCAAATTCTCTATGCGTAGCGCCTGCTTGAAGCCACTTTTTAAGGCCTTCCCGGTGCCAAAATTCACTCCAAGTGTACTTGTTGGAAAGTTCTACCTGTCTACTTTCCAACACAAGTGGAATTTTTCAATTTGGCCTCGATTTTCCCCTCAAAAGTTTAGTTATCCCAACACTGCTTCCTGTGTGTCAAAATAGGGGCAGTAAGGTCATTTTTTGAGTGTTTTTGACCTTTTTGAGGGCTCAAAACCTGTCAAAATTTCTTGGCCATTGGTAGGAAAGCATATTTTTCCATGCCAAATCCAAAAATGTTGAGTTTTTGTCATTTGGAGGTTCCCATCAAAAGCGAGCGCCAGGTGGAACGGCGCATAGCAGAAAATCCTGTTTTTTGTGCCAAAAATTCCAAAAATGAAAAAAGTGCCCCAAATTTTTTGGAATTTGGGTTGAGTCTTCTCCATCAAGTGCTGTGTTGGGCCAAGGAAGTCTCAGCCAAGACCTGAAGTCTATCATGTTCCTTTTACCTCTTTGATGCCATTTTCAATTTTGCCTTTAAGCTCCTGATTCTCGCCTTGCAAACTTTGTTTCTCGCCATATAATGATATGCCATATGTCTCAAAAATGTCTTCTCCTTGTTGGCCTTCTCAAACAACCTCTCTAAGTGGATATTGGCTCTTTCAAGCCATGACTCCCAATCGGCATTGACCTCTTGCTCAAGTGAAGTGAGCTCCACCCTCCTCCTTTGGGCAGCTTGACAATTCTCTCGAATGTTCTACAACTCCATAATCGCTTGCTGATCTTCAAGCTACTTATTCTTTTGCTCTAGGTGCTTTATTATCCATTTAGCTTCTCCAAGTTGAGGGACAGGGCATTGATGTCTGCCTGTTACTCTTGAATGACTTTTTTGAGATTTGTGCTTTGCAGGCCCAAATCCGTATCATCACCCTCAATGAGAATGAAATCAGTCTCTCGCTCACCTGATGGTCCTTCATCCTATAATGGCCTCTTTCCTTTGTCCTAAACCTGTTGTGCTGATGATAGAAGAGAGACCCCTTCCATCCCGGGTGGAGATAATACTCGCTTTGCTGTTGCGAACAACCGTCTAGTGCCCTTCTGATAAGTGATAAACACCGACATACTGGCGGTCTGTGTCTCATGACCCTCATGCTGATATGAAGGTTCAACTGTCTCATGCAACACCTCAGGAGGTCCTTGAGGAGCTGTGAAAAACTAACGAGAAATTAAGTCCTCCCAAGTGATGTCCTGCAAACCGAGCTTATGAATGACCACAATCTTAATGAGAGAAAATTGGTAAATACTGTTGAACTGCTGCTGAGGAGTCTTGTGTTGCACTAGGGTGGTCATTTTCTCAATATTTCAGCACATGAAGTAGGGGAGGCTGATCATCCTCACCCTGGTAAAATGCATCAACAACCTGATATGATAGGCATATAAACAGGAAAACCGACCCTCACAGCTGAAATACTTCATTGTCAGTTTCATTAAAAGAGCATATGAATCTTTGAGGTACCGAAAAGGAAACACTCTACTGAGTTGCCTCAAATAACTGGGCTTGATGTATGGTTCATAATGCTGCCTGTCAATTTGCTGCCTCTTGTTCCATTGCTCTCCAATGTTAGGAATACTAGTTGCTAGTGAAATAGATTCTGCTGTTAAGGTGAATGTGACACTAGCTAGAGTGGCTTGACCATCATGTAAATGAAGCACAAACAAACGATCCAACTCATGATGAAACTAAATTCTAGCAACTAGCTCACAAAATTCATAGCAAGAATGGTGTTGGAAACATGACATGGCGAGAGGGCAAGCCTGTAACTCAGCAAGAGTGGTTGGTTCTTCTCGAATATGCTTGCCACCTCTATGAGGCCTCCTGGGTGCATGTACCTCTGTAGGTGAGTCACTGTGTGTCTCCTCTTCATAAGCATATGAGGGATCATATTCCATCTCTGCTAGTGGGTGAGCTGTCTTGATGAGAAGCAGGTGATTTATTATGTTCTTGGTTTCTGCCACCAAAGTGAAAGTGATATGAGGGACTGTAGAGGGAGGGAAAAATGAGGGATATTAGGGACTGTTGGGATAGGGTTTAGTTAGGGAAACAAGGGATTAGGGAATAATTTAGGAGTTTTGGGTATAGCACTAGGGTTTGGGAATTATATTTGGGATTTTGGGAAAAATAGGATTGGGGATAGGGATATATGATTTTGTTTTGGGAATATGAGAATTAGGTAATAGGGGAATACACTAGGAAAATAAGTGAGGGAGTGGAAAGATGAGGGAATGACTTGGCATCCAAAACAAGAGTACAAACCCTAGGCATTGTTTCCTTTGAAAGATGCAAGAGGTAGAGTTTGATTTTTTTTTCACACAACCACCATAAGACAACCACCAAAAATTGGATGAAAAGCAGTGATAGAGGCTCAACCTACTTGCACAAATGAAGATCCAAGCGTTTTGGACGATTTGGAGTGCGTTGTTGCAAATTTCGGGCTTTGCAACTCTATGCGCCATGCATCAAACCCAACGCGCCGCGCCTTGTGTGTGCGTTGCGCCCACTTAAATTTAAATTGGAAATCAAGGCCCTATGCACCGCACCTACTATGTGTGTCGTGCCACTTGCCCAGTGCGCTGCGCTTCTGATTTTGGGAAGATTTCTCCAACTTTGTCTTACTTTCTCACAAACACGACTTTGTTTTGCCCAACTTTGTCTTTGAAATGCAAATGAACCTTTCAATGGAAGAAATGAATTATATACAAGGAGCTTTTAATTTTTTGGTTTATAAAACCCACTTTACAATGTTTGGAAAATGACTTGACTTTTAACTCTGTTTTTTAGCTTTTTCACTTTATTTGAGCTTGTGATGAACTGAATGACTTCTTTGCAGGGGACTGGAGCTACTGAGGCTAGGGAAAGTGACCAGGGCTACAGGTGGAGTGATTTACACATGAAGGAAATAAAATTACATGAATTTATCTAATAAAATCGGAAATACTATGTTTTTCCTCAAAACAGAGTTTTGAGGAAAAATATAGTTTTGAAAAATTGGTTATAAAATTTATTGGTACTGGAACCTCCTCATGTGCCTGCTGACTATTATTGGACACTTTGAAACCATTTTTGATGAAAACCTAATGACAATGAAACCTTAGAAGAATGACTCTTGAAATTTTAAAGACAAAACGGTGACTGTATATGATTTTGATGAATAAACATGGGCCAGCAGGTATAGGACATGAGGGAAACTGTAGGAGAAACCACTACCGTCAGATGATCCATGTTTCCTAATGGAATGCAGCTGACTGGGCGGGACACCTAATATGAAATGCAACAAGAGGATTTGATCTCTGATGGAGGGATGAAGATACCGACACTAACACTAGCATAAGACTGCACCAGTACAAAATAATTGTAAAAAGAAGTTTCTTATTAAAAGAAGATAGAGATGACTGCAACAGGTGGTTTTAACCCACATTGGGTTTCCACCTTATATCTTGTATTCATGTGTGTGATTTTCTGCTCTGTTTTTACTTGACCTGGTTACTATTTATATGGTTCTGATGCACAGAATAAAGATCAACATATGATGAATTAACTAAATTATAAGTTTGCAGGGTATACGATAGTTTCCTTAAATATAGTTGTGTATACACGCAAGTTTCATTAACTGAAGAAGCATATATGAATCTGATTGTGGAAATGAAATATTATTGACTTGCTAATATTGATTCACCCCCCCCCCTCTCAGTATTATTTCCAACAATTGGCCTCAGAGCAGGTCCTTCAAAAGAAGCTTGATCGCTTGAAGGAAGATCTATCACCATGAGTAACTACGAAAGAGAGGGATCCATTAGACCACCAATCTTTGATGGGAGAAACTTTGCTTATTGGAAGGCAAGAACCACAACATATCTTCAATCTCTTTGAACAGATGTCTGGGAAATCGTGGAAGGAGGATATACGTTTCCATCAGCAATTCCTACAGATACGGCAGGTAAAAAGCAATATGAAACCAATGCCAAGGCTGTCAATACATTATTGGGGAGTCTGTCACAATCAAAATTTGTCAAAGTTATGTAGCTCAAGACCACCAAAGAAATATGGGACAATATTGTTCTAAGCTATGAAGGATACTATCAGGTAAAACATTCAAAACTGCAATCTCTCATAATTTAATATGAAACTCTCAAAATGCACAATGATGAAAGTATATCTAGTTACTTCTTACGTATAGATGAGATTGTTAACTGCATTAAGAACATGGGTGAAGAGATAAAATAAGTTACTTTAGTTGAAAATGTTTTAAGATCCTTGTCTACTAAGTTTTAGTCAAAAGTTTCTGCCATAGAAGAGAAGCAGGATCTTCAAAATATTACTATGACACAGATGCACGGAATCTTAACTACTTTTGAAATGAGAAAAGGAGTTCCATCAGATATGAGAGAAGCTACATTCAAAGCTTTAGGAAGAGAAGAACTCAATGAATCAGGAAATATTTCAGAAGAAGAGGAAGAAGCAAACTTTGTCAAGAACCTTCAACGGGGTTCTGGAAGATTTAGAGGTAAAATACCTTTCAAATATTTTTCTTGTGGAAGAGTTGATCATTATGCTGCCAAATGTCCTCATAAAGATAAGCTTGATAAAGGTAAGGAATCAATAAAATGGAATAGGAAACAAAGTGTAAGTAAGAAGAGCTACTATACACATGAAGAGGGTGACGGTTTATCAAATAGTGATGAAGATAATAATGACTATAGACTTCTGATGGATTTTAAAGATGACGATTTATTGGATTCTTTAGATGAAGATTATCTTTATGAAGAAATATCTAAACTCAAAATCTATTTAGAAGAGAAGAATATGATTATAGATACTCTAACATTCCAACTTGCTGAAAGAGAAAAACACAATGAGAAACTAGAATGTGAAATTGTGGGTCTAAGAAAAGATATTGAGAAAACAAAATCTCTCAATCTCATATTTGCTAAAGGATCAGAAATTTAGATGCAATTATCAAAGTGCAGTGTTCTCCTCTGATAAACATAGGACTTGGATATACTGAAGAAGCATTTCAAGCACAGAATTCGTCAACCTCCACTAAAAGCTATCTTGATGTAGCAAAGAGCAGTGAACAATTGGACAATCGTCAGCAAAGGCATAAAGCAGATCACTAAGTAAATCGGGTTCAATCTACTTCAAGGATGAATAGAAGCTACAACCAACCTCAGGTAAATCATACTAAATCTACTTCAAGAATGAGTATCAATGGAAACTACAATCAACAGGTTAGCAGATTCAATAATCGTAGGAACTTCTTTAATGGACAATGTTTTTCATGTCGTAACTTTGGACACAAAGCTACCCAATGTGTTGCTTATAAGACCATCATGACTAGAGAAGCATGAAATCAAAGGAATGTGACAGGGATCATGAAAAGGACCTACAATAACTTTTCGCTTCTTGAAAATGAAATAGAATGCTCTATCTATAACAACTTCGGTCATGAAGATTCTGAATGTAGGAATAAATTTCGGCAAACATCTTAGAAGGAGCAAACTTCATTGAGTCCCAAAATATGGAGAAAGAAATAACCACAAATAGAAAGATGTGGTATAGCCTTGTATGCAGAAGGACAAGAAAATCAGTGGTACATCGACATTGGATGCTCGAAACACATGGTAGGTGATAAAGAAAAACTTCAGTCATATAATGCCTTAGAAAAGGAAAAGAAGGTCTCATTTGGAAATGACACTCCTACTATCATAAAAGGTAAAGGGTCTATTCTCTTAAAAGAAAAGGTTAAAGCTGGGAATATTATGTATGTTGATGGTCTAAAGCATAACCTATTGAGTGTTAGTCAAATGTGTGATCAAGGAAATGAAGTAGTATTTCAATCAAATGGATGTGTTGTTTGTGAGCTTGATACAGGAGAAACCGTGATCAAAGGCATAAGAACTCCAAACAACTTATACATACTCAAGGGAGGACAACAATAGTCCTATCTAAGCAAAAATGATGAACACTGGCTATGGCACAAAATATTGGGGCATTTAAGCTTCCTCAAATAAGGAAAGCATGCAAATTCCAGGCTGTTCGTGATCTTCCTGATATCAACATTCCAGAAAATACAATATGCAAATCATGTCAATTTGGAAAGCAAACCAGAGCACATTTCCCTGAGAAGGAAGGATCAGCTAGTAAGCCTCTTGAACTTGTTCATACTGATTTATGTGGTCCATCAAGGAAAAAGTCACCTCGTCGAGAAGAATATTTTATATTATTCATTGACGATTTTTCTAGAATGTGTTGGATTGGACTTCTAAAGCATAAAGATGAAGCATTTGAAAAGTTGAAAGCCTTCAAAGCCTTGGTTGAAAATGAATTAGATCACAAAATCAAATGCCTCAGATCTAATCGAGGAGGGGAATTTACCTCAAATGAATTCTTCGACTTTTCTGAAGAACATGGAATAAAAAGAGAATTCTCCACTGCAAGCACTCCTCAGCAAAATGGAGTGGTAAAATGAATGAACAAAATTGTTCAACAAATGGCTCGTGCCATGCTAGATGATTTTGGAACTCCTGCAACCTTCCGCGGTGAAGCTACATTTACTGCCGTCACTATTCTCAACAAAGCAAAGATTCGGGTAAAAATAACTCAAACTCCACATGAACTTTGGTATGGTAAGACTCCTACTATAAAATAATTCAAAGTTTTTGGAAGAAAATGTTACATCAAAAGGACTGATGAAAAACTTGGCAAGTTTGATCCTAGAGCAGATGAAGGCATTCTCCTTGTTTACTCTTCCCGAAGTAAAGGATATAAGTGTTATAACAAAATAATTGGGAAAATTATTGAAAGTATTGATGTTGTGATTGATGAAGCAGGAAAAAATCCAAAGCAGGTAAAAATCGAAGATTGTGGAGAAGATGAGGATTATCCTTCCACAACAAATCAGACTAATTTTGAAGAAGAAGAAACCAATGAAGCACCAGAAGAAAAGATAATGGCAGAAGAAAAGACACCAACCAGGTATGTTCAGAAAAATCATCCAGAGACTCAAATTTTGGGACAGAAAGAGGTAGGTGTGCAGACAAGAAGAACTATTACAAACGATTCAAGATATCTAGCATTTCTTTCCTCCATTTAACCTCAAAATGGAAATGAAGCATGCAAAGATGATTGTTGGGTCAAGGCCATGAATGAAGAACTTGCGAAAATTGAAAAAAATAATACTTGGGAATTAGTTCTTAGACCTCATGATAAGAATATCATAGGAACCAAATGGATATTAAAAAACAAGCATAATGAAAATGGTGAAGTTATCATAAACAAGGCTAGACTTGTTTGTAAAGGATATGCTCAACAAGAAGGTATAGATTTTGAAGAAACTTTTGCACCTGTTGCTAGACTTGAAGCCATAAGAATGTTACTCACTCTTTCTAGCTTTTAGAAATTCAAAGTATACCAAATGGATGTAAAATCTTCCTTTCTTAATGGAGACTTAAAAGAAGAAGTATATATTGAGCGACCAGACGGATTCATCCTTGGAAATGATCCAAAACTTGTATGCCAACTCAGAAAGGCTCTCTATGGTCTAAAACAAGCTCCAAGGGCCTGGTATTACCATCTTGACAAATACCTCCATCAACAAGGTTTTTCAAAAGGATCAGCTGATAGAAATCTGTATACAAAGATTGATAATGATAAATTGCTAATACGTGTAGTGTATGTTGATGATATCATTTTTTTTAGCAATGAAGAAGCCATGAGTCAAAACTTTGCTTTGGTAATGTAGCAAGAATTTGAAATGTCCCTACTTGGTGAGCTCACATATTTTCTCGACCTACATCTTTAACAAAATAAAGATGGTATTTTTCTATCACAAACCAAGTATCTCAGGCAGATCTTGAAAAAATACAACATGGAAGATTCTAAACCAGTATGTACCCCCATGGTAATAGGATGCAGTCGCAGCTCAAATGATGAATCAACAACAATACATCAACCAACCTACATATCCATGATTGGCATTTTGCTTTATCTAACAAGTACCCGACCAGAAATCATGCATGTAGTGGGAATAGTTGGAAGATTCCAAGAAAATCCAAAGGAATCACACCTTTAGGCAGTCAAAAGGATCTTCAAATATCTTCAAGGAACTCAGAATTTTGGTTTATGGTATCCTAGGGATACAGATCTTACACCTCATGCATATAGATGTAGATTGGGAAGGAAGTGAGGATGACAGAAAAGCACTAGTGGTGGTGCATTCTATATGGGTTCCAGATTAGTGTCTTGATTAAGCAAGAAACAAAGTTCAATTGCATTATCTACAGCTGAAGCAGAAGATGTGGTTGCTGCATCTTACTACACACAACTCCTTTAGATGATGCAAACCTTGCAAGACATTCAATTTACTTTGTAGGATCTTGATATTGAATCTAATATTCAATTTATTTTACCCTTATATTCAATTTTTGGAAGTCCTCAATGTGCTCCATCATTGAACCCTTTTGTTTGAGATTTATCAATTGGCTAAAAAAAGTGTTGCTTTTTGTACCCTCATAATGTGCTATCATTTCATCCATAAAATTAGCCCAAGTGACAATTTTTTTATGAGATCAAAGCCATCGACACCATACAAACTGATTTGGTTCCAAATATAAAGTTTTAATGCATACTTTCTATGTGTTTTTCACATATGGAGATCGAAAAATTGCTCCATCTGTAGTATCCATGTTCCGGGATGCTTGCCATCAAAATTCCTCATATTGATCTTTGGAACATGGTGGTTCTTCGATCCAGCGTTAGAGTCTATGAAATCGTGATTAACATTTATTTTGTTCTCATCATGAGTTTCCTTTACTACCCTTTCGCCATTAGTAATCATTTCTTGTAGAAACTTTGTCAAATATGTCTTCAAATCTTCCATGCTTGTCTTCAAATCTATCTTCAAATCTGTCTTTAAATCGTCCATCTTAGCTTCCATGCCATCCATCTTAGCTTCCACATCATTCATCTTAGCTTCTACACCTTTCTTTAAACCATCCATCTTAGCTTCCATGCCTTTCTTTAAACCATCCATCTTAGCTTATACATCTTTCTTTAAACTATCCATCTTATTTTCTGTTACTTTTTGTGCGAGTGAAATTGTTATGAAACCAGCTCAAGAAAAGATAGATCAACGCCTTAGAATTCAGCCTCTTCGAGGGGGCAACCTCCTTTACATTACATAAATGAACAATTCTTCGATGATACAAATGACAAAACCTCCTTTCTATATATAGAGTCTAAGGAGTCACAATATAATCCAGCCGACCTAACAATAATAATATAAAGCCACAAAAATAACAATAGAGGGATTCTATGGGGCACATAAATAACAATATGGGGGTAATAGGGGCACAACAATATAAATAAGGGGTATAACTACAATAGTAATGGGGTAATCACTAGTATTATAGGGACCCAACATGCCCCTCTCCTTCAAAAAAGTGTTGTCCTCAACGCTTGAGCAGTTCTGGATACTTCTGCATAAAATTCTCATCCTCCCATGTGGAATCTTCAGCGGATAAGTTCTTCCACTTGATAAGATACTCTGAAATTGATCGATTTCGTAGCTGTCGAGTTCTTGTTTCTGTGACTGCTTCCGGTTCCAATATAATTTTTCCTTCCTCGTCAAGTTCTGGCAATATTGTTTGAACTGGGAGCTTGTCGCCTATAACCTTCTTTAAACATGAAACATGGAAAACTGGGTGCAATCGAGAAGCTGCAGGAAGCTCCAATTTGTATGCCATAGTACCAATCTTTTCCAACACCTTGTACGGACCATAATACTTTGGTGATAATTTATTATCCTTCTTAGCTTGCTTTAGGGACATTTGCTTATATGGTTGTAGCCGTAGGAATACCCAATCACCTACATCAAAACTTCTTTCACTGCGATGTTGATCTGCCTGTTGTTTCATTCTATTTTGTGCCAACACGAGGTTATCCTTTAAGAGTTGGAGGACTTGTTGTTGATGTTCGATGTGATGTTCCACTGCCTGAACCTTAGAATTTTCTCTTAAATATGATGTGATGGATGGTGGTTGATACCCATAAAGTGCCATAAATGGGGTCATTTTTGTTGCTGTATGGAAGGAAGTGTTATACCACCATTCAGCCAGAGGCAACCATTTGACCCATTGTGTCTGTTTATCAGATACAAAGCAACGAAGATATCCTTCCAAACATTTGTTTACTATCTCAGTTTGCCCATCAGATTGAGGATGATAAGATGAGCTATGAGCTAACTGAGTACCAAGACAAGAAAATAATTCTGTCCAAAAATTTCCAGTGAAAATGGGATCTCTGTCACTTACAATAATCTTTGGGTTTCCATGTAGCTTTTGAACTGTTTCCATAAATGCAGTAGAAACTGTACTGGCTTTAAATGGATGTGATAATGCACAAAAGTGTGCATACTTGGTAAGTCTGTCAACTACCACCATGATGACACTCTTTCCCTCAGACTTGGGTAAACCTGTGATAAAATCCATTGAAACCTCCTCCCAACGTTGGCTTGGAATGGATAAAGGTTGTAATAGACCCGGTGTCTTAATTGTTTCAACTTTATTTTGTTGGCAAACCAAACATTCCGCCACAAACTTTTGAATATCTGATTTAAGGCCATCCCAAAAAAATTCCTTCTTAACCCTGTGGTAAGTTTTTAAAAATCCTGAGTGCCCTCCTAAGGGAGAAGTGTGCAATTCCATAAGAATCTTTTGTTTTAGCTGGGAATTCTTACAGAGGTATAAGCGATCTTTGTACCATAACGAATCATTTTGCCAGCTAAATGTATCAGAAGTACTGGAATCTTGTTGTAGCTTTCGAATAAGTGCCCACACTTCTTCGTCATTCTTCCATTCCTCCTTTGCTTCGTTTATCCAATCTGGTTGGATAATAGAAATGGCACACAACAATGCTTCCACATCCTCATCCTTTCTTGAGAGTGCATCTGCCACCACATTTTGCTTCCCTTTTTTGTAGATGATTTCAAAGTCATAACCCAACATCTTTGTGACCCACTTTTGTTGCTCTTCAGAGGATAATCTTTGTTCTAAAAAGTATTTAAGGCTATCATGATCCGTTTTTACCTTGAAGTGTCTTCCCATTAGGTAGGGTCGCCATTTCTTAAGTGCATGGAGTATTGCCAACATTTCCTTCTCATAAATAGCTTTGCTTAAAAACTTTCCCTTGATTGGACGACTTTCAAAAGCAATGGGTCTTTCATCTTGCATTAGAACAGCACCAATTCCATTTCCTGAAGCATCACATTCCACAATAAAGGTTTTTGTGAAGTCCGGTGTAGCTAAGACCGGTGCTTGGCACATTGCCTCTTTAAGATGTTCAAAGGCCTTTGTTGCTTCCGGAGTCCATGAAAATGAATCTTTCTTCAATAATGTTGTTAGAGGTGCTGCTATTCTCCCATAATTCTTAACAAACTTGCGATAATACCCTGTCAACCCAAGAAATCCTCGCAGATGCTTTATGGATGTGGGGATTTTCCATTCCTTAATGGCTTTAATTTTGCTAGGGTCTACCTTAACTCCTTCATGAGATACAATATGACCCAAATATTCCACCTCCTGGACTCCAAAGAAACATTTGGATCTTTTTGCATATAATTGTTTCTCCTCCAATAGTTGTAGCACCTTGTCAACATGTTCAACATGATCCTTCCAAGACTTGTTGTAGATTAGTATATCATCAAAAAATACTAACACAAATTTTCTAAGGAATGGTTTGAAAATTGAATTCATCAAACCTTGAAATGTTGAAGGTGCATTGGTAAGGCCAAAAGGCATGACCAAAAATTCATAATGACCCTCATGAGTTCTAAATGTCGTTTTCGGAATGTCTTCAATCTTCATTCTGATTTGATGATATCCCGAACGAAGATCCAACTTGGTGAAGTAAATTGATCCATGCAATTCATCCAGTAATTCATCAATGACAGGAATGGGGAACTTATCTTTAATAGTGAGCTTGTTGAGCTCCCTATAATCTGGACACATGCGCCATGATCCATCCTTCTTGTGCACCAATACTACTGGAGCTGAGAAAGAACTTTGACTCGGTTGAATTATACCAGCCTCTAGCATTTCTGCAACCATACGTTCAATTTCACTTTTTTGGACATAGGGATATCTGTACGGCCTGATGTTTGGAGGAACACTTCCTGGAATCAGATGAATAGCATGATCATGATCACGCATAGGTGGGAGACCTTTGGGAGTCTCAAATACCTTGGAATGATTGTCCAGGACTTTTTGGAGATCTGGAGAAATAGATGATTCCAATGTGGAAACATCTAGCGAACATAATTGTGCAATTACACCTCTTTGCTCCTTTTTTAGAAGCTTTGTCATGCCATTAGAGCTGATTATCTTTCCTGGTTTCCCTGCAATACCCCTTAATTCAACTTCCTTTCCTTCCACAGAAAATTTCATGAAAAGTTCTTGAAAATTAAAAGCTATTGTACCCAAGGATTGTAGCCATTGGACTCCTAGTACAACATCAGCACCTCCCATTGGAATGGAAAGCATTGGGCTAGTCAATACATATTCTCCCATGGATAGCTTGATATTATGGCACTTTCCAGAACAATTTATTGTTCCTCCATTTGCAATCATCACTTGACACTCTGGTGCTGGATATAGGAAGCAATTCAATTCTTTTGCTACCTTACAATGAATAAAATTGTGGGTGCTTCCTGAATCAATCAACACTATTACCTTTTTCTTCTTGATTTGTCCTTCTATCTTGATGGTTTGAGGAGTGGTAATTCCCGCCAATGCATTACAAGATATGGTCGGATTTATTTGTTCTTCATCTAGGCTTTGTTCCTGGAATATATCCTCTTCTTTTGACCTTTCTTGCTCCTTTTCTTCTTCCTCTTCACAATCTATGTAGAATAATTTCTTCTCAGCACACTTATGACCTTTTGTGTATTTGCTATCACAATTGTAACAAAGCCCTTTTGCTCTTTTTTCTTCCAATTGTTGTGGTGTCAACCTTGTAGGTTGTGGAAGACTATGGGCAACAACACTTCCGTCTTTATAGTTGTGAATGGTATGCTTCCTAGTTGCCATAATTTTGCTTTCCATTTTTCTTGCTAACCTGAATGCCTTCTCTAATGAATCAGGTTCCCAAAGGCGCACATCATGTTGGATATTATCCTTTAAAGACCCTATGAACACATCAATCCTATGCTCCTCTGGAATATCTTTTACCCTTATGTTCAATTTTTGGAACTCCTCAATGTGCTCCATTATTGAACCCTTTTGTTTGAGACTTATCAATTGGCTAAAAAAAGTGTTGCTTTTTGTATCCTCATAATGTGCTATCAATTCTTCCGTAAAAATTGCCCAAGTGATAAATTGTTTACGAGAACAAAGCCATTGATACCATACAAACTGATTTGGTTCCAAATATAAAGTTGCCATACGTACCTTTTGTGTGTTTTGCACATTATTGAGATCGAAGAATTGCTCCATCTGTAATATCCATGTGGCGGGATCCTTGCCATCAAACTTCCTCATATCGATTTTTGGAATATGGTGATTCTTCGATCCAACATTAGCGTCTATGGAATCATGATTAACATTTCTTTTGTTCTCATCATGAGTTTCCTTTACTACCTTTTCACCATTAGTGACCCTTTCTTGTAGCAACTTCTTCAATTCTTCCATCGAATCCTCCATCTTAGCTTCCATGCCCTTTATCTTAGATTCCACGCCATTTATCTTAGATTCCACGCCACTTATCTTAGCTTCTGTTAGCTTTTGTGAGCGTGACATTTGTTGCACTTGTTCTTGTAATTTTGATATATCATGTAGCATTTCTTCCTCTTCTTCATGAGTCATGCTAGAGCTTTCAGGTTCCTTACTAGGTGTTTGCATTTTCTTTCCTCGGGGCATCAGTTACCGATAATAATGCTTTACTATGCCCTTTGAATTCCGTTAAACCAAGCTTACACAAAAATTTAAAAAAAAAACTACACACCTTTTTTCACTTTATAGAAGCCTGATATTGAATCTGATGTATCTCTGTAATTTTGGATCATCCAGTTCTGAAATTTCTACCTGTAGTAGCCTTCTGCGTCCTCTTTCCAATGCCACAATTCTGAGCCAATTAGGATTCTCCAAGGAAGAGTTATGTGAAATCTCCCACAGTGACTTGCTTTTAGATTGGTTCAGTAGAGCGAACTTGTACGACATCCCACGAGTCACTGTTTCAACCTTTGAATCTGAAACACACACACACAAAACTACAGTCCGTCCTCTTTCTGTACCTTCTTACGAAATTTCAATCCGATCCTCAGAGAGAAAGTTATGACGATTTTCCCCAGGTCACCTGTTTTGAATGTAATTCAGGAGTCTGCAAAAAGACCAACTTCCTCAGATCATATCTCTGCAAATATCGCGCGAAAAGCTCTGAAATTTGGACCCAAGGTTCAGCGCGATTTCTTCTCAAATGGGTTTTTTTTGCGACTTCTGAAACGTCAGAGAAAAAACGTTATAGCGAAAATGCCACGATGACCTGTTTGGAGCAGCGAAACCCTAGAATCCAAAGCTCTGATACCAAATGTTATGAAACCAGCTCAAGAAAAGATAGAAAAGATAGATCAACGCCTTAGAATTCAGCCTCTTCGAGGGGGAAACCTCCTTTACATTACATAAATGAAAAATTCTTCGATGATACAAATGACAAAACCTCCTTTCTATATATAGGAGTCTAAGGAGTCACAATATAATCCAGCCGACCTAACAATAATAATATAAAGCCACAAAAATAACAATAGAGGGATTCTATGGGGCACATAAATAACAATATGGGGGTAATAGGGGCACAACAATATAAATAAGGGGTATAACTACAATAGTAATGGGGTAATCACTAGTATTATAGGGACCCAACAGAATTTGTTTTCACTTGGTCTCGTAATTATAATATATCATGTTGCATTTCTTCCTCTTCTTCATGAGTCATGCTAGAGCTTTCATGACACTTACTAGGTGTTTCCATTTTCTTTCTTCGGGGCATCAATTACCGATAATAATGCTTCACTATGCCCCTTGAATCCCTTCAAACTAATTTTTCAAACCAAGCTTATGCAAAAATTTAAAAAAACTACACACCTTTTTTACTTTGTAGGAGCTTGATATTGAATCTAATGTATCTCTATAATTTTGGATCTCCAAGGTCTAAAATTGCTTCATTTAGTAACCCTCTGATTATTCTTTCTAACCCCAAAAGTCTGATCAAGATCTAATTCTCCAATGAAGAGTTATGCCAAATCTCCCATGATGACCTAAGGATAGACTTCTTCAGTAGAGCGAACGTGTACGATGTGCTGCGGGTCACTGTTTCAACCTTAGGTTCTGAAAATGGTATCCAAAAAACTACATTCAGTCCTCTTTCTACAAATTCTTACTAAAATTCGATATGATTCTTAAAGAGAAATTTATGACGATTTTCCCAAGGTTACCTATTTGGAATGTAATTCGGGGGTTTGCAAAAACCCTAACTTCCTCAAATTATATCTCTGAAAATATAGTGAGACAGGATCTGAAATTCGGAGCCACGGTTCAAACCGATTTCTTCTCAAATGGGTTTTTTTTTAGCTTCTTAAACTTCGTATAGAAAGCATTATAGCATACATTCCACAATGAACTATTTTAGATGAAATTCTGGAGCTTGCAAAAACCCTAACTTCCTCAAATCATATCTCCGAAAATATAGCGAGACAAGATATGAAATTTGGACTCAAGGTTGAGCAAGATTTCATCTCAAATAGTTTTTTTTTTCTCTTTTGAAACATCGCAAAAAAAAGTTATAGTGAAAATTCCATGATGACCTGTTTGGAGCACTAAAACCCTAGAATCCAAAGCTCTGATATGAAATGTTATGAAAGTAGCTCACAAAAGATAGAAAAGATAGATCAACACCTTAGAATTCAGCCTCTTCGAGGGGGAAACCTCCTTTAAATTACACAAATGAACAATTCTTGGATGATGGAAATGAGAAAACCTCCTTTCTATATATAGGAGTCTAAGGGGTCACAATATAACCAAGCCGACCTAATAATAATAATATAAAGGCACAAAAATAACAATAATGGGATTCTACGGGGCACAATAATAACAATAAGGGATACAATGACAATAGTAATGGGGGAATCACTAGTATTATAGGGACCTAACATTCTAGGACATATGGGGTTTTGAGATTCCCACTACCCTGGCTCAATGCAATCCTGTAACACTTTTAATAAACCTTTGGGGTTCTTGGGTTCCAGGTTCTGATACTAAGGAATTCAAAATCCTCACTTTGATTGATCATAACAGAAACTTTCCAACTATGCCACTTTTAGTAGAAGGTGACATGATCTCTTGAGATGTAATCTCCTCCAAAATATGGGACTCCTCGGGCATCATAGTCATCTTTTTATGCCTTCTCGACTAAGCCTGCCACTATGATGATTCTCTACAGAACACTCAAACTCCCCCTAAACAACATGCTCATCAATTCCAAAATATTCTTCCTCTAACCTCAATGCTAGTATGGTTTTCAAGAATGCCAAGATACTAAGTTCCACCAACCATTCAGATAATGGCAACTATCCAACAAATTTTTTTTCATTGGTTAAATTTTTAGTTATTTGCTAATTGATATCTCTAATTTATGTTTTAGGAGAAACCCTAGTCTTGAGTTCGCCTTCCAACCATGACGTCCCCGTGTTCCAATATTCAATACAAACTTTCACACCATTCAACACTTACAAGGTAATGTTTGCAAACCCCATCTCTGTCGAATTTGAACCTTAGATCCACTTTTTTAGGAAGCTTTTACCCTTACAATATAGACTTAAACACTGATATTTCATGTGTTCTAGAGTAGGTTTTTGGGAATTTGACTCTATGATAGTTTTATATATAAATCCTCTTGTTGAATCTAATTATAGTTTAACACATTGCTTTTATAATATGCTTATTCAGAAAATTTTCGAAGGTTTCTAACCTAAATTCACATCTAACCTATAGTTTAGCTACAACTATAGATATCATCATCGATCCTTTCTGTCAACATGGATCTTTGGCAATTTTTTTTTCTTGGCTTCAGAGTCCTTCCAGGTTCTTACAAATTTTTCATTTGCTTAACCAGTGTTCCCAGAATTTGTATGATCAAGACCCTTCTAGGATTTTCATAACTTAGGGTTTAATGAAAAGGCCATGCATCTTTGAGCTCTATGAACTTTTTTTAGTTAAGATTAGTTTTCTGAAATTTATGTTTATATATATTAAAAAAAAATCCTATGTAGGCAACAATCTACCACTTATGGATTGCTACTAGTGATTAAATGTCCTTTTTACTCTTCGGATATATATATATATATATAGCGAGAGAGAGAGAGAGAGAGAGACTATGTGTTTGGCCTAGCTTTCCTGTCATGGTTGTATATTCTTAATTATATTATACTAGTTTATTTCCATTGCAAAAACTCTAACATGTATCATGTTATGAAACCCTTTATTGAACTTAGTGAATAATAGTGCCAAAAATGGTTTTTATTTGTCTTCCTAATTTCTATATAAATTGAAAATTAAAGGAAGGTCATGGCCCATTTAGATATCAATTAAATTTTAGAATCTTTTGCTAAAAGGTGGAAGGTGTACTTTGTGTATTTTCTTTCATAGAAAAGATTCTCTAATTTATTTGTGCATTTTTACAGTTCTTCCATTCCCTTAGAGTTATAGAGTTTTCACTTATTTTTGTAAATATGCAAGCCATATTCTCACGCATTAAATTCCACAGTTGTGATTATTTCTTATTATACATAATTTGCATGTTCCCTTCATGATTTATATGTATATTATCTAACCATATAATTAGGAAACTTGGTTTATTATATAATATACTATACTAAGGACCTAGTGGATTTTATTATGGGAACTGTGAGGTCTCATCTAAGCCTTAATATTTCAATGTTCAAGATTGTTGTTCCTCGACTAATAAAAAAGGTTTTTCCCTAGTTATGATATGTAACATCTAACATAGGAAGAATCCCCTATGTCTTCTAATCTTATTACCCAACCATATATATATATATATATATATCCACATTCCCCCCAACCATGAACTAACTTTTATAGCTGGTTCCCTCGTAAGCTCCACTCCTCTCTATTAGGAAAGAAAATCAAAACTCTCTAACATATTTCACCTCATGAACCCTTTAGTGGTGTCTTGCTAATTTTCCATGTTCAAAACACGTCTTTCTCCCCCAGTAGTCTTATTCTCAAGATAAATTGTATTTATCTCCCATAATTCTCTAATACAAGTTCCACCTCATGACATCTACCACCAATAATGAAATCTTATGGTTATTAGTCCTTACCAAATTTTGCTAAATAATGGTAAAAGGTATACTTTTTCTTATTTTGTTCCTTCCCCTTTTTTGGGCATAATTGATTCCAACTATGTTCGTAACAGTTATTAGTTAGTTCTCACATGATAGTTGTTAACATTTTTTCAAGAGTGTTAACACATGAAAACAATTTCTTATTTAAATATTCAAGATAAATATTTACATCACCATATCATGTCATTTGTTTTTTAACTTTCCAACCAAAATTTAAACATGAAAACCATAAACTTGTCCAAGGGTATTACATCCCCCCCTTAAAACAAAACTCCATCCTCGGTGTTTTCAATCCTCCTTTTTCTTTGGAACAACATAGTGAATCCATCCTTCATTTCATCTTCCATCTCCAAGGTGGCCTCCTTGGGCCCAAAGTTATTCCATTTCAATTTAACCTAGGCGATGGCAATTTCAGAGTGTAGGTACCCTCCAATCCAAAATTTGTAGAGGCTCGACCTAGAACTCTCATTCCAGTTTGACATGTACACCATTCTAATAAATAATATGAGAAAGATCATGTACATAATTTTTCAAAAGGGACACATGAAATACATAATGAATTATAATATGGGATTGTAGTTCTAGTTGGTAGGCCATTAGTCCTCCTCTGGCTAGTATCTCAAATTACCCACAAAATTGAGGAGTCAGTTTATAACAACTACCAAATTTGAAGGAACTCTTTTATGGTCGAACCTTAATATAAACATGTTCCCTCACA
Organism: Pinus tabuliformis; assembly: GCA_031772625.1. Classification (NCBI taxonomy): domain Eukaryota; kingdom Viridiplantae; phylum Streptophyta; class Pinopsida; order Pinales; family Pinaceae; genus Pinus; species Pinus tabuliformis. Next base: position 818,452,541 of record CM062806.1, on the reverse strand, counting down.
TGGAACCATTTATGTGTCCCATTCAAGTTAGTGCAATGATTCTATATATCTTGTGCTTATTTCAAATTTTGTTTGATATTTTTCACCATTTGTTCCATTTCTTATAATAGATCTGTCGCTAACATATGCCTACCCTCAAGTCAATTCCAACTTAAAGGAAAATTATGTGTATTTCCATACAAAACCTCAAAGGAAATCATCTTGTGAGGCACCTAATAAATATTTTTATAGGTGAATTCCACCAAATGAAAATAGTCCCCCATATAGTGGGTTGATTCATGTCATACCCAGGTAGCTTGTCTTAAAGAACTTGATTAACCTTTTCTATTTTTCCATGATTTTTTGGATGGTATGTAATGCCTAAATTAAATTGTGCACCCATCCTAGTAAAAAATATCTTCCTAACATTTTGAGGTGAATTTTGTATCTCTATTTTATATAACCATATTTGGCACATCATAAAGTCTAGAAATTTCTTTCATGAATACTCTTGCTACCTATGCATATCTATATGTGGATTGCATAGGTATAAAATGGGAAGCCTTATATAGTTTTTCTACCACGACGATAATATAATCATGTTGCTTCTATGGTTGGGGTAATACTGTAATAAATTCTAAGTAAATCACCTCCCATTTCCACTCTGATATAAGTATGGGGTTTAGTAACTCGGTTGGGTGCAAGTGTTCCACCACCTTGTTGAAATTCTTAGCATCATGCCAAGTATTCAACACCTTACTTCTTTATTTCAGGATAGAAAATTTCCTTTCTAAGAGTAGTAATCATCTTTTGGTATCCTAAATAACCTGCAAATAGTCTCCTATGGTGTTTATCCAAATTAATATTTTAATTTTATCTATATTCATAACGTAGAGTTTGTCCTTATATGTCAACAATCCACTTTTACTGATGGCATAAGCATCTAGTTTTCTTTGATCATTTTTAATTTGTAAATCCTTGCAATGATGGTTATAATTTTAATGTACTGATGTTTCCTCTTTAGTATGACCAATAAAATATATTTCAGTTTGAATTATTTTCATGTCATATATTTGTTTTAAGCTTTGAAATAATGCATTTTCTACCTTGTTTTCCTTCCCATTTATATGTTTGATGTCGAAATCATACTCTATGAGGAAGGCCATCCATATGGCCTACCTAGCATTCATGTATCATTGGATGAAAAAAACATTTCAATATTACATGGTCAGTAATCAAAGTGAAATTTTTTCCAGCTAAATAGTGTCACCACATTTTAAATGTGTGGATTACAACTGCCAATTCAATATCATAGACTACATAATTTTTCTCATGTTCTTTTAGTTTACAAGATTCTTAGGACACTACATTTCCTTCCTACATAAGTACACCTCCAAGACCTTCCGAGCATGCATTAGTACACACCTCAACATATTTATTAGGATCTACTATTTTCAACACTAGAGAAACACTAAGTAAATATTTCAATTTATCGAAGCTTTCTTGACACTGTTGTAGCTACCATAAACTCGCCCCCTTCTTTTGTAAGGAGGTTATAGGGCACCCTAAGAATCCATCTATAAATATGTGGTTATAACCAGTGATTCCCTTGAATGACCTTACCACCACATCTTCTGGAACTAGCAAATCAAGTATGGCCTTTACCTTTTCAGGATCCACTATTATCCCTTTTTCTGAGATTACATGTCCATGATATTTTATCTTATCTTGGTAAAATTTTCATTTGATAAATTTTGTGTATATTTGATGTTCACATAATTTCTATAGTACTATCTCCAAAAAAACTTTATGCTCTTCTAGGGTCTTTGAATAAACTAAAATAACATCTATAAAAAATAACATGAACCCATCCAAGAATTTGATGAACACATTGTTCATCAAACACATAAAAGTAGCACATACATTTGTAATTCTGAAAGGTAATATTATGAATTCATAGTGTCCATACCTGGTTTGAAAAGTTATTTTTGGGATGTCTTCCTCCTTAATCCTCAATTGGTGATAACCAGATCTGAGGTCTATTTTAGAGAAAATGGCCACCCCCTTGACTTGGTCAAACAAATTCTATATTCATGGTAATGGATAGTTATTTTTAATTTTCAACTTGTTTAGTAGGCTGTAATCAACACATAACCTAAATTTTCATCCTTTTACTTAACAAATAGACTAGTGAAACCATGGTGACACATTAGGTTTGATGTACCCTTTATTTAATAATTCTTGCAATGACAACTTCAACTCCATCTGTTCGGATACACTCATCTAGTAAGGAGTATTTTGTATTAGTGTTTCTCCCTGTATCATCTCTATGGACAAGCTTATTTCTCTCTTAGGCAGTAAAATAGGAATCTTGTCGGGAAACACATCTTGATAGTCTTGTATAACCACTAAACCTTTCAAGCATTTCATTGCTATATCCTATAAATGATCCTCCACCTTGATAAATAAAAATTCGCATCCTTTCATTACAACCTTATTTACTTGTAATGAAGATATTTGGTGCATAGATATGGGCCTAGGTATGCCCTTTATAATTTGAGTTTCTCCACTTATTATTGCACATGTCATTATTTTATTAAGGAATTTAGCAATTTCCATATATCTCTCCAACCAATACATTACCACTAAAACATCATATGAGCCTAAGGGAAGTATATTTAGATGCACTATAGCATGATTCCCACTCAGTATAACTATGCATGCCCTTACCCAACTGTAAAATTTTCCTTTTATGCCAGTAGCTAACTAAACTAGCCAAGAAATTTCATATTTTTCATCCTTTAATTTATAGTTGTCTACATCCTTGGGCTAGAAAAAACTTAGGATAGCACCAGGGTCTATTAATACATAAACAAAAATGATTACATATAGTACCTTATATCTCCACCATGCTAGATTTATGCTCTACTTACCACTCTTCCAATTTTGCGCCAATATGAAAAAATTTCTTGGCTACATAATTGATGATGGAGGCCTCTTGGATATTTTGGATATGTTGTACCAACATTATGGCATAGGTAAATTTCATAGTAGGTGGGTTTCCTGTGTCCCCAACACTTCAAGGGATATTTGTCTTTTTTGTTAAGTACTTTGTTAACTTTTGCCTGTTTAGACCCAGTTTGAGTTTTCACTTAGATATTTGGGACTTCTTATTATTTTTATTAAATCTCGGATATTGATTCCCATTACCAAACTACTTAAACTTTCCCATTTTTCCTCATTTACCACCTTGAAAAAAGATATATTTCTTCTTATATGGCCATGATGGGTTTGGGGTTATTATGTTTGATTCGTTCCTTAAAATAAAGTCATAGGATGTTTATAAAATGATGTACATTAGTTTTTTATTCACTTATATAGGGTACATATTATACAAGGTTAGTGAATTTAGTTACCAACTCGTCCATAGACATCTATCCCAGTTTTAAATTGTGGAATTATTTAGCCTTATTGTCAAAATAACACTCAATCTGATATCATTCTTTAAGAATTCACTGTAATTATTCCTCATTAACATCTTTACCCTATACATTATGAATTATTCTAACCTCTTCCTAATACAGGGAAGCTTTCCCCAATAATTGGTAAGTAACTAACTTATCTTTTAGTTCATTAGAATACTCATAAATATAGAAATATTTCTTTATATTAAGTAGTCTTGCTTCTGCTACTTCTTCAGATTCCCCATCATATGTTGGGTATTTGGTCTTTTTAAATTGTCCTTGTACCTTAATTTTGGGTTTTTTTTCAAACTTATAAAGGAATTGTCTTATGATTTGACTTATTTGTCATGTTTCTAATCAATTGCTCCTAGTTTTCACTTTCTTTCAGTAGTCATTCATCCCAAAAAAAAGATCCACTAACTCCTCCTATCTATATTTCATCATATTTAATAATTCTTAGGTAGGCATTTGTTCTTGTTGGCCCAAATGTACATTGAGTTCTTCCTTGCCTATATGAGTGTCTCCATGGGGTTCTATCATTACATTTCTCTTATGTTCACTCATCCTAATTTTCTCTTTCTCTCTTAGTGTAGAAACAAGCATTCATTTGTTACATGAAGTCATGGTCAACTCAAAGGTTGCAATATTGAATGTTTTGTTGTAATACCACATGTATCATCCCTCTAAATTGACTTAAAATTTATTATAACTTACCCAAAATTTTTATATATGTATATATTTAGATGTAGACATATATCATGTCATGAATTATTTCAAATGTTAAAAACAATATAAGGTTTTATTATTATAATCTTTTATATACATTCTAAATCTCTCCTCAAAACAATAAATGTTTTTCTACAAATTCATTGTCTAGTCTAAGATCTGATATGGTTCTCCTCTTAAGTAACCTTTTATGGTTATATTATCCTTACAATACTTAATATATATTTATTTGAGGTTTTAGTCTAACAAACCCTTCCAATACTCAAAAATTTAATGTGAGGCTTTCATTTAACATACAAATTCCACAACCATTGTACATTTCAATATACAATTCATTTTTTTGTTCATCGTTAGCCTATATGAATCATACTTTCAACCTTATGGTGTGGTATTAATATCTTGGAGCATTACCAAAGGTTTTAACCTACATACATATAGGTTTTCATGGATTGTTAAAAGCATGTACACACAGAAACACACAATGTGTGGCAAGGGTTATTGTTTTGTTTGATATTTCATTTAATAATGTAAACGTTTTCATGAGACTTCTATTATTTGTGGTTTTTGGAGCCATTGTGGAGGAATTTCTTCCTTTGGCCCATGTGATGTTGATACAAATGATGATATGGGCCACCTGCTACTCTACTCAATGACATATAAGAGCTTTAATGGTCTGGATGGCATATGGTTTTGATCCATTGTTATTTTCTTTTGGGTTAGTTTTCATGTAACTACCCCTACAATGCCAGTTTTCTCCTAATCTCATTTTTCTCATGCACTATTCAAAGAAATATATCTTTGCAACTTGAGTTTCTTATATTGTAAAATAGAGTTTATCTTTTAATTTGAAGGTCATTTCTATAATTTCTTGGTTGGATCTAGCTCGAATGCCTCTAGCACAATATTTTCTTATTGTCCAAAGTAGTGATTTCATCTCCACATCGACGTTTTACCCTAAAGGAATCATTTTCTCTTATTGCATTGTATATTTCATTCTTGTATCTATTTTGTTTAGGATGTGGTCTTTTTTCATAATCTAAATTTCTAGTTCTTTGCTAATTGATATATTTAGTTTAACTTTAAGATTAAAACCTAGCCTCAGGGTGTCCTCTTGGTTATGGTTTCCCTGTGTTCCAAGATTCAAAACAAATTTCCACACCATTTGACACTCAGAATGTAAAATTTCAAAACCTGATTTTCTTCCAAATTCGAATCCTAGCTCCATTATTTTAAGAAGGGTTTACCTTTATAGTATACACTTTGACACTAATATTTCATTTGTTTTGGAATAGTGTTTTGGGAATCTAGCTCCATGAAAATTTCTTAGGTAAATCACTTTGTTGAATCCACTTATCTTTTACAACATTAATTTTATAACAAGCTTATTCATACAATTTTGTAGGGTTTCGAACCAAAATTCTCATATGCCCTGCAAGTTAGTTATGACTATGGGTATCCTCGTTGAGAATTTCTCTCAAAATGGATTTTCTGCAAGATTTATTTCTCATCATTGAAGTCTAGGTTCTTACAAAATAATTTTTTTTTGCTAGGGTTCTCAGACTCTATATGACCAAGACCCTTCCAAGAATTTCATAGCTAAAGGTGTAATGAAAAGGCCTTGCATCAGCTAGTTCTACGAACTTTGCTACTTTAAGAGTAATTTTTTGGAAGTTATGTATATGTATAGCAAAAGTATGACCTTTGTTGGAGATAGTATACCACTTATGGATTGTTATTGGTCTTTAAAGATCCCTTTTCCTCTAGGGAGAAAATTAGTCAAATATATGTGTGTGTGTGTGTGTTTGGCCCAACATGCCTGGGCATGGTTCTATATTCTTAATTACATTATATATGTGCTTTATGTACACTACAAAAATTATAACATGTATCTTGTTATGAAACCCTCTATTAGATAGTGAATGATAGTGCTCAATGAGGTTTTCCTTTGTGTTCCCAATTTCTATATAAATTGAAAATTAAAGGAAGGCCATGGTGCGCTTATATATCAATTAAATTTTGGAATCTTTGGTGCAAAGGTTAAAGGAATAATATATGAATTTTCTTTCATTGAAAAGATACTATAATTTATTTACGCATTTCTACAAAACTTTGACACCCTTAAAGTTATAATTTTTCCACTTATTTCTATAAATATGTATGCCATATTCTCATTCTTTATATTCTATGAGGTTGTGATTATTTATTATTATACATACTCTACATGATACTATGTGATTTCTATGTATATTATCTAACAGTGTCATTAGGAATCTTGATTTATTATACGCTATACTAGACCCAAATACTTCGTGGATTATGTCACGTGAACTGTGAGGTGTTCTCAGAGCCTTAATATTCCAATGTTTATTATTGTTGTTCATGTGCTAATAAACAAGGATTTTCCATTTTTAAGTCCTTGACCATCTAACCTGGTTAGACCCCCCTATTTATTTTGATCTCATTGTCCAACCATATATGTGTGTGCGTGTTTGTGTACACAAACACACACATTTCCCCTTACACAACTCTTTTTTTCTATTATTATTACTATTATAATATGCTGTCAAAAGGAACTAAATACATAGTCTTACATATGTAAACCCTCCTTCATCAAAACTTCTTGATATTACCTTTACCCGAGGTGACAGTTTGTTTTCATCCTTTTTTCACCATCAAAGAATATTCTAGGGTCAGTTTCTATTTTAACCTCTTTCCAACCTCTTCAGCAAGGTAAGGCTTAACATGCACCTTTACTCTCTCTGCTACCTACAACATATTAGAGGTAGCAACGTACACCATCACAATCACACATATACATAATTATCTATTACAAATACAATAATTATGAACAATTTTCCATAAGACTAACTCAGTATCTATCCTCTATGATTCCTAATAACAATGTTTTTCACTTCCAAGAAAATGAGTTAGCATAAAATTAATAAAATATATATACTTACCTAGCGCTCCCTAGAAATATGATAAATGCATCCACATTGCTCCCAAACATGAGCTAGCTTTTACAAATAGTTTCCTCTTGTTATAACATCATTTAGCACTCCTGCAGACTTGATGCTCTTGTATGGCCTAGGGCATCCTTTTCCTATGCAGTCTTGATCCTATATTTAAAAACATATTTCAAATTCTATACGTGACTCTGCCCATTCAAAAGTGTGTACATACGTAGGTTTTATAATTTCATACCCATGTACACCTTATTAAATATGAAAAATTAAAATAATATGCTATATTTTGGGTGGCATTTATCAGGTGCTCAAAATTAGGCTCAAAACTCAAAGTCTCAAAATCTTGATAAAATTAGCTTCAGATTGAAGAGTTCGTCATTATGATTGTAACGATGTGAACAAAACTCAAATCCTAGCTCGTATGAAGAAGTTACAGCAAGTCAAACTTTAGGTTCGACTTGGACAGATGGCAGGAAAAGATGATGTGGCAAGGCCCTTCAGTGAATGGGGAAGCGCCAAGTAGCAGGCTACGATTGGCCCCTAAATTTCACAAATCAAACATCGTAGGTGGGTCATGTTAAAGAATCAAAAGTTTTTAACAAATTTCACCTCCTGACCCCTTTAGTGGTGCAATGCTAATCCTTTAGGTTCAAAACTAATATTTCTCTCCCACTGGTATTTTTTTCAAGAGAAATTTTCTTTATCTCGCATGTTTCTATAATCTTGGTTCCACCTCATTCATGATATCCAATACTGGAAATGTTAAATTGTTACTTGAACTCCCCAAAAGAATGTACAAGATTTCCTCTACTAGGGTGCTCAAAAGAGTCCAAAACTAGAAGTCCTCTTTAGTTAGCAATGAGTTTATCTTTATACAAGATGGGGTGGCTCTTCACCTCCTATGACTCTTGAACTTCCCTCATGCCTTCTCATTTTCCATATTCTAATTTACATGTTAACTTGATTCTATTTTCATATTACATTAAAATCAAAATAATAATAAAAATATTGACTTTATGACACTAATTTCATAATGGCTATGGAAGAAGCTTCAACTTATTGTTTTTGAGTTAAATGGGCATGCCATACTTTTGTAATTAGTGATAATAAATCCAATTTTTTTGGATAGTAGCCTATCATATATGATTTCACATTTGAGAGCATCTAGCAACATGGTTTTCATGTCTATTTCTACTTGGTTGAAAAGAAAAGAGAGAATGGTGTGTAGCTTTGTCAATTCCACTACATGTTTTGTAATGTCTTCTTTCATGGGTTTCATATCTTTTTGTGCATTGAACTATCTCCTTGCATCTACTATTTCTTGGATCACTTGCCAGATTTCCTGTTGTAGTCTTACTAATCCCAGTGTGCCACTATATGCTACTTTGTGAGACTTGACAAGATATTCCAATGCACTATGAAGTCGTTGATAAATTGTTAATGTCCTATCCACATTTTTTCCCAACTTCTCATGTGATTTCATATACATTTTGAATTTTTCTTCATCCTCTTATTTTCCCATTATATCCTTTCATGACAATTTAGCATGTGCATTTGGCATGGGTACTTCGTGCTCCATTCATGCATGAGATCCACTACCATTAAGGTATTTCTTATTAAGGAACCTTTTTATTTGATTCCATTTTGGAAATTTGTTAATGAAGAGGTTGTATTTTAGATAAGAATCAACTCTTCATATAGTTGATTCATGGCCTCTTAAAGTAATCTTATTTCTTCCAAAGTAGCTTCCTAGGGGTCTTGTGGGAATTTGTGGTGGAAAAGTTCTAGATTTCTATGTGTAGATTTTCATTTCCTTGTTAAGAATTAACTAAGTTTTGTTTTAGTTATTTTACCTCATTCATCCTACATTCCATATTTTGCTTTATGACAACAATGAAGATGGATCCCATGGAAGTTATTGCTATATGTTTTCTTGTAGTATCTCTCACTATTTATTGTTCCATAGTGACGGAGATCAACATGTATGGTTCTATAGCTAATTATTTTCCCCTCCCTTGAGTGATTCTATTTTTGAGACAGACGAATATGAAACTCGGTAAGGTTACCACATGATCCTCTTATTTAAATGGGATTGCAATCTCTCCGAGTAGTATATGTCCATCTATGATAGGCATAGAAGGTGCAACATTAGTAGGAGGTAGCATGGTTTCTTCTTCCATTTGAGATAACTCCTTTAACCTGGATTCTTATTTTTTCTTTGCTACTGATTCTTTTGCAATTATCTCTTCCTTATGTTAGTTTCTTATTCCTCCTATTTTTTTCTTTTCTTCTTCCTCTTGTTTTCTTCTTACTTATTCGTCCTCCTTTATCATTTTTTCTTCTTCTTGTTTCTACTTTTACTCTTCCTCTTGTTGTATCATTTTATCCTCTTATCTTTTTATTTCTTCTTCCTCTTCTTATTTTCTCCTTTTATCCTCTTCTTCTTACTTCTTTTCTTCTCACTCAACTTTCTACTTTTTCAATCTTTATTCCTTTACAAATTTGTTCTTCCTTTCTCATATCATAGTATATTTATTTCCTTGGGTTTCCATGTTTTTTTAAGGTTATTTTTCTGGTTATTTAGGGTCGGTTATAGTTTTTGAAGTACCAGCCCCTTTACTTGCTTCAACAACCTTGGTGGAATTTTCAAAAGTCTTCTCTTTGTCTTCTTCATAATCAATGACCAAGGTGTGTGTCAATTCATACTTTATTAGTTTATAGTGCCTTGAAGAAATACCCCTATGGTCATATTTGTGGAAAGAAATGTTCCAAAAATAAATAATTCCAAGTCATTGTCCCTAACCTATGCCTCTTTGAAACTTCTAACATAGTAAGCTCCTATACATAGAGAAAATGTGGGCCATGGATATTTCTTTGCATTAACCAATGTGATAGTAAGCCTTTTTGTATTATAAAGAGATACCTCTTGCAATACTATCTTATATATAGCAAATAAAGGTAGCTAATGGGCAGGCTTGTAAGCTCTTAATATCCTTATATATGTTGAGGCTACAGAGTGGAGTAATTGGAAATATCTTAGTGTGCTACTGTAGCATTATCTAACGTAAATGGGGTTTTTGTAACAAAGAGTATATGATATAGAGTAGAAATGAAGTTCCAAGTAATCTGATGATACACTCCCTATAGCTCATATCCCATAAATTCATGTAGTCGATATGGATAGGTGGTATGTTTAAAGTGAATGTCCATTGGCACCCTAATGATGAAAACTAGTATCTTGAACATATGGTATCTAATAGATATGATGACATATAAAACTTAGGCTTCTCTCCCTCATATAGCTTATTGGCTCTCTTTAAATTACCCTTGATGGATATTGCTATAAATTTTTACCAATTAAATATACTCCCATCTCAAGAACACGTGTACATCATCATATTGAATTCTCTTCAAAGAATTCTACATTTTTCTTTCCATATGTCCTACAACATGTTGCTTCTATCATTTGGTATTATTTCCTCAATAAATTGGTTTTATAAGTCCCATCTTCTCATTATCTGAACTTATTTAATTCTTGCCAAGAAGTTTTCAAGATGTCCATGGGAGCCATAGGAAAATTAACAAACCATTTGGAAGAATGGACGACCTGGAAGTTTGACATCTTGTAATATTTTTCATTGTGTGGATATGTGTACATTATTATCTCTACACCAAGGCTATCTTAGATAGCCATATATTTTATATTTATGAACTTGATTATCCACTCGATAGTTTTGGCACATGGGAGGATAGGTGGATGTGTTTCTACTTTGTGGAACCATGAATTTTGGACATTGTGGCATACTTCACTATCCACTACATCATAGAGCACTTCCTTTTGGAAAAATCCTTAATATATACTTAACCAAGTCATTTTCATTTACTTATCCATGTAGCAATCTATGCTTGCATAAATGGGTACTAAGATTAAATGACTTTCCACTATGCCTTCTATACTAATTTCTCCAATATCCTTGCTTGGTATTTTCTTTGTTGGGGTAACCATGTCTCTTGTTGATAAGAAGGTGTTGAAACACTTTAGATCAATAGTACCTAACATATGAAAGATATTCATGATTACAAAATGATTTCAGGTAAATAAACTTAATTTGATGCCATTCACAAATTATATAAATAGGGTGCAACATGTTGTTGCACAAGTTGCATATCAATGATGAAAAAAATGGAATATTATGTGAAAGGGTATAAAATATCATAGGGATTTAGGGTAGATTTCTACAAGTTAAATGCACTATCTCATGAATTTGGGTTAGTGTGCGAGGTTGCAATAAATTGCGAGTAGTAGCAATAAAAGAAAGGATAGTAGAGAAGCTTAGCTTGGGTGTGCTATTTCATAGATAAGGAGCATTTAACTACTAGAGGGGGTTCCCCCACTGTGGAGAGGAGGGAAAAAAAATTCAAGAGCATGAGGATATATGGGGAAGAGAACTTTAGCGTAGGGATGCATGTATTCCTACACTAGGGGGGGTGCTAGAAGTATGCGAGAAAAAAACAATGGAACAAAATATAGATAGAGGGAAGGGATGAAGGAGGTGTAGAAAGGGAAAAACTAAGGTGGAGAAGAAGTATATAGAGGACTAAGGTTAGGTAGAAGACAAAAGGTTATTATGAAAAACATGAAACATAAAAATAGGTAAAAGAGTACATGATGACTTACCATAACCCTAGTGAAATGATCTATCTCCCAACGGAAACATGATCCCTAGTAGCAGGTTGTGATGAACTTTCCTTCCTTACATCAGGAAGCCAAATACTTAGAGTGACAAAAGGAAAGGTTAGAATTTCATGCGGGATCAACCTTGTTTATAAATTCCACACGTGTGAAGTCATAGTGTGCGCTACATGCACCCTCACGAGGATTATTGTGAAAAGAATTAAGGTAGTGTGATGAGGTTTGAGGGATCACATTATCGCAAAGTAAGGTGTAATTTCAATGTTTCATTTGCAAAATCCCACGATAGGAAACATTCTTTTGCAAGATATTAGATAGTTTTGTGATGTGAAAACATTAAGTGTGATGTGTCATGCTAGAAAAAAAATTGCACGATACTAATGACTAGCATTGTGATGCACTAAAGTTGATTGCAATGCAAAAAAGAAAGAATCCAACGAAAAATTCATTTGCAAAATTTAAAAAGTGGAAATACTCTTAGAGAGAAACATTGAAAATTATCATTTGAAGAATCAAAGTAGTGGGGTCAAAATTTTAGAATATGTAAAAAATTTGGGGTTGTTTTAGTAGCTACAACATGTTTGTATTTAATATATTGATCAATAAGATAAAACTAAAGAAGTAGAACTAGTCTACCCTAGAAATTTCACACCCTGAATATTTACTTAACCAAGCACCTCAAAACCCACCTTATCCTAAGAAATTAAACCAAAAGAAGCCAACAATTTAGCCTAAATTCAATTTCTTGGGACAACTCAAAAATGTATGTGTGAAAATACCATTATTTCAAGCCTTCAAGGATATGCCCATCTATTCTAAAGTGGCCAGGGAAATTTACTTGGGGAAACTTGGAAGGAAGAGGAAAGACCCTCAAGATGTTCATGTTGCTTAAAATTGTCAGAGTTAAGGAAGGTAGGAGTCATTGCAGCTAAACAATCTAACCCTAGAAACTCAATAATTAATGTGCAGATTAACAACATTATTATTCCCAACACAATGATTGATATAGGCACTACCATTAATGTCATGACATGAGATATCATGAAAGGCTCAAGACACTCTAGTAATAAAAAAACCCCCACCATGATGCAACTCATTGATAGGTCCACCATAAAATTTGAATGGATATTGGAAGATGTAAAAATATAAGTGGATTAATGGGAATTGCATGTAGACTTCATGGAATATTGGGACTTAGAAATCCTAAAATTATTAGTAAATATAATTATTCTAAAATCTAGTGGAAGTGGATAAAAACTATAGAATATCCATGGTGAAGAATGTCGAGAAATAAATATAACCCCAATATGCAGGAATCACAACTCATTAGGATGAAAAAAATAATCAAAGGCTCACACATATGGAATTTTGCGTGGGCACAAAGAAATCTAATTAGAGAGCACACCTTCTGGGAAATAAGATATTCTCAAAGTTCCTTATTCTAGGAGGACTCATGGAAACAATGGCCAAAATTGTCTCCACATAATCATATTAATTGTATCAAAGAAACTCTTATAGCCCAAGTAGTATCCACCATTACTCAATACTAAAATTCCTAAAATTCTTGTTTCTTACTATGGCACACATTGAAAGAGTGTGACAACAACCTTCAAATAAACCCTAACCTTGATGTATCAACCCTTTATCAAATCCTCTATACTCATAAAATCCCTACTCAAAATGGAGTTGACATTCTACACTAGAGGCACTATCCTTAGGGAAACTACAGCCTTTTAGAATCCCACAACCTTCTTTTCACTTCCAATCCCAATTTATATTGCAAAAAATGGAAAAACATCTAGTGACTTAAACATTTTCCAAAAGTAACCCTCTTCCTATGGCCTCTATGTCGAAAAAAAAAATTAAACTAGGATAAACAACAACACGAAGGATTCACAGGGCCATTTTATCTTTTTTCCAAATCATAATCTAGCAACCATCTCTTCCGAAATTAATATTACATCGCTTCCCTCTAGGAAAATCACACCATATTCTTTTGCCAATATAACTGAAACTCCACCTGCATTCTCCAAACTCTTTATTTTTAGAAAGTCTCCCCCTTCTCCAACATAATTGTCAATACAACCTAGAATATGATCCCAATATTCCTCCATTAAAATACCTAGAAGGAGTGAAATAAAAGAACTTTCAAAAAAATCAACTCTTCCTCCTATGAACTCTAGAAACTTATTCTTAGTAACTTAAGGGAATCAATTATTTCCCTCTCTTGGACTAATAAGGATTAAGAATGTAATTCTAACTTTATTTACTTGGTCTATCTCATCATATTTCCCATCAAACCCCCACTAGCCCTCTTCCCAAGCCCTCTATCGTTTCTCACTGGTCTCCCCCCCCCCACTTCAGATTTCATCCAACTCAATTTCGATGGTGTCTCTAAGGGGAATCCTAGACAAGCCGATTATGGAGGATTATTTTGTAATGTATAGGGTCAAATCCTACATATATATGTTGGAATAATTCAAGCCACACTACAAATAATGTATTTGAAATGTGGGCTTTGTAACAAGGGCTCCTCCTTTCCATCCATAAGAATTATTTTAGGCTCATCATAGAAGGTGATTTAAAAAGCATCACTAACATATTTTTGCAGAATCCAATGTGGCTCTAACCCAGAAAAAAGTTACCAATAGTTGGATATTGGAGGCATGAGCTCCATATAAAATAAAACTTCTATCTAAAATCCCATTCTCTCTGCTCTCCCATATCCACCACGAAGTTAACAATTTAGCAGATCAACTAGTCAATTATGGTCTCAATCTAATGAATAAATTGGGAGAAATCCATTCCAGATCCATTATGCTTGTAGTTCTATATGTAAGCCAAAGTAGATATTTCTCCCAGATAAAATGTGTAAATTGAAGGGATGTGTGGAGAAAATTTATGTGGGGAGTAAAGGGATGTGTAAAGAAAATGGATGTGTGGAGTGAACTATTGTGTGGGAATAGGCAGTGTGCAAAGTGAAGGAATTTATGGAGGTATTGGGTTTGTGTAGTGAAGGGATGTGTGGAGTGAAAGGAAGTGTAGAGTTAGAGGGATGTGTGGAATGAAGGAATTTGTATAGGTAGGACATGTGCGGAGAAAAGGGATGTGTAGAGGTAGGAGGTGTGTGGAGCAAAGGGATGTGTGGATTTATGCGGTTTGTGGAGAAAAGTGATGTGTGTAGGTAGAAGGTATATGGAGCAAAGTGATGTGCAGAGCAGGGACTATGGAAAGTGAAATGATGTCCAAAGTAGGGAATGTGAAAAATAGCACGATGTGAAGAGAAAAGGGATGAATAGAGGAAATGGATTAGTGGTTTGGGGGACTTCCATGGGAGTGATCCTACTACTAAGTAGGAAATATCTGAATGGAAGTCATCATGCATGCACAATTTTTTGCTAGCAAATTTTTCAGTGAACATTCCATATATATGTTTTGTCATTCCACATTCAACCAATCTCTATATATTCAACTTATATGGTGTAATTTTTGTTTAGCTAATGTTATCATCAAACGATGATATCATAACCTCGATACTTTGTTGTTCAACCTCTGGTTAGGTCTCCCACTAGGTAGACTAGGGCTAGCAAGCATTTTGATCTATGTATTTTTCTGAAATCAATAATACAAATTTCCTTATATGTGTGTGTGTGTGTGATAAAAAATATTTTCAAAAAAAATTTGACTTCTAAAATATATAAATTAGATACACACTATATTTATATACATATAATATATTGTAACACACACCCTCCTAATCCCCACCAGAACATTGGTTAAAAGGATGTGGTCACTAGAAGGACCCAAGATCTGAGGTGCAATTATGGAAATGGCATCTAAAAATCTCAACTTTATCGAAGTCTAGCTTAAAGCCTCAAATAGACATCACTATAATGTTCGTCTCATCAAGATGATTCAAATGATATAAAATTTTACTTCAACCTGACTTTTGGACCAAGATATATGACCATTGAATTTCTAACAAATCAAAGGATGCCAGATCATCACCCTACCACATGACACCCACGTGGCTACCATAGTCAGCGCCACCTGGAAATGTCATACTAACTATTGACTCGTTCATGACATGGGTTATCACATTACAAATGTTTGAATATTTATATATGTATGTATATATAAATATGACTTATTAACACTAGATACACACACATGCCTATGCAAATTTACATAATCTAATACTAATTTATAGACCATCAATTTACGAAAATATCTACATCTCCTGAGTTCCATTACCTAGCCCTTCTCACCCCACACCTTTGCAAGTTACTCCGGGACATCCTTTCAGACTTAGTTTTCTAGTGGGCCCTCCCCACATGAATAAAATTATGGTCATGACGAAATGGAGGACATCATGTCCTGGGTCTGTTCATCCCATCCCTTTTCGAATTGTGCTTCATTATCATTTTTTAGGGGACATACTTTTGGGCTTACATGCATGGTGGTTCCACTCCACCACACCATGACTATGGATTGGATTGGTCTATGGCCCAAATCCTCATGCCAATCTCATCAATCCTACACCTACCATGGAAACTCAATGTTGATTCATCCTAGCATAACCTTCAACACTATGTAAGGCCATTTATGGGAGATACACTCTCAGATGTGAAAATTCCCTTCAACAACTAAAAACCATTTTACACCTATGTGTACCTATGTTAGGCTCCCTATCAACAAAATAAATTTTTTTCGTGGAGGCTTACTCTCCTACCTACCAATGTGAGGGCTCCAATTCAGCCCAACTATTTACATGACACCTACCTTACTGCACTAGCCTGGTCCTCGTCATCCTAGCCTTTCATTTTCATGACTTCTTGTGAAATTATGGGGATGCTCCCTCTATGACACATCATCCTAATCTTCCTTTCAGTCATTTATTCTCTCACTTACACCCATTCATCCATCATGATTGCCTCACTCTTTGTCTAGCATTGCAGTCTTATGGACTAGCAACCCAAATTTCAAGTCGACTATCATGCATCCTAATAAATGCATCCAGGATCATGGATAAGGATAAGAGGTAGGGGCATGAGATAAGATTGTAAGAGAATATTTATTCTAGTTTTATATCATGAATCCCTTGCAAAGGATCTCATATGTACCTTAAATATAATGGATTTGTAATCAGTTGGAATTGTGACAAAGCTCCGCCATCACCCTTATATCTTTATGAAGCATATTATGGTTGTATCCTTCCTTAGATTACCACAAGAATGCCATTTCTAAGTTCTTGATGATAG
Organism: Pinus tabuliformis; assembly: GCA_031772625.1. Taxonomy (NCBI): domain Eukaryota; kingdom Viridiplantae; phylum Streptophyta; class Pinopsida; order Pinales; family Pinaceae; genus Pinus; species Pinus tabuliformis. The sequence goes on along the minus strand of CM062806.1, from coordinate 818,435,452 downwards.
AAAAACCAAACATGGTTCATGGACATTCCCATTTAGGCGAGGGACTTGTCCATTCAGGCTAGGTACTTATCTATTCAAGCTAGGGACATGTCCATATAGTATCTCTGAGTTATTTATTCCCTTGGGTCCTTAATTTCTTACATGGAATATATTGATCTTGTCTTAGAAATCTACAGATCTCCCTTGAGGAAAAAAAATCATAGTAAGGTTATAGAAGAAAAAAGAAAGCATACATTTCCAAGAAGGCCACAAGGGAATCAACATTTCATGAATACATAAGAAATCCCCCTTTTCAGTTTGATTACAAACATGAACCACATATATAGGCATCTGAATAAAAATATTATAAGCCTACAAGCATTTCATTCTCAAGGTCGAGAAATTATAGGCATGAACCACACAATTGATCTTCAGATATTCAATTCTACAGACCTAATACCACTTAGTGAGAATCCAATGCTCATACCACACATAATGGTGTTATCCAGTGCATATTTCACCCACATAGGTTATATATGAGTGTTTCCTACATAAAGGACTTCGATAAAAAATCACAATATTAGTGCACACATGCATCATAATTCCACCATTCTAATCTTAGTGAAACATGAGCCATTTATATAATAAATACAACAATGGTTTAAATCTCAACATGAGCTCAATAACAAGGAAATAGTTTATAAACACTTATCTGGGATTCATACTAGAGTTGGAAGCTGAGTTCGAGATAATGACTCTCTAACCAATTAGAGATGACTGCATCCAAGCCTTACTTGAATATATGACCCCCGAGCCAAATTACAAAGCCTGAGATGGGGTGTTTGAGTGCTTTCATCCAACTAACATGGTTGAAATAGTATGTCAAAATGCCATTGTTGCCTCCATCGAGTAGCTAAGCTCATTATAACTCACAATGTTTAGACATATGTATAGGCATGCCAACATTTCATAATATAGAGAATTCAAGCTAAATTCAAGTGAAGAGAGTCCACTATCAGGAAATTACATCAGCGGTTAAGCTATTAATGGGTAAATAAATCAATTCTCAAGGTTGTTCATTAATGAGTCAAGTATTAGAGCTTCATCCCCAAGGACATTCTTTCTAGTTCTTTATCCCTCACAAACACCTGAGTGATTCTTCCCAAATATAACGGGTTCTTCTATCCACAAGCTTCTAATGGGTTATTCATCCTTACATGAAATATATGTTATATGGATATTTCACACAACAAGCCTTACTTCGAATTTTCCTCAGCTAATGCTCTTTTCTAGGATTCCCTTCCATGCTATAGACCACTTGATCTCTCTTTGAGCTCTACGTTCTCAAGTAGAAGTTCTCAAAATTTATTTTTATGTTGATACATCTTTCCCAGGTGTGTTTGAGACCTCTAAGGAGCAAGTATGTATCCACTAATGAATAATCCTTGTCCCCTTCCACTCCAAATAGATTAAATTCCTTCATTTTTACCACTATTTTCATAGTAGTAATGACCTGACAACAAAACCCATGTTGCTCTTAAATTTTTTTCTATTTATTTTCTTGTTGTTTGAGCTAATCCACACTAGGACCAATACTTCCTCTTTCAATTAAATCCAATGGACATTCAACACATTTAATTCATTTCAGTCGACCAGGTTTTATATTTAAAGAACAACGATTTCCTCAAGAAATGGAATTTGTGTCCCTTTCTTACCCATTTTTAAATAATTACTATTATTTACAAAAGGGAAAATGTTAACAAGGGGATATCACAGTCCTCTACCCCTTGAGAGGGAACATCGTCCTTTGTGTTGAATATTCTTAACAAAATGAGCATTATTGATATGGAGTTTTATACACATATATTTGTACATCATTTACAATGTATTTATAATTTTCTTTACTCAGTAAATAGGAAAGGATATTGTTCCCTCATCTAGTTATCCATTTCCCACATGGCTTCCTTGGGCGCAAAGTGCCTCTACTACACCTTGACCTATTCTAGTATTTGATTCTGGAGCAAAACTTGTCTTTAATATAGAATACATAGAGGTTTTGGTTGGAGGTATCCCTTTGTTTCCTCGTGTAACACATTCTAATCAATAACATGATTAATCCCTTGTACAGATGTTTTAAGCAATAAAAAATGGAAAACATCATGGATTTTTACTAATGGGGGTAATTCCATCCTATAGGCCAGTGAACCAATCCTTTCAAGGACGTGAAAAGGCCCACAGAACCACGGTGCCATGTTGGAACATGTCCTCATATTCAAGGGGATTTTCTTGGTTTTAACCCTCAAGTAAACATCTTCCCCAAGTTGAAATTCCTTATGCACCTTGTGTTGATCGACATAGCTTTTCTTCTTGTCTTGTGCCACTTTTAATTTTTTCTTATTTACTTACATTAGTTGCTCCATTTCCTTCAACATATTAGGCCCAATAAGGACTCTACTCACCAGATCACTCCAACATATAAGGGTATTTTAAACCCTTCCATAAAGTGCCTCGAATGGGCTCCTCACCTGATATTCTTGGTATCCATTGTTGTAACCCAATTCTACAAGAGGAAGATATTATTACCATTTCTTGGGCTAATGCATAACATAAATAAATCATCAACATCCCTTTGAGGATTCTATTTGTATTATTTATTTTTCCATCCATCTCTAGATAATATGTTACACTAACGTCCAATTTTGCTCCTATGTATGCGAATAGTTCCTTCCAAAATCTTGAAGTGAACTTGGCATCTCTATGTGCAATGATTTTTTTAGGAACTCTATGTGGCCTTACAATCACCTTTATAAATAATTGAGCTACCTCACCAGCTGAATTAGTGGATTTAACTGTTACAAAATGAGCCAACTTTCTCAACTTGTAAATCACTACCATAATTGCATCATGTATCTTGGAGGGTTTCAGCAACCCATTGATAAAATCCCTAGATATCACATCCCATTTCCATTGCAGAATGAGAATGGGTTGCAATAATCCTATTGGATGTTTACATTCAACCTTCACTAGTTGGCATTCTATGCATTTGGAAACAAAATAAACTACATCCTTCTTCATATTAAGCCAATAATGAAAATTTTGAATGGCCTTAAGAGTATTTTAGTATCCCATATGGCCTAAATATGGCTTTGCATGTAACTCTTTCATTATGAGCCTTTTCAAATCATTATTATTTTCTATGTAGATTTTATTCTTGAATCTAACTATGCCATTCTCTAAGGGATGATATTCTTTGTCCCTACCATCATTAGTATGTTGTCGTAGTATTTCGTTTATTTATTGACATTTCTCATCATGTTGCATAATTATTTTTATTTTCTCTTCAAGATCAATTTTGTAAGAACTTATGGTTGTTACATGATTTATTTTCACCCTCTCGTTGAGTGAATTCACTACTCAGCTCTCCTTACCTTTTATATATATATTTTGAAATTCAACTCGTTGAGTGTGGCTAGCCATCAAGGTTGCCTTCCATTTAACCTCTGTTTTTCAAATGAATATTTCAATTCTCCATGATCATTAATTAAGGTAAATTTTCTACTAAGAAGGCAGTGTCCCCACATCTTCAACTCACAAATGATGGAAACTAACTCTAGATCAAGTGTCACATAGTTTGTCTCATGTTCATTTAAATTTTGTGACTCATAACAGACTACCTATCCTTCCTACATCAATAATCCACTAAGCCCCTCCTCAGAGGCATATGTACAAACCACAAAATCCCTATCCAGATCTATAATTCTTAACATTGGTGCATTAGTGAAATCTTGTTGCACTCTTGCACTAGTGAAATCTTGTTGCACTCTCACTTGCCCACTCATATTTCTTTCCTTTCCTTTGTAAGGATGTGATAAGATGGCCTGCCTTAGAGAATTTCCTAACGAGCCTCTTGTAGTAGCTTTCCAATCCCATGAATGATCTGACCTCATCACATTTTTCACTATTGTCCATTCCATGATGGCCTTGATCTTTTATAGGTCAAATGATATCCGCTCCTCAGAGAGAATGTGCCTCAAATAACGTATTTGTGACTGGAATAATTCACATTTACTATGCTTTACATAATGTGTGTGTTCCCTTAACAATTGTAACACTGCAACCAAGTACTTCGTATGCTCATCTTCAATCCTCAAGTATACCAATATGTTGTCAAAAAAGAAAATAACAAACCTTTCCAAGTAAGGATACAACATACAATTCATTAAGCACATGAAGGTGGAAGGGGTGTTAGTAAGCCTAAAAGGTACCACTACAAACTCGTAATGCATGTATATAGTTTGAAACATCATTTTATGGATATATTCTTCCTTGATGTGCACTTGGTGATAACCTGACCTCAAAAAAATTTTGAAAAATATTGTTTCTCCCTTCAATCAATCAAAAAAAAATCAATCCATGGAAATGGATACTTTTATTTATGGTCACTTTGTTTAATTGTCTATAGTCAATGTATAGTGTTATGTGAATTCACGATTATAGGAAAATGTGAATTCCCTAGACCTAGTGGTCTGGTCTAGAATAATAAAAGACAAAAAACATAACTTTTTCATTAGAGAAATTATAGAATGGGAAAGAAGCCTATCTCGAATATGTAGGAAGCTTCCTTTCGTCCTCGCTTGTAAGCTCCTATCATAGCTCCAAGTACTATAATTGGAACCTACACACACAACTAAAACAAGAAAAGGATATACAACATCCACGTAGCATAGTCTAACATCTTTATTCAATAAATCAACATGGCATTGAAATATATGAGTGCAAACATAACACAATATATATAGGAAAAAAGATACTCTTTCTATTGGAAAATATAGGACAGAGTTTACAACCATAAATAGTAGTTGACTTTGTAGATGTCTCACCAAGTTGACTTTTCCTTCCTTGTCACAAAGAACACCTCAACATAAACCCTAACGCATGAATATGATGACTCCTTTAGGTTCAAGGAAATAACATAAGGGAATTATGAATCTCCAAAGCCAACCTTGATGCTATGGATGGTAGTAAATTTATAGGAGTAGGGTGGTAGTCTAGGATCTATCATTATCAGTTTGAGATACACAAATGATGGGAGGATGACCTCAAGGGGTAAGAGGTGAAGTCTCCAATGTAGAATCAGATATGATTTTTTCTCTTCTCCATGGTAAATAGTTAAAACAACCTCTGGAAGCTTATTGAATAGGAATCTTTGAAATTATTTTTAATTTTCCCAAATTACTAGAATCAACGCACTTGCAAAAGGAAGTAACTACTACTGGCTAGTGCTAGTGCAGAAGGGAGCAACCAGTATTGAATGCAGGTGACTAAAGAAGCAGGGTACTCTAGGGCTAAAAATAGTAATTTTGAGCAGTTAATACTAGAAAATAAAACTTTTTGGAGAGGTCAAGCTTAGGGTTTTATGAAGGAATGATGACAACATATTCACGAATGTTCATTGATTCAGTTTGTAGGCCTATTGACCAAATGTGACAAAATTTCCTATAACAGATTCCCCCCTAAAGTATAAAGTCAGAAGCAGTAGTTGATGACTAAAGTGATTTACCATGTGACAAGGCTAGATCAAGAACAAATATTTGAGATCGTCATTTGTTACAATATATTTTCATAATGATATATTTTCCAAGGGAGGCATACCTATTGTCAACAAATAATATAATATTACATGTACAATGATCAAGAAGTATTTTCCACTGATGAAAAGTGTGGACCCATGATTGGATGACTTTTTGTATGGTCATAGCCATAGTACTTTGTAATATTTTTGTTAATCCTGAAATCATAGCCGAGATGGATGGAACTAGATATGAGATCTTCTATATCATTCACTCTATTTTCCAATGTACGAGCCTAACCATGTGAATAAATGAGTTGAGGTCAAACATGGTAGACACCATATGATTATTGAACAGGGATGTAAGTCATTAACAGACATGAGAGAAACCACCAATGATGTTAATGCATATCAAGGTACTATAATACAATATGTATGGTGTGAATATATGAGTTAAAGTCGAATGCGACACATAATATTCCAGTCGAAGGCTAATGATGAAGACATGTCCCTGAGAGTGAGGAAAATTGACATTGATGTATGAAATATCTAAGGTACCAAATGGAATTTCTATGTCAACTTCCTGGATAATAAGTTCATGTCGAGATGAAGTGACCCATTGAAGGAGGGACTTGATGTATCCCTCATCAATGACATGAAATGGGTATCAATATTTGCGTTAAAATGATGTTGATGTGGAACTGGTTCAAGAACAACAAACACCAATGAAGGCTTAAGAGTATTGCAACATATATCAAATAAAGGAATTCTATTGAACATATCAGAGACACTTTATGAAGTTGGCAGCATTGACCTAAAACCAAATGCATGGGCTTTGATATGGTGTGATGAACTAAAGAGATAAGAAGATTTCCCAACCCAGCAGTCATGGAAATAAATTGAAATAGTGCCATGTTCAAGAGTGACTCACTATCATTAATAGGTGGAGTATCCCATTTTTCCAATTTCCCCAACCATTTATAGTCAGTACCTTTTATTTTTGATAAGCTTCAGGAGGATAAGATATGATTGATCTATAAGTTCATCCTTTGGATGAATACTTCTGAGTATTTTTAATGAACCCTAAGAAGGCGTGGTTTGGTCCCATCATGTTTGATGAGTCCAATGATATTTGATCTCATTACTGTTGGAAATAATACTGAGAGGGGGGGTGAACCAATATTATCAAGTCAATTATTTTCATTTCACAACCAGATCATATACGCTACTTCAGTTAGTGAAAACTGTGTATATACACAACTAAAGATAAGGAAACCAGCATATACCCTGCAGACTTATAATTTAATTTGTTCTTTAGATGTTGATCATTAATCTATGCATCAAAACAATATAAACAGTAAACAGAGCAGAAGACAGTCACACACAAGAACACAAGATATAAGGTGGAAACCCAATGTGGGTGAAAACCACCTGTTGTAATTCGTCTCTATCTTCTTTTAATTAGAAACTTCTTTTTACAATGTTTCTGTACTGGTGCAGTCTTATACCAGTACGCAGGCTTCAACCTGCAGAAGGCTACAACCTCCTCTCGTTCTCCAGCTTCTCCTAGAAGGGAGCTACAACCCCCTTACCTCTTGTACTAGCTGAAGTACTAGTACGTAGGTGCTGACCTACAGAAGGAAACAACCTTCTCTTTCTTCCAGGGACCACGTTTCATAAATTTTCATACTGGATCCATGAATAACATCAATTAAACATCAAGAATATCTACATCAACCAATCTCCTTTGCACCAAACAAGACTGAATCAAATAGTCACTTTCTGAATGCTATACCCAGACAATAGCAATAGTAACCAGACATCAATTCTGGACCCAGAATACTGCAGCAATAAATAGAAGTAGCTAGAACATATTTCAAGAGACGTACGCTACTTCAATATGCAGAAACCTGCGTGCATACGCTTCTATATTAAGGCCAACCTGTGTATACGTTGTTTTGATTTACTAAACCTGCATGTATACGCGCCTCTGATGTGTCGAACCTGTGTACAGATCTATAAAAGATAATTCACTCTTTCAAATATTCAGACATCAGTTATACCGAGATTATCAGATTTATAGATCAATTCATTGCCAAATATAACAGATCAAAATCACACAAAGATACTATTATTCAATCCTTAAGATTTTGACCCATCAATACAATTTATCCTTCTCCTTGCACTTAGGTTCCTCCTTCATTCAGATCCAGCTATGCACCACAACCCAATCACCAGTATTCTAGATCTAGCTCTTCACAAGATATTCAATACTTCAGACCATGTCTTTGCCTAATGATCTCCTTCCCTTTTTATAGTCTGAGGCCTTACACAATACCACGGTCCAAAACCATAAAGAATCAATACCATGGACTCAATACTTGGGTTCAACACTTCAGACGAGATACCATGGTCCAAAACCATAGGTTCAAATACCAAGGACTAAATACCACAGACCAAAAATAAGTTCTCCCACATGTACGCGCTTTTCCTTATGTGACAGTACGTGTATACGCATACGTGTCTTTTGATCGTCTAACCCATGTGTATACACGGCTTGGTCAAGGATAACCTGCGTATATATCTTTCTCTTTCATTTTGAGAGCCTAAACTGTGATCTGTCATCAGAGTGAGTTTCCATGAAGGAAAACACCTGTGTCATAGCGCCAAACCTATGTCATAATGCCAACAATTACAAGTCCAACAAAGATGTAACTTAACTCCTTTTTCATGTTTAGAGAGTTTGAAAAAGAGGCGAAAAGGAAAACACCAAAGGCTCCTTTTCGTAAATAGCCTCTTGAGTCTGAAAAGGAATAAAATGATACCTAGGAGAACCTCTTAGCCATGTTTGACTAAGGTATTCCTTTTTTTTAAATAGCCTATTCTAGTCCAGAAAAGGGTTAAACTTATACTGCGCAGACGTCTTCTCATTTATTTTAACTAGTTCGAAACTATAATTTCTTGGAAATATTTTCTTGTTTAGGGAGTCTGAAAATAGTTGAAACATGACTCCTCCTAGAGGAACAAGTGGTATAAAGGGTAGCAACTGGTTACAATCATGATGGAACTACTCAAAACATGTAGAGGTTAATAGAGACGCTAGTAAGGCCACTCATTGTAATGGTTTCGTAGGAAAGGGTAAAAAAACCAAGTGAACGTGTATGATCGACCAAGCATATGGTGATGATGGAATGAAAAAACAAAGGCTCATTTGGAAAAAATAGGTTGATAAAAATGGAAATCATGAGGGATAGGATGCAAATGGTTTCATTCTTTACATAAGATTTAAACATGGGAAACTATGCTTGGAATTGGTTTCATTTTTATACAAGCTTGAAAAGGAGGAAAATTATGCTTGAAATAAGTTTGCATGCCTCAAACATAATGATTCAATTCTAGGTACATTCCCACAAGCTTCATTTCATTCACTTAAGTAGACTATTGTTTACTAACAAGTGGATGGAATAAAGGTTCATTTACGATATCAAGTGAAAGACTCGACTTGGAATTTACGAGATATAAGCAAAGCATTGAATTAGAAGGGGATATGTTTCATTTTTTAACGAGATTGACATAAGAAAAGGAAATCTTCTCTGGTGTCTTATTCCCTAATCATGACCTCTAGGGGTACATGGGTTCCAAGATGTTCTCATACGATGGGAGAATAATGTTTTGGGAGGGAAACATATCAAAGGAACCAAGGGAAATATCAGGTGCAAGTTATCCCAGTACATGATGCACTACATCACCTATTACATCATCAATTGACGCAAGCATGGAATAGGTTGCCACATAATTAATCTGTTGTGGGGGAGATACCACTTTCGTATGTGAACCATTTCAGGAATTTGGTTGATTAGGAGTCAAATTAGGACCAACAGTCAAAACTCAGTCAATGGTCATGATTCTTCCTTCATGTGGGAAACACATCATATGAAAGAGTGAAGAGACAATAGCTCCCTTGTCATAAATATAGTCATACCCAAGGAGTAAATTAAAATCCAAAGGGCCTTTGACTACCATCATGTTGATATAGACAATATTTACTCCCAAAGTAATAGGCAACTCAGGAAGGATCCCTAATGATTGACTAGTTCCTCTGTTAGAATCCAACAAATTCTAGGTAACAGACACAAGTTTTGGAGAACTGAAAGCTTGCCAAGTAGTTGAGGCTATAATACTAACATACATGCCTTCATCTATGACTGTGTCATGTACAACCGTATTATAAGCATGTACTATGATCTTGAAGGGCATGTAAGGAGGAAGATGATATCCTGCCAGTCAAGTCCAATTAAAGGAAGTGACCATACTACTTGATGGGGTGAAATGGGAAGGGGATAATTCCTCCCTTGTGTTATGGGAACAGGAGAATTTATCCCCTGTTCCATGGGAATGGGATGATTTTCCCCCTATTCCATGGGGTTGGTAGGATTGTCCCCCTGTTGCTATAGGCATTTTTGTGCCTTACATCATTGAGCATGAAATTTCCATAATCTAAGGGATCCAAAGTCCCTAAACATGTTGTTCCTACCCCTAGAGGAACAAGGCTAACAAACCACAGCAATTCACAGAAGTTCTCCACCAGAAAATGCTCAAAAACAAGTCAATTCAGGATCAATTCAGTGGCTCCACTAGCTGTCTGCGCTGAATTTCAAAGCCAACACTGGCTACCTGCACTGCAACGCAGGTAGAAGCACTACGAGGGTGCGTTGAGCGAGATTTGACATGTGGCAAGTTCATTCCACAAGGTGTCAAAACCCAGGAAGCTTCCAAAACATTCCTCAATGACACTTGCCTCAGGGAATTCGACTATGATGAGTAAGAGGTTCCAAATCTCCAAGTGGAAGCAAGAACCTCCAAGTGGAATCAAGAACTGACAAAGGGAGAGGACACTAGTTAGATCTCAAGATGACTCATCCTCTATCCAAACATCTATATATGGATCTCTCCTCCATGAGATCTAGAGGCTGGAATTTTGTTATTGCAAAGAATTGTTGTTGGTTTGAGATTGGAATCATTGGGTGCTTAATGCTTTGAAGGGAGGTGAAGATAGGAATTCCATTTTGCTGGGAAGGAGATGCTTGATTGTAGCCCTCTGGGTTGTATCTCTTCCTGAACCTTGCTATTCATCAATAAAGCTATCTTGGTTCCTCCTATATACTGATGTATCTTTGATGTATGGTTGCATTAGTATGTTTAGTTTACTTCTAATCCTGAACTAGTTATGATTATGAATCTATTTCTTTGTGTAGTGTTCTTCTCTTGTGATCTTGCAGAGACCTATTGAAGCTGGGCGAGCGAGAAGACAAGTAGCTGGGAACTTCCAAAGAGAAGAGAAACCGGATCAAGGGACAAACGGAAGACACTGGTTAGTCCATCCATCTCTCTTCATTCTTAATTCATAAAGGAACAATACTAGAATAGCTATCTCTGTTTGTTGCTAAGTCACTGTCACACCTTAGGTGGATAGGATCGTCCTGCATAGGCATTTTTCCCCACAACAAATTGGCGACTCCACTGGGGAGATCTATTTAGTCATTTTATTTGTGTCTCTACCATTGTTTGTTTCATAGACTCAACAACAACAATCGAACTGCATCTGCTATTCTCAGATGCAAAGTAGACAGCTGCTGCTTTGATCCAATCACTGGATTTGTCTATGATCTGAACAATGGAATCAAAAATGATTTGATGATCCTTTGTGATAGATCTTAGTACCCCCTCAAAGTATCCCTTTGATTGTACCTTGCTTGTTGCTTTTATTTGGCCTCAAACCGTGGATTAATCAGCAAACTGTGACCCAGAACCCAGTGAGAAACTCTCGTTTCTCCTTCAGCGTGACCCCTGTGAAGAGGTTTTGCATTTCAACGCAGGTCCCGTGAAGGCTACCTGCGCTGAATGTCAAAACCCCTGTGTTGAGGTTGCGCTGATCCAGTTAGGCCTTGTGCAGCTGGGGTTCTCTGCTCTGTTTTTCCTTGTTTTGATCTCTGATTTTTGTAGCTTGTAACCAGCATGGGTACCAGTCTGATAACTCCTTTTCTCTGCTTAATTTCCGCCTCCTTTTGTACAAAATGACTGTGAGTGTTTTTATGTGTTTGTGGCGTCATTTACAGTTTTCCTTTGCATGAGTGAAGTAATCATCCTGTAGCCCTTGATTCAGATCTGTTGATTTTGATCTTAGGAGAGAGTTCATTGGCTGTTTACAGTTGATTATACATTTACTTTTGCTTTTGGTTTGAGTTTGTCTCTTTTAAGCATCGAAACAAGTGTTCATTTCGAAAAGTCGTAAAGTGTTGTATTCTCTTCTACCCTTTTTGATTTCGAAAAAGTAAACTTGTTTGTATTTTTCATTTAAAAGTAAATTCAAAGTTGTACAAAAAGCTTTCTTTGTAGGCATCAATACTAAGAAAGCGGAAAACAAACATCTGCATTGTGCATTTGCATCTTGATAGTTTTCATGTTTGATTTAGGAAAAGTGCATTAGAGTGTGCTGATTGCTCTTTGAGAAAAGATGGTGTCTTTCTTTTCCCTTAGTAGCTAGGATTTTCAAAGTTGAAAAGATATAAAGCTTGCTTATCATCTTTAGACTACATTTAGGAATTGTATCATACATCTCTTGGTGATCCAGAAAGGCAAACTTCTAAAAATATCAACTTAAAATAAACTGAATGAACTTAACAACGCTTTGCAACATAACGCACAACATAGAGGTCTAGGCTAGAGACGTGTTCCGGCGTCGTAAAGCCTGGTGACTGTCGATCTCGTTGATGGTGGGTGATTCCTCCTGAGGGACGATAGCGCCAGTACGGATTGTGCTCCCACGTACCGTCACGTATATATTGGGAGACCCCTATAGGAATATAACCTTTATCCTTAGGAAGTCGTGTCGGTCGCCCTACTGATCGCAATGCACTAAACACAGCATTTAGTAAGATCGACTGCCCGTACCTTAAAAAATATTCTGCGGTTTTGCGAAAGGCTTGGCACACCCTCTGCCTAGAACTTCAAAGCAGTTCCTTTTGGCATTTTTCAGACTCTATAACAGAAAAATTCCATCTGAGCATTTGTCACTTCGGGCTCGTTAAAACATTGAAGGAGACTAGAGTGATCTTTAGATTTTTCTCGACTCTTTAAAAGTGAAAAAGAAAGTTGTGTCTAAGAATTGTTAATAATTTATTTTAAACGAAACAATCACCCTTTATTCCTGCATTGATCTTTAGGTTGAAAAGATGGATCCCATCAACAAAGGAATTTCCCTTGGTGGAAATCCTAGTCCCTTCTCCTCTTGGGGAGATGTTGGTGTGCCCCATATGGCCACATTGTCGCTTCCAGGACTGGCAATTGGCCTGTCGGTCTGGCTCTTTTCAACCAATGTCATTCAGAACACCACTATTCCTGAACAGTCGAGTCAACAGTTAGACCAGACCAGAGTTACCCACCAGCCTTCTACTTCATATAATTCTTCCTTTCCTCCTTCTTCTTCGCTTGACGGAACTGGTAAAACAAAAAACCGAGTTCCTAAGGAGAAGAAGGAAAGGAAGAAGAAAGAGAAGAAGAAGAAGGAGCCAAAAGCAACTGGGGGCAAACAAGTTTCGTCTGACAAAAATCCACACACAGCACTGGCAAGGCCTAAATCACCATGTGTCATATGCAAGGGAGACCACTTCCACAGAGATTGTCCTTGCATCCCTCGGATACTAAGGGATTGGTCTCCCTGTTTGCACAATTCGGTGGCGTCAACCTCTGATAGCCATGTTGACAGCTCACCGTCAACTAGTGGAAGTGAAGCCCCAGGACAGAGAGGGAAAGCTAGATTTCCTTGCAAACTGTGTGAAGGCGACCATGCCATCCACCGTTGTCCCTTCTTAGATGAGGCTAAAAGAGTTTTGGAAGACTGCCCGATTTTACGAGCGCAACTTCCTCCTGGATATCAAAAACTCCTGCCAAGTCCTTCACTAGTTGAGAACCCGGCTGGCCCACTCAGGTGGTCAGCTGAAGCACCTATCATTGAAGATGAACCGTCTGAATCCATACCTGATGAAAGTCAAAAGGTTGAGGCGGCAATTGACCCGGTTTTGCCTTCAGAGGCTCTATCTTCGGATGATACCATCACAGAGGAGAATAAAGACAACACCGTCCAAATTCTCTTCATCAACACAGACTCTGACGAACACGGGGGCAATGCACCCATTCCTTTATCACAGGAAGGAAGTTCGTCAGACCGATATCCGGCCGTCTATTCGGTCCCACCACCAAGAAACCTAGTTGTTTCCTTCGACTGGAACTAGCTAGGAAAACCGCGGTTGCCAGCAACCATACCATTCAGAATCATCGTTCAAATATACAGAATGGTAATGGCTAGCACTATCATTGATGAGGGGGCATCTATGAGTATCCTTTCCTCTATTTCTGGGAAAGCGCTTGGTTCGCCAGCGCTTTTTCCTGAAATGAGAAATCTATCAGGCTTTGATAAAGGAACCAGTCGACCTTTAGGGATCCTCCCCAATGTGCCCATAACATTGAAAGGGAAGACCGTTCAAACGAACGTGATGGTCGTTCAAGGACCCTTGGATTATAACCTACTCCTTGGACGAGACTATATATATTGCATGGGAGCCATCGTCTCCTCACTCTTTAGAGTAATGTGTTTTCCGCATGAAGGAAGAGTGGTCAAGCTCGTGGACCAACTTTCGTTTCCCGGATCACACATTGCAAATAGTCATATACCTTCCCTAAATGGTCTCTTCACGCAAGAAGTGTCTTAACCCATGGTCCGTCCTCTCGATGAGCGCGAGTAATCCGGAAGGATATGACTGGAACCCAGGGGGCATGCATCCTGGTCTGCTTCGGCAGGAAAACTTTGGGTATAGAGTAGGTTTCCGCTGGAGAATATGACTAGTCTGTACCCTGTCCGTCTAGGAAGAGGGATTATTCTAGAATAAGATTCTTTTGTCAAAGTTATGTGAGTTGGCGGGCTTCGTCGCTCACCTTTGTCTATTTCGGTAAACATTGCCGAGGAAGTGTTTTGTTTGAAAGATTAACGAGACAATCTTTAGGTAACCTGAAAGAGGTAAGCCTCTCTCGTTGAAACAAATGTTTTGACGGAAAAGAAGTAGAGGTAACCTTGAAACTCTGTTTTATGCCTGGGGGCATGCAAACCTTTCTGAGTGCAAGCAAGGGGCGGCTATTTATTTTTTTAATTTTTAGGACCTCTAACCCTTTAAACTCGTAGGATTAGTCGTTTCCGAACTTTCATAACGAAAGGATGCGGGGCATAGCTTTGTGAGATGAAGCTCCATAAAAAATAGAATCTCAATGAGACACTCTTATCATATGGCTGGGTTATTCGAGCAGTTTTAGCACACAGTTCATGCTCGTTAAAAAATAAACGCAAGATCCGAGCAGTTTTAACGCGGACTTCATGCTCGTTAAAAAATAAACATAAGCAATGAGCAAGTGTTTCCACCAGTGTTTAAGCTCATTTTAAAATAAAAAATTAACCAATTTCCGGTAAATGACCACTGTGAATGTAATTTATCAGCCATTAAAGCCTTGGTCGTGTTTGCACCGTCACCTCCACTTTTCATTTGGCCGATCGTTCACCTCCATATGATTGTTTACCCATTTTGAGGAACAGCTGCGAAGAGTGATTTCACCTAGCCATCCTTGTGACACAGCCGTGATTGGAAAATTCCAACCTGTACCTGGAATCAGCTACTAACCCGTTTCATCACTCGTTCCTCAAAAGACGAGTCTTCTTTAAGATCTTTTCAACTGAATCGTAAAATATGAAAAGATTGCCGAGTCCTTGGCCTTCCAGGTCATTAAAGGGATAGGAAGTGCTATCTCTCCTCTAGATTTTAATCTTTTTGGACTTGAGGGATTATTGCACAAAAAGATCGAGCACTTGTTTTGTTCGGCTCGTTAAAACTATCGAAAACTCATCCCTTCTGTATTGTTTTATACTTTTTCAGACTTAAGGGATTAGATGACGAAAAAGGACTTTCGGAGTTAACTTTATGTACCTTTTCAGAATCTCTAAAAATGAAAAGGACCGATTTATCTTTGTCGTTAGACTCGTTAAAATCATTAATAGCGACAAACTTGTCTTTAGACGAGAAGGAGTTTCACTATCGCTAGGCTCGTTAAAAAATAACGATGGGCTTGCCCGAAGGGTAGGTTATAGAACAAGAATATGTTATCCTCCTCAAGCTTGACAAAAATAAAGAGGTACTGGTCATTAATGATTGGGGAAAAATTGGGAGAAAATCAAGAAAACTTTGATGGTAGCGAGTCGCTCTTGAACATGACACTTTTCCTCTGTACCACAATCGGGTTGGGTTGTTTCATTCACCGGCACATCACCATGGTCTCACCATACCATCCATATTTGGGGTAATGCTACCAAACCATCGCATCAGTGTCGCCATATGTTCAAGAGAAGTCGTTCAGAAAAAGTCAACCGTGTCCCATCCACTGCCATACATTATCCTTCATCCTTTCATGACCGCCACCCTGAATCATATGTCACAGATCGTTTTCACCTCCATCAAAATCATTAGCTCTGTTCCGTGTCACTGATGTGGGATACATTAAGGCCCTCCTTTGATGGATCTCTTCTTGTCGACATCAGCTCATTATCCAAGAAGTTGATCTAGGAACACCCCCTTCAGTACATTGAAGCTTGCATGTCTCAATGGCAAGTTTCTCACTTCCGGCGACAGGTATACATCAATGACCTTCGACCGAAAGATTTTGCGTGGTGTTCGATGCCAAGTCCTTTATTCACACAACGTGAATTGTACTGCAGTACCTTGAGGGTCATTATCATTATCGGTGATTCCTATCGCGCTTGTTAACGGTTTACCTCATTGACCGGTAATCAAGCGATGTCTTTCCATGTTCGACTTCAGAACATTTCTCACATGGATCGACTTGTACTTAGAGTGAAGATCGAACGATTTTGAAGACCTCGGATCTAGTTTCATCCATCCGGGCTGCGATATATATTCAGGAAAGCTAAAGACATTGACATGTACATCATTGCAACAGATAATCATCCTACCCAAAGGATGATAATTTCATCAAAATTATCAATCTACCATAAGATGATTGTCTATTCTATGTACAGAAAAATGAATTTATAAAGCTGAGCATGGGAATGCCCGCCTCAGCTAGATCATGAAAGCAGTATGAAAAACACTGTATTGTATTGTATCTTATTACAGGTCTCCTCCCAGCATTGGATGAACTTCGGACCCTCCTGGATAAAGCATTTCACCCGATAAACAGCCTCATACTTTAGGGGGCAACTGTTATAGACATTTTTGTGCCTTACAGCATTGAGCATGAAATGTCCATAATCTAAGGGATCCAAAGTCCCTAAACATGTTTTTCCTACCCCTAGAGGAACAAGGCTAACAAACCACAACAATTCATAGAAGTTCTCCACTAGAAACTGCTCAAAAACAAGTCAATTCAGGATCAATTCAGTGGCTCCACTAGCTGTCTGCGTTGAATGTCAAAGCCAACACTGGCTACCTACACTGCAACGTAGGTAGAAGCACTACCAGGGTGCGCTGAGCGAGAGTTGACATGTGGCAAGTTCATTCCACAAGGTGTCAAAACCCAGGAAGCTTCCAAAACCTTCCTCAATGACACTTGCCTCAGAGAATTCGACTATGATGAGTAAGAGGTTCCAAATCTCCAAGTGGAAGCAAGAACATCCAAGTGGAATCAAGAACTGACAGAGGGAGAGGAAACTAGTCAGATCTCAAGCTGACTCATCCTCTCTCCAAACATCTATATATGGATCTCTCTTCCATGAGATCTAGAGGCTGGAATTTTGTTATTGCAAAGAATTGTTGTTGGTTTGAGATTGGAATCATTGGATGCTTAATGCTTTGAAGGGAGGTGAAGATAGGAATTCCATTTTGCTGGGAAGGAGATGCTGGATTGGAGCCCTCTCGGTTGTATCTCTTCCTGAACCTTTTTATTCATCAATAAAGCTATCTTGGTTCCTCCTATATACTGATGTATCTTTGATGTATGATTGCATTAGTATGTTTAGTTTACTTCTAATCTTGAACTAGTTATGATTATGAATCTATGTCTTTGTGTAGTGTTCTTCTCTTGTGATCTTGCAGAGACCTGTTGAAGCTGGGCGAGCGACAAGACAAGTAGTTGGGAACTCCCAAAGAGAAGAGAAACCAGATCAAGGGACAAACGGAAGACACCGGTTAGTCCATCCATCTCTCTTCATTCTTAATTCATAAAGGAAGAATACTAGAATAGTTGTCTCTGTTTGTTGCTAAGGCACTGTCACACCTTAGGTGGATAGGATCGTCCTGCATAGGCATTTTTCCCCACAACACCTGTACCATTGGAATGGGAGAATTTCCCCCCATTTAATTATAACTTGAAGAAAGGAGATGAACCTAAGTGGTATGAGACTCACTCTCTATGGAAAAAGTACGATCAACTGAAGGAAGAATCAAGTCAACCATATTCTTAACTAATGGTTGGTCAGGAAAGATCTCATGGAATTCACGTTTAGAGAGAGTGGGATTGATTGGATTTAGATTTTGATCAATCACTTCATCAGCTAGTATAGGATTGGGATAAAGGTTTGGATAACTAGATGGAATACAAAGTTGAGAAGTTGTAAGGTTTTCCAACACTTTTGATGCTTCATCCATATAAGAAAAAATGTGAATAAGATGATTCCCTTCAAATAACTTATAGTGAAACTTAACTTTACCCTTTTTCCTATGGGTCTTACTATCAGTAGTTGATGGTTTGTCACCAGCATGACCTCCAGAGGCTGATGACTAGGGATGATGTGAGCTTTTAGACCACACTTATAATACCTATGGAATACCAGGGAAAACTCTAAGAAGGTGGTAACCCTTACAAAGCACGCAAGGAAATTTAAATTTGTGGGGTTGAACGGAAGGTTTCACCATACTAGTTGCATTGGTAGCAATGGTTGCATGGTTTCTCCCCTGCTTATTTTGTTTCTTCTTCTTCATCTATTTCTTCTTGTTCTTAGCTTTCTGGTTACAAGAATCAAGACTTTCACTAGAATACAAGGAAGAAAGGGATGAAGAAAAAATAGGTGAAAAAGGCAAAGGGTCAACTCTAGGATCAACTTGAGGTTGACGTTATTTAGGTGGAGGACAACTTGGTTGAGAAGAAGTTTGGGCATTCAGAACCAAGGAGGTTGAAAATAACCAAAATGGAAAGGAAATGGTAAATTTGTAAAGGGAAAACGTTACCATATAAGGAGAAACAATATTTCCAAAAGAAGGAAAATGGTCAAGATTCCCATTAGATGGGTTTCCTTGATTGGTAGACACATAAACTATTATGATTAGTCTTAACCTAAGATCCACTAAGGAGTTGTATCACGGTGAGGATGTTGTTCAATAGTCAATTAATTGATTTTAGAAATTAAAGACACAATATAAAACAAATGGTTAACTAGGAAGATATAGATTAACAAGTCACTATGAACTATGCTATACCATCTTGGTAAACCAAGGATTTACATATGTGTAGGAAATCACATTGAATGTTGTGTTTGGTGTATCACAAATAACAAGGTGGTCGACTTAGATTCCTAAGGCTAAATTGCATCCTATATGGGACTTCCAAAATATACTCGAAGGTACGTGGAAGCGTAGTCCATAGTAGTGTTCTCTAATGTGTAATTGTTCAATGATAGCATTCCCATATACTTATCATGTGTGGAGCACCATCCAATATACCTGAAGGTATGTGGGGAACGATCCTATAAACTTACATACATGGAATGAGATTTCACCCCCAGAATGCAATGCTACCAAAAAATGGCAGCTCCTACATTCAAATACGCTAGAACATGACTCTAACCTAGACCTCTATGTGTGTTTTTAAGTTTGAAATGATCCTTAGGTTAGTTGAGTGAATTTTAGAGTTGATTTTTGATTATGTTTTAGTTTCAAGGCTCAAAACCTGATGTCACCTAAACACACCTATGATGCAACTAATATGAAAAAAATAATACTTTTCATTTTCCTTTCAACAATAAAAGGCCTAACTAAGTAGGGGAAGAACAAATCAATCAACAATGCAACAAAGAAGTGAGGCAAGAACTGATCTCCTCAACTTCACTATTCCAATCAAAATCAAAGCCCTATATGCAATGCAAATATTATATTTTTTCTTTTTATATATATATTTTTTCTCTTAATGTTTTAAATGCAAAGAGACATATGAATGAAACTTGATTGCTAATGAAAAGAAACCACATATAATTTAACTGTAATGTAAGACTTATTTTTCATATTCAACAATCAATCTATGCATACAAACCATAATTTAAAAGAAAGAAAGAAAAAAAAAATATTATCAAGAAGGTGATGACACCCAAAGGTGATTAACACTCATACACAATTGAGCCCCTAGTAAATGACTCAACATATCTCCTACTAGATCTAGGTCAAAATAAGTTGAACAAATAATCATAGGCTCCTCTTCAACAATAGGTAAGGGAATGGGATAGCTTGAGAATGGTTTCATTTTATACACAAGCTTGAAACATGGAAAACTATGCTTGGAATTGGTTTATTTTTTACACAATATTGAAGCAGAGGAAAGCTATGCTTGAAATAAGTTTTCATGCCCCTAGAATAATGACTAAATTCTAGGCATAGAAGACAAAAAGCATAGGTTTTTCCTTAGAGAAATTACAGAACGGGAAAGAATCCTACCTCGAATGTGTAGCAATATTTCCATTCCTCCTCTCTTGTAATCTCCAATTGTAGCTGTTAGGGCCTAAATCTACCTCAGGCTGAGAAAGGTAGGATCTAGGATAAAATCAAACCAAGCTTAACCTGGTAGCTAGCCCTACCAGGTAAGGAGAGGGATCTATCCTATTAATCTCAGCAAAAATGATCAATGAGGCTTGAGATGACTTGAATGAAGACTGATTTTAGGCTAGGTATTTGTGCACAAAGGCTTGATTAAATTTGATGATGTTTTGTTGGCTCAAATGGAAAGGCAGCTTTTGGGTCTTCGGAATGAGGCTCAGTTTTGCAGAGGTCTTAATGGGGCAAGGTAGGAAAGTGATTTGATACTTCAAATTGAATGGAATGGAGAGATTTATATAGGTGAGGAGTTGAAAATGGCAAGAAAACCTCAAGGATCCTCTTCAAACAGCTGAAAACATCAATAACTAAGAAAACCCTAGGTAGAGCACTGCAATCTCAATGGATTCTACCTTTATCCTTGTTTGATTTAGTTAAGAAGAAGCAAGAGAGATAATGACATACAAAAAACACATATAAACTTACATTTACATAAGGAAACACAATATTAAAGCAACATTCCACATGAATCCCATAGAGTGCTGCAAACCACTGGTCTATTCCTTAGCCAAAACTACTAAAATGACTATGCAATAAGCTCCAAGCTTTCCCAAAAGTCCAACCATGCTAATGACTGGAAAAACATAAGAATAGGCAAAAAACAACTCATCCTAGCCTCCAGGGGTCGAGCTCATTAGTCTAGGAGCTATTCCAATTAATTCTAAACTGAGAACTACAAATTAGGCAGTGGAACAACATGCCTCTAAAAACTAGGGAACTGATTCATTCAGTTGCAAACTAACTTTTTATGGATAAATCTACCTCAATGAGTGAAAATTTGTCGTAATTACATCAATATCCATCAATTTAAATTAAATTACACATAATTTTGACATTAAGAAAGAGAAAAATCAAACTGTCAAGGAACTAGGCGAAAAACAGAGTATACTTGGTCAAACCAAGCAAAATTTCCCATATGCGCCATGTTGATTTCCCTCTGCATAGCGCCTGCTTGTAGCCACTTTTGGAGGCCTTCCCAGTGCCAAAAATTTCTCCAAGTGTTATTGTTGGAAAGGTATACCTATCTTCGTTCTAACCCAAGTGAAATTTTTGAATTTCGCCTCCATTTGCCGCTCCAAAATTGAGTTCTCCCAACACTGCTTCCTGTGTGTCAAAATAGGGGCAGTAAGGTCATTTTTTGAGTGTTTTTGACCTTTTTGAGGGCTCAAAACATGTCAAAATTTCTTGACCATTGGTAGGAAAACATATTTTTTCATGGAAAATCCAAAAATTCTTAGTTTTTTTCATTTGGAGGCTCCCATCAAAAGCGAGCGCCAGGTGGCGCGGCACATAGGGCAAAAATTTCTGTGTTTTAGCCCAAAAATTTCAAAAATGAAAAAAGTGTCCCAAATTTTTTGAATTTTGGCTGAGTACTCTCCATCAAGTGTTGTGTTGGGCCAAGGGAGCCTCAGCAAAGATCTGAAGTTTATCTTGCGCTTTTTGCCTCCTTGATCTCTTCTTCAATTTTGCCTTCAAGCTCTTGATTCTAGCTTGGCACACCATATTCCTTGACAAATAATGATATGCCATGTTTCTCAACATATTATTCTCATCGATGGCTTTCTCCAACATCCTCTCTAAGTGGATATTAGCTCTTTGAAGCCATGATTCTCGATCTGCATTGATTTCTTGCTCAAGTGATGTGAGCTTCACCTTCTTTCTTTTGGCAGTTTGACGGTTTTCTCGTATGTTTTGCAACTCCATAATCGCTTGTTGATCCTCAAGCTGCTTGTTTATTTGTTCTCGGTACTTTATTATCCACTCATCTCTTTCCAAGTTGAGGGATAAAGCATTGATTTCCACCTATTGCTCCTGGGTGACCTCCTTGAGCTTTGATCTTTGTGGGCCCAAATCTGTGTCATCGTCATGAATGAGAATGAAATCAGTCTCCTACTCACCTAAAGGCCCCTCATTATGTAATGGCCTCTTGCCCTTGTCTTCAACCTACTGTGCTAATGAAGGAAGTGAGACCCCTTCCACCCCGGGTGGAGATAATACTCGCTTTGCTGCTGCAAACAACTGTCTAATGACCCTTTCATAGGTGACAAACACTAGCATACTAGCGGTATGTGTCTCACGACATTCCTGCTGATGTGAAGGTCCACCTATCTCATGAAAAGCCTCTAGAGGTCCCTGAGGAGCTGTGGAGAACTCACGAGAAATGAGATCTTCCCATGTCATGCCCTGCAAACCAAGCTGATGCATGACCACAATCTTAATGAGAGCAAAATGATATATATTGTTGAACTGCTGCTATGGAGTCTTTTGTTGTACTAGGGTGGTCATCTTCTTAATGTTTTTGTACATGAAGTAGGGGAGATTCATCATCCTCACCCCTGGTAAAGTGCATCAACAACCTGATATAATAGGCATATAGGCAAGAAAACTAGCCCTCACAACTAAAATACTTCATTATCAGTTTCATCAAGGGAGCATATGAGTCTTTTAGTTACCGAAAGGGAAACACTTTGCTAAGTTGTCTCAAATAATCGGGCTTATGTACGGTTCATAGTGTTCCCTGTCAATCTGTTGCCTTTTATTCCACTCCTCTCCGACATTAGGAATGTTGGTTGCTAGAGAAATAGACTCTGGTGTCAAGGTAAATGTCACACCAGCCAGAGTGGTTTGACCATTATGTAAATGAAGCACAGACAACTGGGCCAACTCATGATGATATTGCACTCTAGCAACCATCTCACAGAACTCATAGCAGGATTGGTGTTGGAAGCAAGTGATAGCAAGAGGGAAGGCCTGCAGCTTAGCAAGTGTGGTAGGTTCCTCTCGTATATGTTTGCCACCCTTATGAGGTCTCCTTGGTGCATGTATCTCTATAGGAGAGTCACTGTGTGTCTCTTCATCACGGTCATATGAAGGATCAAACTCCATTTTTGCTAGTGGGTGTGTTTTCTTGATGAGTAGTAGGAGATTTATGGTGTTGTTTGATTTTCTACCACCAAGGGAAAAAATATATGAGGGACTGTGGGGGGAAGAGAGTATGAGGGGTTTTGGGAATGATAGGACAGGATTTTGTTTGGGAAATAGGGGATTAGGGAGTAATATGTAAAATTTATAGACAATAATTATGGTTTGGGGATTTATAGTTAGGATTTCGGAAAATGGGAATTGGGGATAGGGATGACTGGATATGGAAGTCAGGGAATTGGTGGATAAGCTGAGAAAATGAATGAAGGAATGAAAAAGTGAGGGAGTGGTAGAATAGACTTGGCAGCAAAATGAAAAGTACAAACCCTAAGCAATATTTTATGAGAAATGACAAAGAAGTAGGGTTTGATTTTTCTTTTACACAACCACCCTAAATTTTATGAAAAACTTCTTCACTAGCAAGGAAAAGGGCTTAACTTACTTGCACACTATAAGAGTTGAGTGATTTTGGCAATTTGAGGGAGTTTTTGAGAGAAACGGGCTTGGAAGCTCTATGCATCGCACCTCAAACCCAATGCGTCGTGCCTGTTATATTCCCCGCGCCAGTTTGGATTAACACTGAGGAAAGCGACTCTATGTGTCATGCCTCTTGTATGCACCGCACCACTCACCCAGTGCGCTGCGCCCACAATTTAACACAGTTTCTCCCAAAGTTCGCTCCCTTTTCTCAACACGATCTTCACTTTGCTCACACTTTGTTCTTTGAATGAAAATGAGCTTTTGAATTGAGAAAATGATTTATATACAAGGAGCTTTTAGTTTTTGTTTCATAAGACCCACTTTAATAATGTTTGCAATGTGACTTTGTTTTTCACCTCTGTTTTTTTCAACAGTTTTCTTTATTTGAGCCTTTTGATGAACCGAATCACTTGATCTTTGTTGATTTTTGT
Source organism: Pinus tabuliformis (assembly GCA_031772625.1). Lineage (NCBI taxonomy): Eukaryota > Viridiplantae > Streptophyta > Pinopsida > Pinales > Pinaceae > Pinus > Pinus tabuliformis. The sequence goes on along the minus strand of CM062806.1, from coordinate 818,411,159 downwards.
TTGCCTTGCAGGGGACGGAGCTACTAAAGCTTGGAAAGGTGACCAGGGTTACATTGAGGTGATGTACATATGAAAGAACTGAAAATACATGAATTTATACAAATAAAACCTAAAATACTATGGTTTTCCTCAAAACAGAGTTTTGAGGAAAAATAAATTTCCGAGTGAAATTTATAGATACTGGAACTTTATTCAGCCTCCTCATGTGCCTGTTGACTGTTATTGGAGATTTTGAAGACCCTTTTGATGAAACCCTAGAAATGATTCTTGCAAATTTAAAGAAAAAAATGACTGCAGATGATCTTGATGAATGGAAATGAGCCAGAAGGTAAAGGACATGAGGGAAAATGTACAAAAAGCCACTACTGTCAGATGATCCATGCTCCTAATTCAATGCAGCTGACTGAGTGAGACACCTAATATGCAATGCAGCAAGAGAATTTGATCTCTGACGAAGGGATGAAGATAACGACACTAACATTGGCTCCAATGGGGATGGTAGCTCCTTGGAGGTGCCAAGAAAAATAGATCTCTGTGAAAGTAGTGAGTTCCTTCGTCCATTGGGCTATGGAGTCAATAACTTCGACAAACCAAACGAGACTCTTGACTCAATTTCAGGACTAAAATGTGACTCAAAACTGAGCCAATTTCAAGACTGAAATCGACTAAAAGACCTGACTCAAACAAACCAAACCAAAACTGAAATCAAATCTTAGTTTTATAGCCTTCACTTGGGGCCCCAAACTGAAAGCATGAAAACAATACACACTTGCAATGGAATTTAAACAAACTAGTATGTACAATGATACATATGACAGCAAAGAATACTTCAAAAATAGTACCGTTTAAGTAGCCAACCATTGACCGGCCCACCTAGATAGTCTTCTCCATTCATTTCTTGCAAAAGGAAATCATTTTGGCCCTGATATGTAGCAATCTTGTAAGGTCCTTTCCAAATATTTTCAAACTTTCCATGTTTACCTTTCTCTTCGTTTCTTGCATCCCATTTCAGCACTATGTCCTCTATTTGCAACTTGTTTGTTTTTTCTTTTCGGCCATATATCTTCTTGATTCTCTCTTGCAGCTTGAAAGTGTTTTGAAATACCTCCTCCCTAGTTTGCTACAAGTGAATCATTTGATTGATTCTCCGCTGCAAATGATCATCTTCGTTCCCCGCTTCTTGTAGGAGTTGGACCACCAAGACTGCAAGAGAGGTCGGGAATATTGTGCCCACACCATACACGAGCTCAAAAAGAGACATGCCTGTAGACTTATTTTGACTTACTTTGTCTACCCAAAGTGCATTGACCAGCTTTTTGTGCCAACTTTTCTTGTTCATTTCCAACAACTTTTTGATAATGTTGACAAAATATTTATTTGAGGATTCTGCCAATCCATTGCCTTGTGGGTAATAAGCGGTTGAGTGCCCCAAAGTGATTTGATATTTATGACAAAAGTCAATCATTCTTTTATATTTAAAGGCTTTTGCATGTTGATGCCGCATCCCTTATGGTCCTTCTGAAAAACACAATTGGTTTCTCAAGCTGGTCTCTTTTCTGCATCAAGACTGCTGCCATAGTGTGATCAGAGGCAAATGAAAACAAAATGAAATCCTGAGTATAGTTCGGGCTGATCAAAACTAGAGCGGAAGAAAGGGCCAATTTCACCAAATTGAAAGGTTTAATTTCTTCCTCAATCCATTTGACTACACTATCTTTTTTGAGCATGTTTGTGATTAACCTTAAATGTTTTGCAAGATTAGGCACAAAGCGACATAAGAAATTCATCTTACCATTGAATGATTGGATTTCTTTCTTACTTCGTGGAAAATAAATATTTTGAATGGCTTCCACATGAGCTGGATCAATGCGGATGCCCTCCTTTGATATGATATGGCCAAGAAGCTCTCCTTCATCCATGGGAAACAGACTCTTCTTTGGATTGAGAGAAATACCATACTTTCTACAACGCTGAAATACAATTTTCAGATGATAGAGGTGCTCTTCATCCGAGTTAGAGAAAATTGTCAAATCATCAAGATAAACAACTAGAAAAACATCTTTTTCATTAACGAATGCAATATCCATCGCCCGCTAAAAGGTTGCACTAGCATTTTTCAATCCGAAAGGCATCTTTGCATAGTGAAAAGTTCCCCATGGAGTGGTGAACGCTTTTTTGTCTCTGTTATCCTCATGGACCAGAATTTGGTTATACCCAGAATACCCATCAAGTAGCGACATGCGAGAAGCCACAATTACCCTCTGAAGTATGTGATCCATCTTGGGCAAAGGATAATTATCTTTCAAAGATACTTTATTCAGATTTCTAAAATCAATACATAACCGAATCTTACTTGTTTTCTTGCGCACGAGCACCAAATTAGAAATCCAATCGGAAAACCATGTGAGAAGAATGATACGTGCTTTGTACAACCGATTGACTTCCTTCTCAATTGAGGGTAGCAGCTTTGGATTTATTCTTCTTAGCTTCTGACGAAAAGGCTTCTGATTGGGTTGATCAGGATGATATGCTAAATGATGCTTGTGTCATATGCCTTCAAATATGAATAATCCCAAGAAAATACATCAGTAAAAGAAGATAGTAAACTAATATACTTTGCTTTTACCTGTGGAGGCAATGCCTTTGATAATTTCACCATTTTATGATCTTCAGCTGATCCAATGTTCACATCCTCAACTCCTTTCTTGGTTGGCAGCAGGCTCAGTTTTCGGGCCACATCATCTTGATCGAACAACTCCTCTAAAGGTATTAGACCTTAAGGAATGACGCTTTCCTTCAGCTGCAAAACTTCCATCTGATTGACTTCTATATCCATCTCACCATCATCATACTTCACATCAATAGAAGTGTCTTTGAATTTACCTTCATTTTGCATAAATTCATCGATCTCTTCATCATCTTGAAGAACTTTCCAATAGCTTTGATTATTGGGGACAACTGGGCGATGTTTTAGATGAATCTCAAACTTGTTGTTTGAATTCATCGGAATTTTCAAATTACTTGTTGCTGTTGCAAGTGAGTCTACAATGACATTCTAAACACAAGGGACACATGTCAAAGTGTAATATGAAAATACTCTCAAGATTTCTAATACCGCATTGTGGTAGGCCCGCATTCGAGGATGCTTAGCTTGGTATTACCCTTTCACTTGCTTGATAACTAACTCAGAGTCGCCATACACTGAAATCATTTTAGCATTCAACTTTCTAATAATTTTCAAACCAGCAATTAAAGCCTCATATTCAGCCTCATTATTTGAATAGTCAAAAGCTAGTTTAGAAGAATAGACCCTTACATTGCTTGGCACTTTGTTTGGGGTGAAAATAGGGTTGCGTATCCAAATGCCAATTCCAACACCTTCCCTTCCTACCGCACCATCAAAATCCATGCTCCACAAGCCTGCTTCGTCCTCTTCCAAATGCTGAAATTTTGTTTGTTGTGTTACTCTTCCTTGCTGTCCATCAATATGTTGCTACTGTGGGAAGGTTGATTGCTCAGCGGTATTATCAAGTCTTTGTCCTTCTTGCTTTAAGACCTCTCTGAAATTTTCAATGATCTCAGGAATGTCTTCTACTTCTACTACTTGGCTATTTACATCATTAAAGCTATCTGAATAAAAAACAAATGATTCTAAATCAGTATGTACATAGTTGATTGGATGATTTACCAGTTTCTCCTTGTTGGTAATCATGTACTTCATCTTTTTCTCCCGGTATAATTTTCTCATTTGACTGAACACGAGAATGGTAGCATATGAGAAATCAAGCTGCATTGTCCCTTTGATCTTAGCTCCCCAATATCTGGAAAGAAGCATGCCAAATCTAGGAGGTATATTTTCCACAACCACATCCATCAAAGCATTTTTAGCCGGAATCTGATCCAAACTGACCACCAAATCTTTGATAAGACCAATGCACCTTACTCTACCAGAATCAAAAGAGTAGAGGTCATGATACTTTCTAGTGATATCCAACCCCAATTTCTCCATGATGGCCTTAGGCATGAGATTATGAGAGGCTCCAGAATCAAACATAGCATTGTGTAATACATAGTCATGCACCCGCAGGCTGATGTAAAAAGGAGCTACATCACTATCTTGAGATTGATCTTCCAATGCTGGACCAAAAATCAACTCAGGTCTATCATCCTCCACATTCACCATATCAGATGATGGATCTAAATTCAAAATTTTAGACACCTGACCTTTGTAGCTGTTGTTTTTCATCAACTCAGTCAAAGGAATAAATACTTTTAACTTAGCAATTTCATTTTCTAAGTTAAAAACTTAAATCTTTTCTACCTCTTTCGCTGAAACATCTTTCTTTTTAGTTTTCTCCTTTGACATACTTGGCTGATTGGATCTTTCATTTGCTGATGGCATTTTGTTGGTGGTAGGATTAGCTATCTCTTTTCCCTTTTTCTGCACAATGGGAGGATCATTCTTTGGTGCTATTATCTCCTTCCTTTTCTAAATTGGATTTATGGGCACACTCTACTTCTGAGTGAATATTGTCGCTTCTAGGCTAACAAAGCATTCATGTATCCTCTTTGATATTCATCGGACTCCTCCTCAAGAACTATTTCATTTGCCAAGATGAAATTTTTGTCCCTTTGTACAGCTGAATTCTCAGAATACTCCTCATCTTCAGTAATAAAAATTGGCATATCATCGGGTGTAATAAAATGATTATCTTCTCCAATTACGTTCTCCTCATCATCTGATTCTGGGCCATGTACAAAATTCTGCTCTAAGAGTGTCTTTACCTGCTGCTGCACTGCTGGGTCTTGTGCTTGCTGATCTCTTTGCTTAATTCTAAATTGTGGTTGTTGTTGACCATCGAAGTTGGGATTTGTGACTTGTGGTTTAGACTTGTCAATTGTCAATCTGTCAAACATATTCTCCATCTTCCGGAGAACTTGATATGAAGTGGAAACCTCTTCGTTTATTGTTACTTTTTTTTCAGCCTTTGGTCTAGCACTCTTGGCAAGGAGATTAGCTTCAACACTGAATGCAATTTTCTGCATGTCTTCTAAGGTGGTCGGATCTCTTTCTCTTAATTGATAGGCCATATCAGGATTGAAACCATCTGGAAACTTAATCAAAGCCAGCCCCATTGGTGGCTTTATATGATCAGGAATTGCATTGTAAACTAAATTGAATCTAATACAATAATATTGAACAGACTCACCAACATTCCGCTTGATGTTCTCATATTCGAAAAGGATTTGAAGAGGATTTTTCTTCACTTCCCAGCGATCCAAGAATTGTCTCTGAAGATTATTCAATGTAGTGATGCTTGCAGCCGGCAAAGCTTTGAACCACTTCCTCACTTCACCACCAAAGGTTTGTACAAATAGTCTCATTGCCACATTTTCGGCATCAATCTCATGAAGGTTGAAGAAATCTGTCATCATGTCCACATGTTGCTAAGTTGTAACACCATGAGGAGTGCCATCAAACAGTGGAATTTTGATTTGATAATCGGTGGACATATCATCCAAATTTTGAGGCAGCACAAGGGGTGCAAAACGAGTAGCCATTGCTCTCGGTGGATTTACAATCAATCTTGGGGATGTTGGGGGAGTGGGTGCAACTGGTGTATGGGGTGTATGAGGTGGGGATGGTGATGAAGAAATTTTGGATGTTTGAGGGGTAGAAGGAGTTGTTGGAGGTGACACCACTACAAATTTTTTATCATAGATAGAAGGATGCATGGGGATGGCGGGAATGAAGGGAGTTTCGGTAGGAATTCCAGAGCTAGATGGAATTGCAGAAGATCCAAGAGTTGCAGATGCAGTCTCTAAGAAATCAGAAATATTTGAAGCCACAACTGAAGTTTGGAGCTGATTCAAGATATAATCGTCAATTGATTTATTGGCCCTTTCAGTTTCAATATCTTTAACAAACTCTGGATTTAAGGCAGTAGAACCAACAACACTTTCATACTTGGTTTCAAACAAAGACAACTCAAACTACTCGTCAAACTCAAGATCTTCAAGATACTCAAAAACAACAGGACATGAATGAGATTCGAACATGGGAATCACAGAAATTTCTTGGCGAAGGATTCGTAGAATAAGATTGGGATTTTCGTACACAGGAGGTGGATTAGGATCCGGATTTGCTCTGGTATATCTTCTGGAAGCCAGTGTGTTATTATTTCCAAGGAATCAAATGGACATTACCAACTTATTAATCCTATCAAACTCTAAAATTATCATCCAAAAGCTTATAATTCTCAGATGTACTAGGGTAATTTGCAAGTTAGATATTCCATTTATAAGACTAGACCGGAGATTCACTGAAGTAGCTTTTATCTACTTGTGCTAATGCAAAGCAAAAGCGTTTGGAAGGATACCTGGCTAATCTTCACACTCCATTTGCAATTTATAAAATGAAGAACACTAACAAACAAACAATCTCTTCCCCAGTATGGTCGCCACCATGTTAGGGCCTAAATCTACCTCAGGCTGAGAAAGGTAGGATCTAGGGTATCAGCAAACCAAGCTTAACCTGGTAGCTAGCCCTACCAGGTCGGGAGAGGGCTCTCTCCTGTCAATCTCAACAAAAATGATTAATGAGGCTTGAGATGACTTGAATGAAGACTGATTTTAGGCTAGGTATTTGTGCAAAAAGGCTTGATTAAATTTTATGATGTTTTGTTGGCTCAAATGGAAAGGTAGTTTTTGGGTCTTGGGAATGAGGCTCAGTTTTGCAGAGGTCTCAATGGGGCAAGGTAGGCAAGTGATTTGATACTTCAAATTGAATGGAATGGAGAGATTCAGACAGGTGAGGAGTTGAAAAGCACAAGAAAACCTCAAGGATCCTCTTCAAACAGCTGAAAACATGAATGACTAAGCAAACCCTATGTAGAGCACTGCAATTTCAATGGACTCTACCTTTATCCTTGTTTGTTTTAGTTAATAAGAAGCAAGAGAGATAATGAAATACATAAAACACATGTAAACTTACATTTATAGAAGGAAACACAATATCAAAGCAACAAGCCACATGAGTCCCATAGAGTGTTGCAAACCACTGGTCTATTCCTTAGCCAAAACTGCTGAAATGAGTATACAACAAGCTCCAAGCTTTCCCAAAAGTCCAACCATGCTAATGACTGAAAAAACATAAGATATAGGAAAAAAAAAACTCATCCTAGCCTCTAGGGGTCGAGCTCATGAGTTTAGGAGCTGTTCCAACTAATTCTAAACGGAGAACTACAAATTAGGTAGTGGAACAACATGCCTCTAAAAACTAGGGAACTGATTCATTCAGTTGCAAACTAACTTTTTATGGATGAATCTACCTCCATGAGTGAAAATTTGTCATAACTACATCAATATCCATCAATTTACATTAAATTACATCATAAGTTTTACATTAATAAAGAGAAAATTCAAACTATCAAGGAACTAGGCGAAAAATAGAGTATACTTGGTCAAACTGAGCAAAATTTCCCGTATGCACCGCGTTGATTTCCCTATGTGTAGCACCTGTTTGCAGCCACTTTTGGAGGCCTTCCGGGTGTCCAAATTTGCTCCAAGTGTGCATGTTGGAAATTTATGCCTCTCTACTTTCTAACACCAGTGGAATTTTTGAATTTGGCTTCCATTTTCCCCTACAAAATTGAGTTCTCCTAACACAGCTTCCTGTGTGTCAAAATAGGGGTAGTAAGGTCATCTTTTAAGTGTTTTTGACCTTTTTGAGGGCTCAAAAGTTGTCAAAATTTCTTGGCCATTGGTAGGCAAGCATATTTTTTCATGAAAAATCCAAAAATGTTGAGTTTTTGTAATTTGGAGGCTCCCATCAAAAGCGAGCACCAAGTGGCGCGGCTCATAGGGCAGAAATTTCTGTGTTTTAGCCCAAAAATTTCGAAAATGCAAAAAGTGTCCAAATTTTTTTGAAATTTGGGCTAAGTACTCTCCATCAAGTGTTGTTTTGGGCCAAGGAAGCCTCAGCCAAGATCTAAATTTTATCTTTCACTTTTTTCCTCCTTGATCTCTTCTTCAATTTTGCCTTCAAGCTCCTCATTCTAGCTCCGCACACCATATTCCTTGACAAATAATGACATGCTATGTTTCTCAACATATTCTTCTCATTGATGGATTTCTCCAACCTCCTCTATAAGTGGATATTAGCTCTTTCAAGCCATGATTCTCGATCTTCATTGATTTCTTACTCAAGTGATGTGAGCTTCACCTTCCTTCTTTTGGCAGTTTGGTGGTTTTCTCGTATGTTTTACAACTCCATAATCACTTGCTGATCCTCAAGCTACTTGTTTCTTTGTTCCAAGTACTTTATTATCCGCTCGGCTCTTTCCAAGTTGAGGGATAAAGCATTGATGTCTGCCTGTTGCTCCTGGATGACCTCCTTGAGATTTGAGCTTTGTGGGCCCAAATCCGTGTCATCGTCATGAATGAAAATGAAATTAGTTTCCTACTCACCTGAAGGCCCCTCATCATGTAATGGCCTCTTGCCCTTGGCTTGAACCTATTGTGCTGATGAAGGAAGTGATACCCCTTCCACCCCGGGTGGAGATAATACTCGCTTTGCTGCTGCAAACAACTGTCTAATGCCCCTTTGATAGGTGACAAACACTGGCATACTAGCGGTCTGTGTCTCATGACCTTCCTGCTAATGTGAAGGTCCACCTGTCTCATGAAAAGCCTCTGGAGGTCCCTGAGGAGCTGTGAAGAACTCGCGAGAAATGAAATCTTCCCATGTGATGCCTTGCAAACCAAGCTAATGCATGACCACAATCTTAATGAGAGCAAAATGATATATACTGTTGAATTGCTGCTGAGGAGTCTTTTGTTGTACTAGGGTGGTCATCTTCTCAATGTTTTGGCACATGAAGTAGGGGAGATTCATCATCCTCACCCCGGTAAAGTGCATCAACAACCTGATATGATAGGCATATAGGCGAGAAAACCGGCCCTCACAGATAAAATATTTCATTATCAGTTTCATCAAGGGAGCATATGAGTCTTTCAGGTACCGAAAGGGAAACACTCTGCTAAGTTGTCTCAAATAACCGAGCTTGATGTATGGTTCATAGTGTTCCCTATCAATTTGCTACCTTTTATTCCACTGCTCTACGACATTAGGAATGTTGGTTGCTAGAGAAATAGACTCTCGTGTCAAGGTAAATGTCACACCAGCCAGAGTGGTTTGAACATTATGTAAATGAAGCACAAACAACTGGGCCAACTCATGATGATATTGGACTCTAGCAACCATCTCACAGAACTCATAGTAGGATTGGTGTTGGAAGCAAGTGATAGCAAGAGGGCAGGCCTGCAGCTCAGCAAGTGTGGTAGGTTCCTCTCATATATGTTTGCCACCATTATGAGGTCTCCTTGGTGCATGTATCTCTCTAGGAGAGTCACTGTGTGTCTCTTCATCACGGTCATATGAAGGATCAGACTCCATTTTTGCTAGTGGGTGTGTTTTCTTGATGAGTAGTAGGAGATTTATGGTGTTGTTTGATTTTTTTCCACCAAGGGAAAAAAATATATGAGGGACTGTGGGGGGAAGAGAGTATGAGGGGTTCTGGGAATGATAGGACAGGATTTTGTTTGGGAAATAGGGGATTAGGGAGTAATATGTAAACTTTAGGGACAATACTTTAGGTTTGGGGATTTGTAGTTAGGATTTGGGAAAATGGGAACTGGGATAGGGATGACTGGTTATGGAAGTCAAGGAATGGGTGGATAAGCTAAGAAAATGAATGAAGGAATGAAAAAGTGAGGGAGTGGTAGAATAGACTTGTAAACAAAATGACAAGTACAAACCCTAGGTAATATTTTATGAGAAATGACAAGGAAGTAGGGTTTGATTTTTCTTTTACACAACCACCATAAATTGTATGAAAAACTCCTTCACTAGTAGGGGAAAGGGCTTAACTTACTTGCACACTATAAGAGTTGAGTGATTTTGGAAATTTGAGGGAGTTTTTGAGAGAAACGGGCTTGGCAGCTCTATGCGCCATGACTCAAACCCAATGCGTCGCGCCTCCTATATGCGTCGTGCCAATTCAGATTAACATTGAGGAAAGCGACTCTATGTGTTGCGCCTCTTGTATGCATGACGCCAATCACCCAGTGTGCCACGCCCACAATTTTACATAGTTTTTCTCCAAGTTCGCTCCCTTTGCTCAACACGACCTTCACTTTGCTCACACTTTGTTCTTTGAATGAAAATGAGCTTTTGAATTGAGAAAATGATTTATATATAATGAGCTTTTAATTTTTGTTTCATAAGACCCACTTTAATAATGTTAGCAATGTGACTTTGTTTTTCACCTTTGTTTTTTTTAGCAGCTTGCTTTATTTGAGCCTTTTGAAAAAATGAATGACTTGATCTTTGTTTTCTTGGAGGGGACGGAGCTACTGAAGCTTGGCAAGGTGACCAGGGTTTCCACTGAAGTGATGTACATATGAAAGAACTAAAAATACATGAATTTATACAAATAAAACCTAAAATACTTTGTTTTTCCTCAAAACAGAGTTTTGAGGAAAAATACATTTCCGAGTGAAATTTATAGATATTGGAACTTTATTCATCCTCCTCATGTGCCTGCTTACTGTTATTAGAGATTTTGAAGAACTTTTTGATGAAACCCTAGGCCTAATGAAACTGAAACCCTAGAAATGATTCTTGCAAATTTAAAGACAAAATATGACTGCAGATGATCTTGATGAATGGAAATGAGCCAGCAGGTAAAGGACATGAGGGAAAATGTACAACAAGCCACTACCGTCAGATGATCCATGCTCCTAATCGAATGCAGCTGACTGAGAAAGACACCTAATATGCAATGCAACAAGAGAATTTGATCTCTGACGGAGGGATGAAGATACCGACACTAACATTGGCTCCAATGGGGATGGTATCTCCTTGGAGGTGCCAAGAACTAGAGATCTCTGGGAAAGCAGGCAGTGCCTTCGTCCATTGGGCTATGGAGTCAATAACTTTGACAAGCCAAACGAGACTCTTGACTCAATTTCAGGACTGAAATGTGACTCAAAACTGAGCCAATTTCAAGACTGAAATCGACTAAAAGGCCTGACTCAAACAAACCAAACCAAAACTGAAATCAAACCTTAGTTTTATAGCCTTTACCTTGGGCCCGAAACTGAAAGCATGAAAACAGTACACACGTGCAATGGAATTTAAACAAACCGGTATGTATAATGATACATATGACAGCAAAGAATACTTCAAATATAGTACCGTTTAAGTAGCCGACCGTTGACCAACCCACCTAGATAGTCTTCTCCATTCATTTCTTGCAAAAGGAAATCACTTTTGCCCCGATATGCAGCAATCCTGTAAGGTCCTTTCCAAAGATTTTCAAACTTGCCATGTTTACCTTTCTCTTCGTTTCTTGCATCCCATTTCAGCACCATGTCCTCTATTTGAAACTTGTCTGCTTTTGATTTTCGATCATATATCTTCTTGATTCTCTCTTGCAGCTTGAAAGTGTCCTGAAATACCTCCTCCCTAGTTTGTTGCAAGTGAATCATTTGATTAATTCTCCGTTGCAAATGATCGTCTTCGCTGCCTGTTTCTTGTAGGAGTTTGACCATTGGTACTGCGAGAGAGGTCAAAAATATTGTGTCCACACCATACACGAGTGCAAAAGGAGACATGCCTATAGACTTCTTTTGACTTACTATGTCTGCCCAAAGTGAATTGACCAGCTTTTTGTGCCAACTTTTCTTGTTCGTTTCCAGCAGCTTTTTGATAATGTTGACCAAAGATTTATTTGAGGATTCTGCCCATCCATTTCCTTGTGGGTAATAAGCAGTTGAGTGTCCCAAAGTGATTTGATATTTATGAAAAAATTCAATCATTCTTTTAGATTTAAAGGTTGTTGCATTGTTAGTGATGAACTTATTTGGACAGCCAAAACGATACAAAATGTTGTTTTCAAGAAATGAAATGATTACCGAATCAATGGCCTGCCTCATGGGAATTTCCTCAATCCATTTGGTGAAATAATCCGCCGTTGTGAGGATCCATTTGTGCTGCGCTGAAGAAGGATGGATCTCACTAATAAAATCCAAACCCCACTGCTGAAATGGAGCACTAACCTCAATGGGCTTGAGTGGTAAAGGCTACAACTTCCTTCTACCTTGGAAAATTTGACATTTGTGGTAGCTTGCTACTGTTTTGTACACATCAACAAAAAGAGTTGGCCAATAATACCTTACTCTCAAAATTTTATTGGCTGTTGTCTTCCAAAAAAGATGGCCTCCACAATATCCCTTGTGAAAGTCTTCCATAACCTGTTTTGCCTCTTCTTCAACCAAACAATTGAGCAAGACACCACCAGGATCTTTCCAATAGAGTGCATTATTCATGATACAAAATTTGGCAGCCTTCAATTTCAGTGTCATACTTTTGTTCTTAGCCATTCCAGGTGGTGATGACAAATTTTGGAGTACATAAACAATGTCCGAATACCAAGGAGGAAGAAGAAAAATTTCTGATACCTGAGCAGGCAGACTTTCTTCATCTTCCTCAGACATAGCAGTAATGAGACTAATGTCCAAGGCGTGAAAATTTGACTCAGCCATTAGCCTAGCCAGCCCTTGTCTTTTGATGAGCTTTGTCGGTTTGATTTCCACGTCATATTCCAACAAGGCAGCAATCCATTTGCCTCTTTTTCCTTCTGGATCTATTTGCACTAAGACATCTTTAAGAGCAGCGTTAGGGACATAAGCAAGGATGTGAGAATGTAGAATATAAACTCGAAAATCTTTCAATGCCTTTACCAAATCAAGGGCCTGTTTTTCAATAATATTGTACTTTAATGCCGCATCCCTTATGGTCCTACTAAAAAATGCAATTGGTTTCTCAAGCTGGACTCTTTTCTGCATCAAGACTGCTACCATAGTGTGATCAGAGGCAAATGAAAACAAAATGAAATCCTGAGTATAGTCTGGGCTGATCAAAACCGGAGCAGAAGAAAGAGCCAATTTCACCAAATTGAAAGATTTAATTTCTTCCTCTATCCATTTGACTACATTATCTTTTTTGAGCATGTTTGTGATTTCCCTTAAATGTTCTGCAAGATTAGGCACAAAGCGACGTAAGAAATTCATCTTACCATTGAATGATTGGATTTCTTTCTTACTTCGTGGAAAATCAATCTTTTGAATGGCTTCCACCCGAGTTGGATCAATGTGGATGCCCTCCTTTGATATGATATGACCAAGAAGCTTGCCTTCATCCATGGAAAACAGACTCTTCTTTGGATTGAGAGAAATACCATACTTTCTACAACGCTGAAATACAATTTTCAGATGATAGAGGTGCTCTTCATCTGAGTTAGAGAAAATTGTCAAATCATCAAGATAAACAACTAGAAAAACATCTTTTTCATTAGCGAATGCAATATCCATCGCCTGCTGAAAGGTTGCACCAGCATTTTTCAATCTGAAAGGCATCTTTGCATAGTGAAAAGTTCCCCACGGAGTGGTGAACATTGTTTTGTCTTTGTCATCCTCATGGACTAGAATTTGGTTATACCCAGAATACCCATCAAGTAGCGACATGCGGGAAGCCCCAACTACCCTCTAAAGTATGTGATCCATCTTGGGCAAAGGATAGTTATCTTTCAAAGATACTTTATTCATATTTCTAAAATCAATACATAACCGAATCTCACCTGTTTTCTTGCACACGGGCACCAAATTAGAAATCCAATCGGAAAACCATATGGGAACAATGATACCTGCTTTGTACAACTGATTGACTTCCTTCTCAATTGAGGGTAGCAGCTTTGGATTTATTCTTCTTAGATTCTGACGAAAAGGCTTCTAATTTGGCTTGATTGGAATGATATGTTGAATGATGCTTGTGTCATATGCCTTCAAATCTGAATAATCCCAAGAAAATACATCAGTAAAAGAAGATAGTAAACTGATATACTTTGCTTTTACCTGTGGAGGCAATGCCTTTGATAATTTCACCATTTTAGGATTTTCAGCTGATCCAATGTTCACATCCTCAACTCCTTTCTCGGTTGGCAGTAGGCTCGATTTCCGGGCCACATCAGCTTGATCTAACAGCTCCTCTAAAGGTATTAGACCTTTAGGAATGACGTTTTCCTTTAGCTACAAAACTTCCATCTGATTGACTTCTATATCCATCTCACCATCATCATACTCCACATCAATAGAAGTGTCTTTGAATTTACCTTCATTTTGCAGAAATTCATCGATCTCTTCATCATCTTGAAACACTTGCCAATACCTTTGATTGTCGGGAACAACTGGGTGATGTTTTACATGAATCTCAAACTTGTTTGAATTCATTGGAATTTTCAAATTACTTGCTGTTGTTGCAAGTGAGTCTGCAATGACATTCTGAACACAAGGGACACATGTCAAAGTGTAATCTGAAAATACTCTCAAGATGTCTAATACCACATTGCGGTAGGCCCGCATTCGAGGATTCTTAGCTTGGTATTCCCCTTTCACTTGCTTGATAACTAACTCGGAGTCGCCATACACTGAAATCCTTTTAGCATTCAACTTTCTAAGAATTTTCAAACTAGCAATTAAAGCCTCATATTCAGCCTCATTATTTGAACAGTCAAAAGCTAGTTTATAAGAAAAAACCCTTACATTGCTTGGCACTTTGTTTGGGGCGAAAACAGGGTTGCGTATCCAAATTCCAATTCCAGCACCTTCCCTTCCTACCGTGCCATCAAAATCCATTCTCCACATGCCTGCTTCATCCTCTTCCAAATGCTGAAATTCTGTTTGTTGTGCTACTCTTCCTTGTTGTCCATCAATATGTTGCTACTGTGGGAAGGCTGATTGCTTAGCGGTACTATCAAGTCTTTGTCCTTCTTGCTTTAAGACCTCTCTGAAATTTTCAGTGATCTTGGAAATGTCTTCTACTTCTACTACTTGGCTATTTACATCATTAAAGCTATCTGAATACAAAAAAAATGATTCTAAATTAGTATGTACATAGTTGATTGGATGATTTACCGGTTTCTCCTTGCTGGTAATCATGTACTTCATCTTTTGCTCCTGGTATAATTTTATCATTTGACCAAACACGGGAATGGTAGCATAGGAGAAATCAAGCTGCATTGTCCCTTTGATATTAGCTCCCCAATATCTGGAAAGAAGCATGCCAAATCTAGGAGGTATATCCGCCACGACCACATCCATCAAAACATTTTTAGCCGGAATCTGATCCAAACTGACCACCAAATCTTTGATAAGACCAATGCACCTTACTCTACTAGAATCAAAAGATTAGAGGTCATGATACTTTCTAGTGATATGCAACCCCAATTTCTCCATGATGGCCTTAGGCATGAGATTATGAGGCTCCAGAATCAAAGATAGCATTGTGTAATACATAGTCATGCACCCGCAATCTGATGTAAAAAGGATCTACATCACTATCTTGAGACTGACCTTCCAATGCTGGACCAAAAATTAACTCATGTATATCATCCTCCATGTTCACCATATCAGATGATGGATCCAAATTAAAAAATTTAGACACCTGACCTTTGTAGTTGTTGTTTTTCATCAACTTAGTCAAAGGAATAGATACTTTTAACTTAGCAATTTCATTTTCTAAGTTAAAAAATGAAATATTTTCTACCTCTTTTGCTGAAACATCTTTCTTTTCAGTTTTATCCTTTGACACACTTGGCTGATTGGATCTTTCATTTGCTGATGGCGTTTTGTTGGTGGTAGGATCAGCTATCTCTTTTCCCTTTTTTTGCACAATGGGAGGATCATTCTTTGGTGTTGTTATCTCCTTCCTTTTTTGAATTGGATTTATGGGCACATCTCTACTTTTGAGTGAATATTTTCGTTGCTGGGCTGACAAAGCATTCACATATCCTCTTTGATATTCATCGGACTCCTCCTCAAGAACTGTTTCATTTGCCAAGATGAAATTTTCGTCCCTTTGTACAACTGAATTCTCAGAATATTCCTCATCTTCAGTAATAAAAATTGGCATATCGTCGGGTGTAAAGAAATGATTCTCTTCTCCAATTACGTTCTCCTCATCATATGATTCTGGGCCATGTAGAAAATTCTGCTATAAGGGTGTCTTTACCTGTTGTTGCACTGCTTGGTCTTGTGCTCGCTGATCTCTTTGCTTAATTCTAAATTGTGGTTGTTGTTGACCACGGAAGTTGGGATTTCTAACTTGTGGTTCCGAATTGTCAATTTTCAATCTGTCAAACATCTTCTCCATCTTCCGGAGCACTTGATCTGAAGTGGAAATCTCTTCCTTAATTGTTACTTTCTTTTCAGCCTTTGTTCTAGCTCTCTTGGCAAGGAGATTAGCTTCAACGCTGAATGCAATTTTCTGCATGTCTTCTAAAGTGGTTGGATCTCTTTCTCTTAATTGATAGGCCATATCAGGATCGAAACCATCCGGAAACTTAATCAAAGCCAGCCCCATAGGTGGCTTTATATGATCAGGAATTGCATTGTAAATTGAATTGAATCTAATACAATAATCTTGAACAGACTCACCAACATTCCGCTTGATGTTCTCATATTCGGAAAGGATTT
This sequence comes from Pinus tabuliformis, assembly GCA_031772625.1. Classification (NCBI taxonomy): domain Eukaryota; kingdom Viridiplantae; phylum Streptophyta; class Pinopsida; order Pinales; family Pinaceae; genus Pinus; species Pinus tabuliformis. Next base: position 818,394,563 of record CM062806.1, on the reverse strand, counting down.
GAAGAGGATTTTTCTTCACTTCCCAGTGATCCAAGAATTGTCTCTGAAGATTAGTCAATGTAGTGATGCTTGCAGCCGACAAAGCTCTGAACCACTTCCTCACTTCACCACCAAAGGTTTGTACAAATAGTCTCATTGTCACATTTTCGGCATCAATTTCATGAAGGTCGAAGAAATCTGTCATCATGTCCACATGTTGTTGAGCTGTAACACCGTGAGGAGTGCCATCAAACAGTGGAATTTTGCTTTGATAATCGGCGGGCATATCATCCAAATTTTGAAGCAGCACAAGGGGTGAAAAACGAGCAACCATTTCTTTTGGTGGATTTGCAATTGGTCTTAGGGATGTTGCGGGAGTGGGTGCAACTGGTGTATGGGGTGTATGAGGTGGGGATGGTGGTGAAGAAATTTTGGATGTTTGAGGGTTAGAAGGAGTGGACGGAGGTGATAGCACTGTAGATTTTTTATCAGAGATATAAGGCTGCATGGGGATGGTGGGAAGGAAGGGAGTTTCGGTAGGAATTCTGGAGCTAGATGGAATTGCAGAAGACCCAAGGGTTGCAGATGCAGTCTCTAAGAAATCAGCAATATTTTAAGCCACAATTGAAGTTAGGAGCTGATTCAAGATATAATCATCAATTGATTTATTGGCACTTTCAGTTTCAAGATCTTTAACAAACTCTGGATTTAAGGCAGTAGAACCAACAACACTTTGAGACTTGGTTTCAAACAAAGACAGCTCAAAATGCTCTTCAAACTCAAGATCTTCAAGATACTAAAAAACAACAGGACATGAATGAGATTTGAACATGGGAATCACAGAACTTTCTTGGCGAAGGATTCATGGAATAAGATTGGGATTTTCGTACACAGGAGGTGGATCATTATCCAGATTTGCTCTGGTATATCTTCTGGAAGCGAGTGTGTTATTATTTCCAAGGAATCAAATGGACATTACCAACTTATTCAGCCTATCAAACTCTAAACTCATCATCCAAAAGCTTAGAATTCTCAGATGTAATGGGGTAATTTGCAAGTTAGATATCCCATTTATAAGACTAGACCGGAGATTGACTGAAGTAGCTTTTATCTACTTGTACTAATGCAAAGCAAAAGCGTTTCGAAGGCTACCTGGCTAATCTTCACACTCCGTCTGTAGTTTATAAAATGAAGAACATTAAAAAACAAACAATCTCTTCCCCGGTATCATCGCCACTCTGTTAGGGCCTAAATCTACTTCAGGCTGAGAAAGGTAGGATGTAGGGTAACATCAAACCAAGCTTAACCTGGTAGCTAGCCCTACCAGGTCAGGAGAGGGCTCTCTCCTTTCAATCTCAGCAAAAATGATCAATGAGGTCTAAGATGACTTGAATGAAGACTAATTTTAGGCTAGGTATTTGTGAAAAAAGGCTTGATTAAATTTGATGATGTTTTGTTGGCTCAAATGGAAAGGAAATTCTTAGGTCTTGGGAATGAGGCTTAGTTTTACAGAGGTCTCAATGGGGCAAGGTAGGAAAGTGATTTGATACTTCAAATTGAATGGAATGGAGAGATTCAGATAAGTGAGGAGTTGAAAAGGGCAAGAGAACCTCAAGGATCCTCTTCAAACAGCTGAAAACATCAATAACTAAGAAAACCCTAGGTAGAGCACTGCAATTTCAAAGGATTCTACCTTTATCATTGTTTCTTCTAGTTAAGAAGAAGCAAGAGAGATAATGACATACATAAAACATATATAAACTTACATTTACAGAAGGAAACACAATATCGAAGCAACATGCCACATGAATCCCATAGAGTGCTGCAAACCACTAGTCTATTCCTTAGCCAAAACTGCTGAAATGAGTACACAATAAGCTCCAAGCTTTCCCAAAAGTCCAACCATGCCAATGACTGACAAAACATAAGATATAGGCAAAAAAAAACTCATCCTAGCCTCCACGGGTCGAGCTCATGAGTTTAGGAGTTGTTCCAACTAATTCTAAACGGAGAACTACAAATCTGGCAGTGGAACATCATGCCTCTAAAAACTAGGGAACTGATTCATTCAGTTGCAAACTAACTTTTTATGGATGAATCTACCTACATGAGTGAAAGTTTGTCATAATTACATTAATATACATCAATTTACATTAAATTACATCATAAGTTTGACATTAAGAAAGAGAAAAGTCAAACTGTCAAGGAACTAGGCGAGAAATAGAGTATACTTGGTCAAACTGAGCAAAATTTCCCGTATGCGCCGCGTTGATTTCCCTATGCGTAGTGCCTATTTGCAGCCACATTTAGAGGCCTTCCCTGTGTCCACATTTTCTCCAAGAATTCTTTTTGGAAAGGTATGCCTATATTCCTTCCAACCCAAGTGGAATTTTCTAATTTGGCCTCCATTTACCCTACAAAATTGAGTTCTCCCAACACTGCTTCCTGTGTGTCAAAATAGGGGCAGTAAGGTCATTTTTTGAGTGTTTTTGACCTTTTTGAGGGCTCAAAACTTGTCAAAATTTCTTGGCCATTGGTAGGAAAGCATATTTTTTCATGCCAAATCCAAAAATGCTGAGTTTTTGTCATTTGGAGGCTCCCATCAAAAGCGAGCGCCATGTGGCGCGGCTCACAGGGCAAAAATTTCTGTGCTTTAGCCCAAAAATTTCAAAAATGCAAAAACTGTCCCAATTTTTTTGAAATTTGGGCTGAGTAATCTCCATCAAGTGCTTTTTTGGGCCAAGGAAGCCTCAGCCAATATCTGAAGTTTATCTTGCACTTTTTTCCTCCATGATCTCTTCTTCAATTTTGCCTTCAAGCTCCTGATTCTAGCTTGGCACACCATATTCCTTGACAAATAATGATATGCCATGTTTCTCAACATATTCTTCTCATTGATGGCTTTCTCCAACCTCCTCTCTAAGTGGATATTAGCTCTTTCAAGCCATGATTCTTGATTGGCATTGATTTCTTGCTCAAGTGATGTGAGCTTCACCTTCCTTCTTTTGGCAGTTTGGCGGTTTTCTCGTATGTTTTGCAACTCCATAATCACTTGTTGATCCTCAAGCTACTTGTTTCTTTGTTCCAGGTACTTTATTATCCACTCAGCTCTTTCCATGTTTAGGGATAAAGCATTGATGTCCACCTGTTGCTCTTGGATGACCTCCTTGTGCTTTGAGCTTTGTGGGCCCAAATCCGTGTCATCGTCATGAATGAGAATGAAATCAGTCTCCTGCTCACCTAAAGGCCCCTCGTCATGGAATGGCCTCTTGCCCTTGTCTTGAACCTGCTGTTTTGATGAAGGAAGTGAGGCCCCTTCCACCCCAGGTGGAGATAATACTCGCTTTACTGCTACGAACAACTGTCTAATGCCCCTTTGATAGTTGACAAACACCGTCATACTAGCGGTCTGTGTATCATGACCTTCCTGCTGATGTGAAGGTCCACATGTCCCATGAGAAGCCTCTAGAGATCCCTAAGGAGCTGTGAAGAACTCATGAGAAATTAAATCTTCCCATGTGATGCCCTGCAAACCAAGTTGATGCATGAACACAATCTTAATGAGAGAAAAATGATATATATTGTTGAACTGTTGTTGAGGAGTCTTTTGTTGTACTAGGGTGGTCATCTTCTCAATGTTTCAGCACATGAAGTAGGGGAGATTCATCATCCTCACCCTGGTAAAGTGCATCAACAACTTGATATCATAGGCATATAGGCGAGAAAACCGGCCCTCACAGCTGAAATACTACATTATCAGTTTCATCAAGGGAGCATATGAGTCTTTCAAGTACCGAAAGGGAAACACTCTACTCATTTGTCTCAAATAAATGGGCTTGATGTATGGTTCATAGTGTTCCTTATCAATCTGCTACCTTTTATTCCACTTCTCTTTGACATTAGGAATGCTGGTTGCTAGAGAAATAGACTCCGGTGTCAAGGTAAATGTCACACCAGCTAGAGTGGTTTGACCATTATGTAAATGAAGCACAAACAAATGGGCCAACTCATGATGATATTGGACTCTAGCAACCATCTCACAGAACTCATAGTAGGATTGGTGTTGGAAGCAAGTGATAGCAAGAGGGCAGGCCTACAGATCAGCAAGTGTGGTAGGTTCCTCTTGTATATGTTTGCCACCCTTATGAGGTCTCCTTGGTGCATGTATCTCTCTAGGAGAGTCACTGTGTGTCTCTTCATCACGGTCATATGAAGGATCAGACTCCATTTTTGCTAGTGGGTGTGTTTTCTTGATGAGTAGTAGGAGATTTATGGTGTTGTTTGATTTTCTTCCACCAAGGGAAAAAAAAAATATGAGGGACTATGGGGGGGAGAGAGTATGAGGGGTTTTGGGAATGATAGGATAGGATTTTGTTTGGGAAATAGGGGATTAGGAAGTAATGTGTAAACTTTAGGGACAGTAATTAGGGTTTGGGGCTTTATAGTTAGGATTTGGGAAAATGGGAATTGGGGGATAGGGATGACAGGATATGGAAGTCACGGAATGGGTGGATAAGCTGAGAAAATGAATGAAGGAATGAAAAAGTGAGGGAGTGGTAGAATAGACTTGGAAGCAAAATGACAAGTACAAATGCTAGGAAATATTTTATGAGAAATGAAAAGGAAGAAGTGTTTGATTTTTCTTTTACACAACCACCATAAATTGTATGAAAATATCCTTCACTAGCAAGGAAAAGGGCTTAACTTACTTGCACACTATAAGAGTTGAGCGATTTTGGCAATTTGAGGGAGTTTTTGAGAGAAATGGGCTTGGCAAATCTATGTGCCGCACCTCAAACCCAACGCGCCGCGCCTCCTATATGCACCGCGCCAGTTCAGATTAACACTGAGGAAAGCGACTCTATGCGCCGCGCCTCTTGTATGTGTCGTGCCACTCACCCAATGCGCCGTGCCCACAATTTTACACAGTTTTTCTCCAAGTTCACTCCCTTTGCTCAACACGACCTTCACTTTGCTCACACTTTGTTCTTTGAATGAAAATGAGCTTTTGAATTGAGAAAATGATTTATATATAAGGAGCTTTTAATTTTTGTTTCATAAGACCCACTTTAATAATGTTGGCAATGTGACTTTGTTTTTCACCTCTGTTTTTTTGAGCAGTTTACTTTATTTGAGCCTTTTGATGAACTGAATGACTTGATCTTTGTTGATTTTTGTTTGCCTTGCAAGGGACGGAGCTACTGAAGCTTGGCAAGGTGACCAGGGTTGCCACTGAAGTGATGTACATATGAAAGAACTGAAAATACATGAATTTATACAAATAAAACCTAAAATACTCTATTTTTCCTCAAAACAGAGTTTTGAGGAAAAATACATTTCCGAGTGAAATTTATAGATACTGGAACTTTATTCAGCCTCCTCATGCACCTGCTAACTGTTATTGGATATTTTGAATACCTTTTTGATGAAACCCTAGATCTAATGAAACTAAAACCCTAGAAATGATTCTTGCAAATTTAAAGACAAAAAATGACTGCAAATGATCTTGATGAATGGAAATGAGCCATCAGGTAAAGGACATGAGGGAAAATGTACAACAAGACACTACCGTTAGATGATCCATTCTCCTAATGGAATGCAGCTAACTGAGCGAGACACCTAATACGCAATGCAACAAGAGAATTTGATCTCTGATGGAGGGATGAAGATACCGACACTAACAGTAGCTCCAAGTACTATAATTATAGCTTGCACACACAATTAAAACAAGAAAAGGATCTAATACATCCAAGTAGAATAGTCTAACATATCTATTCAATGAATCAACACGAAATTGAAATATATGACTGCAAGAATAACATAATAGATATAGGAAATAAAGATACTCTTTGTATTAACAAATATAGGAGAGATATTACAACCATAAATAGTAACTGACTTTTTAGATGTCTCCCCAAGTTGACCTGTCCTTCCTTGTCACAAAGCACACCTCAACATCAACCCCAATGCATGAATATGATGACTCCTTTAGGTTAAGGGAAACATTATAAAGTGACTATCGATCTTCAAAAGCCAACCCTGATGCTATAGGTTGCAATAAATTTAAAGGATAAGGGTGGTAGTTTGAGATTTACCATTACCGGTATGAGATGCACATATGATGGGAGGATGAGCACAAGGGATAAGAGGTGAAGTATCCAATGTAATATCATATAGGATTCAAGCTCCTTTCCATGGTAAACGATTAAACAACCTCTCGAATCTTCTAGAAGAGGAAGCTTTAGAATTATCTTTAATTTTGCCGAATTTCTAGGATCAATGCACCTACAAAAGGTAGCAATTGGTCATATCTAACACTAGTGTAGAAGGGAGAAAACAACATTGAATGTAGGTGGATAAAGAAGCATGGTGCATTGGGCCTAAAAATAATTATTTTGAGCAATTAATCCCAAAAACTCAAGACTTTTTGGAGTGGTGTTGTCAGATTTACAAAAACCCTATTTTTCTTTATACATAAGAAAAATGAATAATAAATAATAATAAAAGGACACACAAAAATTTTGTTTTCATAAAAAACTATTTTTTTTTTTTGAAATTTTAGGTCGGAGGTTGGATTTATAAAAGTTTTTTTTAACTATAAAAACACTTGACCTTCCGACCATCTGACTACATGACCACCCGACTAACAAGTCGTTCCGACTATGAAATTTCTTTGTGAATATTACGTTGGACTCCCCGACTACCCGACCATCTGACTATCCATCTTGAAGACAAAACTTGACTATTGTACAATCAAGGGTGGGTTGTAATAAACCAATAATAATAAAAACCATCCAATTGTATGACCTCTAACTATATGACCATCCAAATAAAATATTATTTTCTTGATTTGTGTCCACTCTGCTTTTTGAAATCCATTTTTAAATTCTTTCATCTCACGTTTAATTGATTATTTGTTAAATCAATAATAAATTCTTCGATCCTTTCTTGATTCACGAAATGAAAATAATTGGCTTGATCTATGGGAAATTAATGAGCACATTCATTCATACCTTTCTCACAATCCAAATCAAAGTTCATAATTACTTAGAGTATTTCGCCTGGTTTAGAGAAAGTTTGAATTAGAGAAAGATGATACCAATTTCAGAAATTTTGTGTAAGCAAGATGTTATTATACAAATTCCTAAAGTCAATTTCAAATTTTAATAAGGAAATATTATATATGCTTTGTTTTTGTTCACATGTCATAAAATGTGGAAAAAGGGAAAATCTCCAACAAGAAATAAATAAATGGAGAAAATAAGGAAGAAACTTAGAGAAATGGAGAATCCACTACCAGAGGAAGTCAACTTCAACATGTTCCTCATCTCAGACTAAACTTAAAAGACACAAAAGCTAGCTACGATGAGATGGGAGGAGATATATGATTTCTTTGAGGAAAGAGAATGATTAAACAACACAATATCTTCTCAAAGAAAGAACAATCAGTTCGAAGAAATTAAAGCAACATAGTTACACAAAGTGGTAGCTAGGGAATTTTTTTTCCTTATTATGACATGGTTTCATGGATTTAATCTCAAGATGATATTAAAAACCAAACAATATATGACCACCACCAAATTTTCATAGCCTCACGGAAAATGGAAGTCCTATCAACTATCTATAAACTCAGTCCCCCATAAATCTAGTTTAACGTTGATTTCTTTAAGAAATTTCTAAGAAATGTCTTCAAGAAATGTGGAGAGGGTTATGACATAGTGATTGAAGATCGATTAAGGGAAGAAATTCAGGTTTTCAGGTTCAAAGCAAATAAGGAATATCCCATAGCCATTTTTAAGAAACCCATAAGATTTCATATAAAAATGCTAACCTAATTATATGGGGAACAATATCCTAATCATTTGTAAAATCAAATGGATTCCTATTATCCATAGCATTTTAAATAAGGTGAAATGTATAAACTGGGCTAATATCTTGTCAAAAAATATCAAATATTGTTTAAAGTTGTCATTATCATCTCCCCCTGGCTACAAACATATTTTCTACATGTATTCCTATTTTATAGATATTGTCATTTCCTCAGTCCCATTCCCACTAATGAAATGGAACTACCTATCTGATCAACAACTACTCATCCAACATTATGCTCCCATCCTATGGGAGTCTAATTTTAAATATCATTTTTATGATATTATCCATTAAGTTTCTATTCATGTCCCTGAAATATTATATGGAAAAATACCTCCTAGAATTAGTCAGACTTTGAGAGAAGGCCTAGAGTCAATTGGTCATTGGTTTGTTGAGGAGTTATTTTCTTATGTCAAAGTTTTTGGAATTTAGGTTGGTCCCCACATTCTCCCCTGATACATCTCGAAAAGTCTTGCTATGAGAGAAGTTGCTAATCAAATTTTTTTAAATGGTGTTGTAGCAGCTATAATCACCCTCCAAAATTTTGGCCTGCACCAATTTCAGAGCCTTCCTTGAAGAGTTTCACTTGATGACTACACACACTCAGGTTCACTCTATGAGCTCACGTGAGTCTTTACATTCACCTTGCTTGGTCACTGCATTCAAGTCTCTGCATGTTGATGTCTAAGTCATGCTTGAGACCGTGTTTTGGTTATGCTCAAAGTCTTCACTTCGTATGTGTTTATTGTGTTCGCCATGAAAGCACATGCCTCACTCACGCACAGAGTCACATTCACTATCACGCAAGCATCATCTCAATCAATGAATGATCAATCATGAGTGTCACGCTTGTCACTTGCACCATTGGTCAGCCATACTGAACATGTGTGTCTAGATGGTTTGGTTATTTTATCGTCAAGTCATGCGAGTTTGTGTTCGTATGATCACCTATGCATCTTTCAACTATTCACACACTTAGTCATTTTTTCTGAAGTTATGATGACAAAACTCCTCACTGATAGCCAGACCATCACCCTACCTTCGACTTGATCGACTGTCAACCAGAACAGTGTAGAAGCACCAAGCTATTCTTTTCAAGCTCCGCTGCCTGCAAGAATTTCAATCAACTCTCACACTGGCCATATGGAGAGTTGAACTCAAAAATCACCCTGGGACTGACTCCACTCAAAATTTGCGCAAAGGCCATTGAACTTATCCACTCAACTGACTAAGGAAATTGTGCAGACAGGCCGAACAGATGCCAAGTGCCCATCCCTGTCTCCTTCAGAAAATTGCGCAGTTTTCCCAGTTAGTCATCCAAACGGTTAACCAGTTGCTCATCCAAGAAATTACGTAGTGCTCATGAGAAATAATTCCACTACCCATCAATCAGCTCAGCTCATAAATTACATAGAGATGATCAATAGGCTAGTCTCCCGGCCTAAGTGCAGTTTTCCCAGCCAGCAGCTCATAACAGCAGACTGTTTGTTCCCTCCAGGAATTGTGTAGTTTCTGCTGCAAGTGACTGAGCAGCCAACTGTCAGTTCCCTCTACGAATTGCACAATTTTTGCTGCCAGTGACCCCAGCACCCAACTAACAGTTCCCTTTACAAATTGCGTAGTTTTGGCTGCGAGTGACCTAGCAGCCAACTGGCAGTTACCTCTGGTAATTGTGTAGATCTGGCTCACAGTCTCCTAGGCAGTTCCCCTAGGAAACTTTGCAATCCTTGCCTGCGGACCCATCATGCAGTCCAACCCATTCCTCCAGAAAATTGTGCAAATCTGGCTATCCAGCTCGCCTGCAGCCCAGACTGTCCCTCCCAAAATTTGCACAATTTTTCCTTCCAACGGAGCCAGACCTTGCAGACAGTCATTGTTGACTCAGATTGCCTATCTCCATCTCTTAGTGAATCTTGTGCAGTTTTCCTCAATAGTTTATCAGAGCCATCATCTCGCATCATAGCCCTGCTGCCTCTCTTGGTCACCTACATCCAAATGATCATGTGTCATGGTAGACTAGGAGGTTTTGGATTTGACGTCATCTCTTCATGAGAGACTGCAGGTACATGTACACCAAAAAACATGTCAAGATGATGAATGGGATGAATGAAGGGAGCAAATGCAAATGGATAGGTTCACCCATAGATGAACAAATGAAGCATTCAAAATAGACGAACGCGACGAACATGCACCTTCATGAACAAGTGAGCCTATCAAGCCTTCTAGCATCAAAGAAAGGAACAACATGCTAAAGCTTCATCAAGTGAACCAAGGACCATCGAAGACTTTGTGCACTTCACCAAGAAGAGGTGAAGCTATGATACACCATGAAGACATCCATCACTCAACAACATTATAGCTCGATATGCACTCCAGCAGCATCACAAATGTACCAACATTGCCATGTCAAGTCATGTCGAGTCAAGTCATGAGTCATGCTACCCAAATCTCCGCTATGGGCTTGTTGTCAATCAATGCAATGTAACGTGGAAGTCCAAGAGGCCCACTTGTTTAACATAGAGTCATGTAAGTCGGAAAGTCATGGAAGTAAGTAGTGGCTCCAATGTCCCACTGATAGGGTTAGTGATGTATGGTGTGATAGTGTGTCTTGGAACTTTCACTTAATTCAGAAGCTCGTTAACAAGCCAACACATTTTCACACATGTATTTTATTTGTTGTAATACTGATCTTTAACGCTTATAATGCATGTTGCTTTAACCTATGTTCTACATTTGAACTAATTCATTTGTTGTAATGCATAATCTATTAATGAAAATGTGTTGTATATGATGGTAATGTTGTCTCGTCCATGTCGACTTCTCTGTTGGACATCAAACAAACCTTTCACAGGAACCTTGCTATAATAATCGTTGCACTCATTTGGACTGATCCATGAGTGTTGTACGTGTTATCTTACCTTGTATGTTGTGACTATCACATCCTAGTGGACTTCTCCGCTGGAAGTTGTGTATGTCCTTTTGTGTTGTGTTTTCCTTGCTGAGTTGGGACTGATTTCTTTCAACCTAGAAGTCACCTTCACTCTCTTCCCCTCAAAGTGAAAGAACCATTGGTAGAATTACACTTACACTCACCAGGAATGTGAACCTCACTTCCCAAAGAGAAGGCATACCACTCTCCTATGTTGGCAAGCAATAGTTGAGGAAAATCCTTAAGATAATGACAACAGGGCCATCATATCAGATGGGACTCCTACACAAAACGATGTGAGGTCTAGTTGGGAATCCATACCGGGGAGATCCGTTGACGTTGGTGGGTCCAGCACCGTCAACATTTTGGCACTAGAAGGAGAGCTAGATGACAAGATGAGCCCATAAATCTAGATTGAATCTCTTATCTAATGAATAATACACAATTTGTGCTCCCGGGGTGTTTCCCTCATTTCTCCCTTAATCAGTTATCAATCCCTCATGAGCTTCTCGATCACTTGTCCTTGTTAAAGTTTTATGGTGAGGAAAAAAATTTAGTAACCAAGCACATTTATGATTTTCTTTATTTCTGTGAATCTCATGAAATCCATAGTGATGAGCTTGCTTGTGTACTCTTCTTCCTCACCCTTGAAGATTGTGCTAATCGGTGGTGTCAGACCTTGCCACCTTCTTCCATCCATTTCCTTCTCACTTTCACCATGGAGCTCCATCAACCCTTCGATGAGTGTGAGCACCAAGATGTCTATGAAATAATCTCTCGTTTAAGAATGAAGCTTGGAGAATCAGTTAAGGAATTTACTATGGGCTTCCTTCACCTATGTCATGAAATTCCTAAGCAGTTTGTGGACCTTGAATTCATGAGCCAAGAGCTGAAACGCTTGGTTCATGTCTCCTGAAATGGTGAGCTTCCTGATTTCCCTTCTTCCTCAACTCTTGCAGATCACAAGAAACCTTATGTCTCAAAGAGGGTGACCCCTCACAGCGGTTGTAAAGTTGAGAGATCTATGCAGCGTGTTCCTAATCCATATGCTCAGCTGTCTCTTTCCCTAATGGAGGAAATTCTAGAATGGTTAGGAAAGCCTATGGAAAAAACTCATCCTCCATCAAAGATTTCTCTAGAAGTTATTGGAAGAAAGAAAATGATCGAGGTAACCACAAACCAACTTTGGAGCATAGGCTCTAGCCAACCTAGGCTTAGAGAAGGCTCTCTCTATATAATTTATCTTTGTTTTCTTGGATTTCAGGCTAGTTATGAATGTTCTGGGGGTTTTTTATTTGTATTCAATATTGGGTGGTAGGATCCTTGAAACAGATGGATAAAATGATGTCTTTAGACCATTGGGCTATGGAGTCAATAGAAGGGCAGCAAAACTGGATCAACTCACTAAAGGGAATGTTCAAAGGGCAAGTTAATAGAGTAAAGTGCAAGTCTTTGGAACAGGGGGGTGAAATGGTTTTAATCATGGTGAGAGAGAAATTAAGGGTTCTCAGACCAAAATATAAATGAGGAATATAAGGTAATCAAAAGTAAAGGAAAATTAAGAATCCTTTGATATGGATTAGCAAGAAACAACCTAAACTAAGGAGAAATTAAGAATTCCTTAACTTAGATATCAATAGAAAACATTTCTATGCATAATTGTTAAAACAGAGTGTAATTAAAGAAATTCTAAGATATTGTTCCAGTTATAGCATTCAAATTCAGAAATACATTAAATATTGTGGAAAAAATTTAAGAAAGATAATGATGACATAAGAAAATACTTGCCTGCACTTCGCTCAACACATGAATCCTGTGAAATATTTTGTCTTTATTCATCAATCTAGCTTGCTGGCTCAATCAATGATACAATATATTTACAATCCTTTTGATCAAAATTCTATAGAAATATCTAAGAATCCACCATACATACTTCAAATCGTGAAATATTTATACAAACGTTATTACAAAATATCTCAAACTACCTTGATATTTAATCTAGGAAATAAAAATATCTTCTTGCAAGAAGATAGAGATAGCTATGGAACTGCTTCATGTTGTCCCTTTTATTTTGGTACTACTGGCTTTTATGGTTTAGTTTTAGCCCTTTGTGTTGCTTTGTTGTTTGATCTTTCATGTTGGAATATTCATTTACTTTTGGCTTTCATTTGATACTCTTTGACAACGATACTCTTTAACTCTACTGACCTGTCTTCATCTTTTGACCTGGTTGTTTTGATTTTACCTTTTTACTGCATTTTTCTTACAGTAAATCAGTCAAATTTTCCCACATTTCAGCATCAGGTAATTGGATCTTCAGTATCCTTCTCTATGTTTCATCTGCCTTAGTGTCCTTTGCCTATTGGCAATGTCTTCATTGAAGATGTACTAGCCAGTTCTTTTGCTAGCTCCCTGAGTTTTCTATTGTAATCCTGCTGTGTCATGAGCTTTTCATTTATGACTAAGGGACTGGGTAACCCTTTCTCTCTCAAAATCTGAAACTTAGCCATAAATCTATCAATGGCTACCTGGATATTTTGGCACTTGTCCTCGAAGTTTAACATCAAGTTTCTCTTGGAGAGGACCTTCCTTACTTCCAAAATTGTCTCAGTTTTGTCCTCAATTTCGAATTACTGAAGCTCATACTTGTTTTTACTGTTAAGGAATTGGATGATTTTGGTGGCATCTTCGAGCATCTCTCCCAATTCCGCTTTTACCTTTTGGATGGCTTATGTAACAATATTTATTAGATATATCTGCTCAAAAATTATGTGAATAGATGGCCAAATATCATTGATAGAGTCAATGATATTGGCCCATAGCAGTTCCTTAGCTTTTCCAAGAGGTTCTTTCAGTGTGAGGTCCTTTTCCATGGCCTTCAATCGTTCACTCATTCTGGCAGCCTTTTGCAATTCTCTCTTGTGCATGATTTTGGAAAGCTTGCAATCAGTTTCCAAGCTCGTCACCTTTTCTTTCAACTTATTCATTTCTGTAGCCTGTATGAACATCTCCTCCATAGCTCTAGCCAATTTTCTACTTCATCTGATGTACCTATAGAAATGCGCTTTCATCAAGATGTCTTTCTAAATCAATCAAGGCATTCTCAACATCTACCTTTGTGCTATCAATGTCTACAAGAGTGTTTTCCAACCACTTAGATTGATTTGCATATATTTTAATCTCTAGTATGGGATGATGAAAGTAAGGCCCTAATTTTACCTTTTTTCTAAGTCTGGTCATAAACCCTTATTTAGTCAATTTAGTGTCCTAAATTGCTTTACATAAATTATCAATCCGGGGATCGTAAACTGATGAAGTGGAGTGCACTGTTTGTGCTAGATGACCCTTCTTACTTCGTTGTTTTTTTGTTTTATGTTGTTTTTGGGGTTTTTGGTTCTTTAATCCCTAATTATTTATAATGTAACTATCAAAATCTTAAATATAACTTCTGTAAAAACTGCTAAGAATAAAAATAAATGAGAACTAAAAGAGCTTTAAGTAAGATTTGGAAGCAAAGATTAATTAAGAAATGAAAATAGAGTTTCTATTCCTGCTCTTATCATTATTTCCAAATCATGAACTAAAATCTAAAAAGTGAAATTGCAACTACTATCTAATCAATTACAGAAACAAAACTAAATGAAATACTTAGTTACTCTGCCTCTCAATTTCGGAAGAAAATCTCCTTGTGATGACATTTGAGGAATTTTGTACTTCATTATTTTAAATGCAAAAAAGACTCATTTCATGAATGAAGTATTCAACCACTTAGTTTAGGATGAGTTATCAACTAGAAGTGCTCTTTAGAAACGTTCACCTAGACCATGAGTCGATAAACTAGTAATAAAATGGCAAGAACGGTAATGGCACTAATCAGTCTATTTGAAAATTTAAAGACTAGTGAAATCGTAAATGAAACAAACTACATTACACTACTGAATTTCAAATTCTAACTACTAATAAAAACTAGAAAGAAATTAAACAAAAGGAAACTATTCTGCACTAAAAGAAGGTATTCTGTATTAGTAAGGAAATGATAAAAATTTCATTATAAACAAGGTTAGTATGAAAATGGTTATGAACACTATGGAAGGAAATGATGAATTTACAATTTAATTAGAAAGACAAAACAAAATGAAATAAAACCTCAGTCAGCGCAGGGGCCCTCTGCAACCGATCAGGTTATGCGTGCTTAATCAATCTCCAAGAAACTTTTTTCAGATTCTCATAAAATATGTGGTCTTCATATTAACAACAAGGACACAAAATACCCAGAAATTACAAAGTTCAGAATTTGATTTCACAATAAAACTATCATCAACACTACTTAACCTTCTCGGTTCTTTACACATGTATTTATAAGGAAATTATGCAATTGTTTGTGGAGAAAAATAAGCTACAACCAAAAACATGTAGAAGACAGGTACACGAAATTTCTTCCTTGGCTGCTGGAGACATAAATCGAAGATGGTGGCTATTGGATTTGGTTGCACAAATGGCTGTTAGGGTTCGTAGGTTCAGGTAGTTGTTTTCGGATAATGCTTCCATCACTACAAAACGTGTTGGCTATCCATGAAACAGAGTCATGTTACCTTCGGTCTCTTCGTTCGACTTTTCCTTTGACCATAGTCTTGTACCATCTTCCTTATCGACCTGGGCTAGGTGAATAGGACAGGGTCTATGTCACGATGATTTCCAAGCTACCCATGTAGTAAGTTTCTCCTTCTGACAACTAGAACCTGTTAAAGCATGAAGGTAGCTGCGGAACAGCCGATTAGTTGTAGAATAGGCTATGTTCTGTAGCTAAAAGAGAAAAATTTATTCAAATATAAAAACATAAAAGTATAACATGTAAATCATTAAATGTCCTCCTTAAGGAAATATATAATGGTTACTAATGATAAGAATTCATTTTTTTCATGCAAAAACAAAGAAAAGGGATGAGAAGAGTTGCTAGGGAAAGAGTAGTTTTGAGGCTCAACATACCCCCACTGCAAAATCATTGCATGTCCTCATGCAATCAAAATTGTGAACTTCTTCCTCCTCTTTCATTTGTTCTGACACTTCTGATAGCACATCCAACTTCATCTTCTTACTTTTCTTTGCACTGACTGCCATCCTTGGCTTCCTCATAAGAAGTTTGTATTTGAGGTTAATAAGTGTTCTGCTCAGCTTCTTATTTTTCCTTTTCAGCTTCTTGTTTTTCTAGTACCATTATCCCAAGTGTAGCATTGTGGTTTCATGAATAGCTCTATCGAGTCGTTCTATTCTCTCAAGGTTTCATTTTCTTTTTGGATGTGCCTGTTCAGGATTTCTAGCTCAAAGATTTCTTGTTTGAAAGAGCTAGTTAGAGTTTCTTGTGGGGTGATAGACTGCTTTGGATTACATGAAGTTCCAGGATCTATCAAGGTATTCTTTTTCTCTAATGACTCTATGTAGTCATAGATTTTTTGTTATACTAGATCTATGCCAAGAGAAGCTCTACTTGGGCAGCCTTCAAAATTCTGTGGGGGAGGGTTTTGTGGACTATGTTCAGATGGAATATTGTCAGGAGTTTTAACTAGGGTTTCTTCTTCTAAGTTTATGAATTGATCTTCTTTTCATGTTACCTTCTTCACCTTACCTCGAAGTCTAGAGATCCTCCTCAAGTTTTGGAGGCTTATTGTTTCTTCTTTTGTGTCCTTCTTCCTCTTTCCTTTCTCCTTATTTTTCTTGATTTTCTCCTTGATATTGGTCAGTTTTTTGGAGAGTAGTTGTTAATATTCTTGAGGTGATGAAGGTTCAGGAATATCCTCATTGATTTCTTCAGCTCTTCCTTTCATTTTCCTCTTCTGTTTAGTCTACTACCTAACCTTTGGTTTAGGAGCTATCTCTGCATCATCTTTCTGTGAGGAGATTTGAATATTAATGCTGATATTTCTCCTTCTACTTCTTTTAACATGACTTCCCTCAGATGAATCTGGAGCATCCTGGAAGAAAATACTTACCAATAAATCTTCCCATGTATCCCCTATACTTATCAAATGGAATTCAACTAGAATCTTCACTAATCCATGATGATACAGAGTTGTTTCTATTGATTCAACTTTATTTTGGACATTTGTTGCCATCCTTCTCAGACTATTCAGAAGGAAAAAGGGAAGATTGATGGTTCCATTCTCTAAAAAAATCATTAACAAGCTTATATGGTAAACGTAAATAGACCCAAATCTTCCTTCACATGTAATGAATTTTTGCAATATTAACAACATGTTACTCCATTTGTTCTTGAGTGCTGAAATTGGAATCCTCTTTCTAAGTACTGTAACATCCATACCTTGGTTTTTAAGGATCACCTTCCAAGATTTAGCATGAAATTCTTTGTTTTTAAATCATCTTTCTCCTAGTCTTAGGAGCTCTATTGCTTCTGCTATGAAGGATTCTGTGACTGCAAATTTGATATCCCCTATCTCCACTTCTGTGCCATCAAATGACCTTGCAAAAGACTTGGTAATTTCCTTGTGGTAACCATCAAATTTTCCAATAAAATTTAACCATCCGACCTTCTATAGCATCCCTTTAAGCTATGGATACCCCTCCATATATTTTACTCCTACGGGCTCTGTTATGACAATAAGCCCCATATCCTCTTTTTTCGGTTACCCTCCAAAACTACTCTCACTATCTTGGAAATGGAATGACTACGTATATGGAAATAAAAGACTGTGTATATATGAGGATGAAAAGATTGTATGTATCCGAAATGGATGTGTGGATATGAGAGAGAAACTTAAGAGTTGGCATGTAATAAATAGACAATAAGGGTTTAGAGAGTCATAGATATGTAGGTCACATTGTCATCTTGACCATTAACAGGTGTAGATATGGAGGGTCATTTGAGTACAAGTTATGGAGTTTGAAGCAAAGATCAGTTATGAAAGAATCATTGGGACCATTTGTCATTAAAGGCGGAAGATATGGTGGAGACATCGTGGCGGTCAAATTAAATGATGGTTAATTGAGGAGACATGTGATCATACATATTATACAAGATTATGTTTTCAAATTACTTTTTGAAATAATTTTTTGCGTTTACCTTTGGAACCTTTACCTTCCGCTTGCTAATATTTTGATGTTGATCCACAGGTACTTTAGGCATGTTTCGTCTTTAAAATTGATTTTTCTTCAATTTCCTGCATACATGATTTTATTATGAACTGGACACTTGTGCCTGAACTGATAAACAAATTGTTGCTACAGAATGAAATTAGCTGCAGAACAGAATCAGCTTCAGAATGGAATCAGCTGCAAAACGTGAAACATAAAGTAAAATATGGCTTATGAATGAATGAAATGGAAATGGCTGTGTAAGTGAAAATAAAATGAGATGTAAGACAAGATGATAAATTAAAATGGAGATGGAAGAAATACTGGAAAAGGAAAAATTTATTGGTGAAATATGGCAATGGAATGAAGTGAAATTGTAAAAATAAAACAGAGTGAAGTGAGATGAGATAATGAATCTTGCAAAATACAGAGTGTTATAGAAAGGAAATGGAAAATATAGGGTGTCAGAAACCTCTGATTTTCACCCTGTACTTCTTGTATAAGCATGCTAATCAATGATTGGTTTTCAACCTTATACAATTTATTATTATTATTATTATTTAATAGATAGGAAAAATAAAGACTAAGTTGGTGGAGAAGAAGGATTCTTCTTCACTAACTTCATTTCATAATTGTTCTGTAAGATCTTGGTGAACTCCTCCTTTGAAATTGGTTTTTGATATATTTTTAATCTATGTCCATTCACAAGAAGAGGAGTTTGACTTTCATCTATTGTTCTAATCCTCACTGCTCCATTACTAAATACTTTTTCAATCTCATATGGCCCAAGCCAATGAGTTTGAAACTTTCCCTGAAAATATTTGAACTTTGAATCAACTAACAACACCCAATATCCCTCTTGAAACATGTTGTCCTTGATGTATTTATCATGTCATTTAGCCCTATGTTGTTGGACTATACTATTCCTTTGAACCGCCTCTTGTCTGATTTCATCAAGTTCATTTCATTGCTCCAGTCTATCCTTTTGAGCCTCTGATAAATCCAACCGCAACTGGACTGCCATCTTGAAAGTTCTGATTTTAAACTCTATAGGGAACATGACTTGTTTCCCATAAACAAGTTCATAGGGTGTATGTCCTGTTGTGTTCCTCCATGTAGTTCTATAGGCCCATAAGGCTTCAGGAAGCCTTTCTGCTCAATCTCTTCTATGTAGATGCACAGTCTTGGTGAGGATGCCTTCAATCACTTTATTTGTAGACTCCACTTGACCATTTGTTCTGGATGATAGGGATTAGATTTCCTATGCTTTATCTTGTACTCCTCCACAAGCCTTTGCATCATATTGGATGTGAATTGAGATCCTTGATCTGTCGCAGTTTCTCTTGGGACACCAAAATGAGTGAAGATATCCTCAAAAAGAAAATTAACCACAGATTTTTCATTAGCAAAATGTAATGCTTTGGCTTCTACCCATTTGGTGACATAATCAGTGCATACCAATATATACTTTTTTATACTTGGATGGAGGGTTAATTGGTCCAATAAAGTCTAAAGCCCATTTTTCAAAGGGTTCGATAAGTACCTGAATTTGTAATGGCATTTCATTTGAGGGAGTAGGTTTCCCTACCCTTTGGAAGTTGTCACACCTCCTGACATATTATTTAGCATCTTTGAAGATGGATGGCCAATAATATCCTAAATAAAGGATTTTATAGGTTTTCCTCTTGTCAGCAAAGTGTCCACCACACGGCTCATCATGACATGCTTTGAGAATCTCAGGAATTTCATCTTCCCTGACACACCTTCTGATTATAAGATCTGGCCCTGTTTTATACAATTCATTAGTGATCCATGAATATATTTCACTTTCTTGAATAATTTTTCTTTTCTCTCTAGGAAACAAATGTGAAGGTAACTTCCTTGTGACCAAGTAATTAGCAACATCTGCAAACCAAGGAGTTTGAGTAGTTACTGCAAAAAGATATTCATCAGGAAAATTATCTTCAACTAGAGAATCCATTTTGATATTCTGAATCCTAGACAAGAAATTAGCAACTGTGTTTTGTTTTCCAGGTCTATCTAGCACAGTAATGTTGAATTATTGTAAAAGTAAAATCCATCTTGTAACTCTGCCATTAGTAATAGGTTTATTCATCAAATATCCAATTGCATAGTGATCTGTATGAACAAAGTTTTGATATCCGGTTATATAGTGTCTGAACTTATTAATTTCATGAACAATAGCTAAAAATTCATTTTCAGTCACAGTATAATTCAACTCAGTAGGAGTCAAATTCTTACTTGTATAGTAAATGTCATAAGGAATCAAATCCTTTTGTCCTAATATATCTCCCAGAACTGTATCTGAAGCATCTGTGGAAATATGGAAAGGAAGTTTCCAATTTGGACCTCTTAAAATAGGTGCTTCAGAAATTTTTGCTTTCAAGCTTTCAAATTCTAGTTGGCAATCAGGATTCCAACTTAATTCACAATATTTTGTAAGCAAATTGAAGAGTGGAGATGCTATTTTAGTGAAGTTTTCTATAAACCTTATATAGTATCCTATAAATCCTAGAAAACTTCTAACATCCTTTTGGAAATTTGGAATTGATAACTTAGAGATGACTTCAAATTTAGATTTGTCAACTTTAATCCCATCTCCTAAAATGTGATGTCATAAAACAATACCTTCTATAAACATCATAAAACATTTTTCATGGCTTAATGAAAGGTTTGTTTCTTTACGTCTTTTAAGAACCTTTTCCAAATTTTCCAAAGCTTCTTCAAATGTGTTTCCATAGACTATAAAATCATCCATATATACCTCTACACAATCATGTATTCGATCAGAAAAAATTCCTGTTACTTCTCTTCGGAATGTTGCAGGTGCATTACTCAATCCAAAAGGAAGTACTTGGTAGGAAAACGTTCCCCATGGACAAGTAAATGTGGTTTTATCCTGATCCTCGGGTGCTACCTGAATTTGATTATAACCACTACAACCATCCAAGAATGAGAATTACTTCTTACCTGCTAATGTATCTAACACTTGATCTATAAAGGGCAAAGGAAAATGATCTTTAAGGGTTGCTTTATTCAATTCTTGGTAATCAATGCACACCCCCCATTTACCATTATTTTTAGGAACAATTACCAAAGGAGAAACCCATTGGCTAACTGAAATTGGGTAAATGAAGTTTACATTTAGTAATTTTTGGATCTCTTCTTTTACAATCTCCCTAAGATTTGGATTCATCCTTCTCTGAGGTTGTCTAATAGGTCTACTATTTTCCTCAATATAGATATGATGGATACAAGTCTTAGGATCAATTCCTTTCATGTCGGTGTATTCCCATGCAAATGTAGCAGAATGTGTTTGTAATGTTTTGATTAGCTCTTCTTGTTGTAGTTTCTCCAAGTTTTTGTTTATGTTCAATGTTCTACCTGGGAAAATTTCAATTGTAGAGCTACTAAACTCTTCCAAAGAATAGAGAGACATCTGCCTAGACGAAAAGTATTCAACATTAGATTTTTCTTGAAATTGTGCATGATCATATTCTGAAGATGTTTCCTCAAAACTTTTATTGAATTTTAGAGAATATTCCTCAGAAGTGTCTTGTTCCTGAATAACTACAGAAGGTCTTTCTTTTTCTAATACCCTTCCAGATCTTAGTTGAACATCATTAAGATCTAGAGGATTAATCATGTAAATTGGAAATTGTTGTCTTTCTACCATGTAAGCATTCTGAGGGTTTTTATTGTTGGGGTTTGGTAATGGTTGGGCAGGTAGCTGATTTGGTTTCTGCTAAAATGGCAGTAAGAGTTGGGGATTTTGGTTTTGTTGTGGAAATGGCAATGAAAATTGAGGCATCTGATTTTGAAGTTGTGGCTGCTGATTTTGTTGCTGATTATGTGGGGGAGGATAATTCTAATAGGATGGAGGATATTCATAATATTGATCAAATCTCCCATAAGGATTTTGTACCCCTTGTGCCCATGGTTGTGATTGAGGTTGAGGTTGAGGATGAGTTCAAGGTTGCTGCCAAGAATTCCAGTTTGGTGGGGGTTGAAGATACATTTGATTGTTAAATCCTTGATTTTGTGTCCCCAAGCAAGGTCTTCTTGTAACAAAGCAAAGATATTCTATAGAATTTGGGACTATTTCCTCTTGAAAGAAAACCTTAAGACCTGGGATTGAAGGACAACCCTTGGTTTTATGGCTTCCCGAACAACCCTTTTTTTTTGCATTTTGGACAAAAAATGGCTAAAGAATCAGCCTCTATTTTCTGCGTGTTTTGAATTTTAAGGGTGTCTAGTTGCTCACTGAGGCTTCCTAGAATGTCAGTTTTAAACTCATCAAGCATATTGCCAATTTCTACCCTGCTTACATATCCAGTTGTAGATTTGTTTGCTCTGACAAGAGAAGGATATCTCGACCCTTTCCCTATTTTAGATTTCCCTCTTGAGAGATGAACATACAGTTCTCCTATATCACTCAATGGAAGTTGAGATATATCTCCCTTCCTCATCATGTTAAGGATATCTATCCATGCATCTCTAATGGCCTTTAATCAAAAAGCTTTCAAAGTTTCTTCATCAAAATTGTTCATCTTTGCTCTTTTCAAATTATAGTTGAATCTGTCAATCAAATCTTCTATGTTTTCATCTTCTCTTTGCATCATTTTGAACACCTCATCTTTATGATTGGTAGGCATGCAATAATCCAAGTACCTATCCAAAAATGCCTTTTTCATGTTATTCCATGTTCTAATGGATTGAGTGACTAACCCCATGAACCATTTCAAAGAAACTCCTTTCAATGTTGAATGAAGCAATTTAAGTTTTTGAGAGTCTTCTAGATAGTCATAAGTTCTGCACAAGACTTCAAACTCAAACAAAAATGTTTCAGGGTCCTCACTTCTCAACCCATAGAAGTTTGGGAGGACAGAAGGTGAGATATTTTTCATTGTGGCATATGCTTCCTCATCCACTATAGGGAATCCAAAAGAGTTATCTATTTCCCTATTTCCTTTTCCTCCTCCATTATTACCTCTACCTCCTCCATTATTTCCTCTACCTCTCCCTCTACCCCCTCCTCCAAACAGTGAGAATTCTCCATCTTGTTCCTCTTCTGCCATTATAGTTTCTTCAAAGTTAATGTAGGGCTCAACCTGCAAGGTTATTCCCTCCTCCTTTGGTTCTTCTATTAATGGACTATGAAAGAGAGGTTCTATTTCTTCTTCCTCACCAGGTATTCCTAATTCTTCAACTACAATGGGCTCTCCTATGGAGGTGAAAAAGACTATCCCTACTGTTGGAGATTTGAAATTTTTTCTCCCCTCGGACTATCTTGGTAGATGAGGTATGAGATTCTTTTGATTGGATTTCTACCCCTGGAATTTCAGGAGTCCTATGGCTGGGAGTATGAGTTTGGGATGGAGGTGTGTCTTTTCTTGCTCTCGATGGAGTAGGCGGTGTTGTAGGAATCGAACTTCTACCCCTAGCTATAAATCTACCCCTAGAGTCTCTTTCTCTATGCATGTCATTGTTTTTTTTTTTAATGTAAGAGATAAGGCTACCTAGTTATACTTCCCTAGAAATGGCGCCAAAATGTTTAGTCAATTTAGTGTTCTAAATTGCTTTACATAAATTATCAATCCAGGTATCATAAACTGATGAAGTGTAGTGCACTATTTGTGCTAGATGACCCTTCTTACTTCGTTGTTTTTGTGTTTTATGTTGTTTTGGGGGTTTTTGGTTCTTTAATCCCTAATTATTTATAATGTAACTATCAAAATCTTAAATATAACTTCTGTAAAAACTGCTAAGAATAAAAAAAATGAGAACTAAAAGAGCTTTAAGTAAGGTTTGGAAGCAAATTTTAATCAAGAAATGAAAACAGAGTTTCTATTTATGCTCTTATCATTATTTCTAAATTATGAACTAAAAACTAAAAATTGACATTGCAACTATTTTCTAATCCATTACAAAAACAAAACTAAATGAAATACTTAGTTACTCTACCTCTCAATTTTGGAAGAAAATCTCCTTGTGATGACATTTTGGGAATTTTGTACTTCATTATTTTAAGAGAAAATAAATGTAGGAATGCAGAAAAGACTCATTGCATGAATGAAGTATTCAACCACTTAGTTTAGGATGAGTTATCAACTAGAAGGGCTCTTTAGAAACGTTCATCTACACCATGAGTCGATAAACTAGTAATAAAATGGCAAGAACAGTAATGGCACTCATCAGTCTATTTGAAAATTTAAAGACTAGTGAAACAGTAAATGAAATAAACTACATTACACTACTGAATTTCAACTTCTAACTACTAATAAAAACTAGAAAGAAATTAAACAAAAAGAAACTATTCTGCACTGAAAGAAGGTATTCTGCATTAGTAAGGAAATGATAAAAATTGCATTATAAACAAGGTTAGTATGAAAATGGTTATGAACAATATGGAACGAAATGATGAATTTACAATTTAATTAGAAAGACAAAACAAAATGAAATAAAACCTCAGTCAGCGTAGGGGCACTCTGCAACTGATCAGGTTATGCATGCTTAATCAATCTCCAAGAAACTCTTTTCGATTCTCATAAAATATGTGGTCTTCATATTAACAACAGGGACACAAAATGCCTAGAAATTACAGAGTTTAGAATTTGATTTCACAATAAAACTATCATCATCACTACTTAATCTTCTTGGTTCCTTACATAAGTATTTATAAGAAAATCATGCAACTATTTGTGGAGAAAAATAAGCTACAACCAAAAACACGTAGAAGATAGGTACACAAAATTTCTTCCTCGATTGCTGGAGACATAAATCCAAGATGGTGGTTGTTGGATTTGGTTGCACAAATTGTTGTTAAGGTCCGTATGTTCAGGTAGTTTTTTTCGGATAATGCTTCCATCACTGCGAAACGTATTGATTATCCACGAAACAGATTCCTGTTACCTTCGGTATTTGCGTTTGACTTCTCCATTGACCGTAGTCTTGTACCATCTTCCTTGTTGACCTGGGCTAGGTGAATAGGACAAGGTCCATGTCAAGGTGATTTCCAAGCTGCCCATGTAGTTAGTTTCTCCTTCTAACACCTGGAACCTGTTAAATCATGAAGATAGATGCAGAATAGGCTGCGTTCCGTAGCTAAAAGACAAAAAACTATTCAAATAGGAAAACATAAAACCATAACATGTGAATCACTAAATGTCCTCCTTAAGGCAATATATACTGGTTATTGATGATAAGAATGCATTTTCTTCATGGAAAAACAAAGAAAAGGGATGAGAAGAGTTGCTAGGGAAAGAGTAGTTTTGAGGCTCAACAACCCTTGAGGGTCATATCTCCACATGAAACTGTTTGGAAATTTCATTTGTTGTAGAATCAGATTTTCCTTCTTCCCTACTTCTCTAGAGTTACAAAAGAAAGGGCCTAACTAGTTTTTGACTATGAACTGTGTTCTTTTCTTGGCTGATACGAAATTTACTTCATCAAAGTTCATTATTTGCCTATAGTATTCTAGAGAAAATAACCTCATGGGGAGGTATTTGGGGAGTTTGTATGGGGCAAGTTGGCACCCATATATTCTTATTTCTGTGATGTTTTGGAAAAGGTACCAATCTCCCACTTTACTTTGATTGGACAATTGGAGGACTCTTTTGATATCTTGACTTATTATGGGTGGAGGGCTTCTTGTCAACATGGTCATTATTGGATGGACAAAAGAATCAATGAAATTTGTATAAGTGTATGGTGATGAATATTTATGGAAAAGTGGTGTCCAAAATATGATAGACCTGGGCTGGCCTCTGGTATCAAGCTTCTGGATGGTAAAGGGAAATATTTCTGACTGGTATAGAAACATATGGCAAAGTACATATGAGTACTTGAACAGTCTCTCATTATGCATTCTAGTAAATTGTTCATGCATCCTTTCAGCTATGAACTGGGCATAATTGTATATAGTGGCAGGAGGCTTTCCTGGGGTGAAAATGGACATGAAGGCCAAGACAAGCTCATCAAAAAATTCATCACTGGTGTAACACAAAATACATGAAATCATAGTCACTATGTGCTTGCCCCTTTCAAAGAAAATGGAAGAAACATATGGAGGGGCATATTTAGGTACGTGCTTGTCTTCAACAATGAAAGTTTGAAACAATTGGGCCAATTTTGATGAACTCAACTTGGTGTATTGGTCTAACAAATCTCCAATTGTGAGTGGGGTTAGCTTTGGACCTGGTTGGAGTCGTAACATCTCATTGATTGATTCAGCTGTGATGGTAAACAGGAGTTTATGGTCAGGGGACATTATTGGTCTTTCGATGGTAATGTAACAGGCATGGCACATATGGAAAATTTCAGGGAAAACATGTACTTGGGGAAATTTGTATTTGGGAAAATTGGATTCCCAAAGACCAATGTCATCAGAATGGTTCATATATCTATCCCTACTCAAACAATGAAGTTTGAGCAGGACCTCATATGCACTGGTATCTCTAATTTGGAAATCTCTGTCTGCTAGGGAAAGGTGGTCTAGGTCTAGATGGGGAGTGGTGATAGGTTTGACATCCATGGAAGCAAGGGCAGACATAATTCAGTTCTTATGGATTTGAATTTACTTTGTCTTTGAATAACGAGGTTCGCGTGCCTAGTGAGTGCTTAATGTCGCTTGTGTCAAATTTAATTCACTGGAGAGGGTGTTATCACAAAACCAGACCCTGATAGGTTGCAGATTAGGAAGAATTTGAGTAACTATTTCAAACAAATATTTTGGTTGAGGCTTAGCCTCCTCAACCTGAGAGGGCTCTCTCACTAGGTTAAAGACTTTAATTTGAAGATTAGATGGCTAACTCTATGGAAAAATCAAACAAAAATGTATAAATGGTTGAAATACCAATAAACAAACATCTATTGGGCTATGGAGTCAAAGTATGTTTCGGTACAATAGCAAGATCAACTTAACATGGAAGTGAGGGCATAAAGAGTCTTAATATATCAACAAACGAGAGACATAATGCAAGGAACACGGTTTATAAACACATGAAGGAAGTTAGAGCATTATCAATGAAATATAAGTAACATGTGTTTATACCACTGCAAGTAAGTAAATGAAGAAAGCCATGAGAAAATCAAACATTAAAAACCCTCTCTGAATCCTGAGTAGTGAAGCCAATATCTCTGTATTAACATGAAAACATACAGTCTCATACAATAACATAGTGTGCTTATTTCTTTTGAAAATTTCCAACCCTTGGGGAATTCCACCTCTTGTCTTTTATAGAGATATCATTACAATCTTGGATTCCCTGATCCCACTTGAGGGGAATTCGAATTTCCTAGCTTGACACCTATCCATACCTAAAACAGACTATTAATTACAAGTAACAGTTAACTGAATGTCTTAGAGTCCTAATACAATTTGGAGTACAACTCCTTATGTGGTAGAGGGAAAAACTCCCCTAGGGATTTTTGGGTGAAACCCTAGCAGACTGAAAGTTGTCTATTCAAATAAACATACATTCATGCAGCCATTATGCTATTATAAGAAAATTCTATGATAAGGGTACGTACCTTTAGTCCTACGTTTGAGAAGGCCTTTAGGGTCCAAACCCTTCTTGGAGTTCCCTTCTTCTCTTTTGTCCTGCAAAACAACCAATTCAAAGAACACAGCAGTACATGGACAAAACTTATAAAGAAACCATCTTCATGTTACAAAGAAAGGTAGTTGGTTATGGAATCCAACCAACCATTTACACATGAATTCAAAACATGAATATTATTAACATAAAGAGGATTCAATTCAGGAACCAAGACATGTGTTTCTTTTATTATAGACAAATAAAGTACATAAAAAGGAATATGTTCACCTGAGTCACCTTCAACAGGCTCCAAGCAAAGCTTCCTTCCGGATTCGTTCTAGCCTCAAGCCTCTAACGAATCTCCTTCCATGACTCTCTCCATGATGTCATAAATGGTGGATGAACATCAACACACAAGGAAACAAAGGTTTCCTGTACAAAATGGGGGAAGTGCAGAAGGCACAAGGGACTTCAGACCTGGTCAAGGGGAAAATCTCAACATAATAACCTTTCTCTCTATTCTCTCCTCCCTTAGGCCTTCCCTTTGAGGTCTTTTTATACCATCTCCAAAGTAGTTTTTTAGTTAGGAGTTGGTTGGGAACAGTTGGGCCACGGGCACTAATAGGTGATCAGTAGGTAAAACCCGCGATCTCCACCCGAAAAGAAGGAATTTTATATTTTTTTAAGTGTTTTAATACATACACGCGGGTTGGATATACACAGACCCGCGTATACATGCGTTTAACTCAGGGCAATGTCATGTATAAGGAATAAAACATTGTTTTTTAAATTTTAGGACCAGGTCTAGAAGGAGGGGTTGCCCTAGGACATGAGTACAACATCACAAACCATAAGAGTGAGATTTGGAGCTATAACAGATGCCCCCTAATATATGAGGTCAGAAGGGGTACATGATGGCCGAAATATATTATGCGAGTACATGGAAAGGAAGTCTGTCAAAAACCGAGGAGGACTTCACCATAATTCAGCCTGCCAAGCCACCAAAGGAGATCAGAAAGAAACACTGTCTGAGGCGGGCATACCCATGCTCAGAAAAGTTAAAGCATGTCCGCATATCAAGTACAAGCGGATCCACTAAGTATACAAGTATAAATGACTGAAAAATACATAATGGATCATCTGATCATAATGAGCAAGTACATGTCTAAATATCACATATAAGACTGTCAATGATGCTGAAAGATGCAACGGATCACCGATATCAAGGACTGATCCCAAAAGGTACCAACATGATGGAATAGGATGGTACTACACTGCAAACTCAGGTGCCAGCATATAGAATGTCGCCATGACTGACTGCAACATATAAAGTGGAGTGGTATCAACTAGTAGCAACAGGAGCAACTGTCAAGTGAACCAATGAATGCTGATACAACCTGAGGTCTTCACCGACCGCCGTGGTACATTTCTACACCATGGGAATAAATGATCTGAAGTCGACCGTGTGAGAAATCATTTGATTACCGGTCATTGATGTATACCGTTAACAAACGCAAGACTACTCACCGATAATGATAATGAGCGTCAAGGTACCCAGTACAATCTAACAAGTGTGAATAGATGAGCTGGAGTCGAACACTTGTAAGAATCTATCGATCAGGAGAAAATGATGATTTCCCACTGTCGATAGCAAAGGATCTGCCACTAATGACTGCAAACCCCAAGGTACTGCCAAATGGACTCTAGATCTTTGCCCCAGAGTAATGAGTCGAAGTCGATAGGGAAAGATCCGCTAGAAGGAAGGCATTAAGGCATCCTTCATCAATCTAGCACGAGTGTAACCCATAGGCCAATAATGTGGAAGGAATCGGACGAAAAAGATGTAGTAACCCAACGGAAGTACGTTTCCGGCGTATACAAGATGTGGCTAGTGCACGGCAGAAACCCTCTGAACCAACCAATAATGAAAGCTGACACAGAGTCGAGGTATCCACCAATAGGGTCAAATGGAAACCAAGGTACTGCAAGAATCCCAATGTGTGATAATGTAAGCTGATGTCAAACACAAGGGAAACCACTCAGTCAAAGACCCATGATACTGATCGATGTTGAGCACAAGGTGACCTATCAATAATGAAAATAGGGCTAGGGTGCAGCTCTAGGCTTGTCCTTAGAGCAAGGTGTCGTCGTCGATAAGGACAAGACCCGCCAGTAAGAAGTCAATGGGGACCTTCTCAAACCGGCATGAGTAAAGGACCAATATAACTGATGTGATGATGGACATGACACTGACAACCAAGGATGGCCGACTGAAAAATGAGTCAAGAGACACCGCAGAGAGGCTGACTCAGGCTAACTTCCCTTGAACAAAAGCACGACTCAATGTGACTGTGTGGCAGCATATGATGACTCTATATAAGTTCGCCATGCAGGAGGCACGAACGAACCCTCCATATGATTGGAAGAGATAACCAATCGGGGGAGAACTAACGCAATAACAAGGTTATGGCGTACCTAAGTCAAACTAAATCCCACCCATGCGGAGGAGACTTTGTTTTGAGTGCTTTGTTCAAGGGCGACACGACTGACTCTAGCTGCCAACAATAAATGGAAATATTGTCCCGTTCCCGCTCTTTTTGGAATATTTAATTTTTTTTGTCTTTTTCTGTTAAGCCGAAAAAAGAATAAAAGAATGCTATGGTATAGTGGAAAGAGCGAGTGTCGGTGAAACAAATGATCTAGTTCCTGGGACAGGAATGTTCCTATGCTCAATGCAGGGAGGTGAACACTGGTCAGTGACACTCAAAGGTATGCTCCTTCCACGGGTCAAGGTATGTCAAGCTACAAAAGTCAAAGGTATGCAAGGTTGATTTTGCAGACATCATGGTCAAAAGTTGGCTTAAACACGAGTCCAAGTGAAGTCAGCTTTAGGCCAAAAGGTGCAAGTGGTCAACATGTAATGCAGTAGTACAACTCAACACAAAGGAGCCTCTAGGGTATAAGGCCAGAACAAAGCGGAGAAGCTAGAGGAATGAGTCTTCAACGCATAAGTCATGGCGGGACTACAGAGGAATCCCGAGCCTACTTAAATCGGAGCAGCATGGGCAACAAATGTCAATGAGGTGCTAACTAGGATGCCCATGTAAAGGATGGCTCTACCATCGTGTCATGATTTAAAGAATCGGCGAGTGAAGATGGCTTGCAAATAATAACATGATGGGATCGACCCTATGGCAGTTGTATCGATCAAATGGAGGCTAGTATGCATAATGCAACGAAAAAATAGTGTCCCTAACCTATATGCCAGTGAAAACACGATACCTGCCATGACGGGTCAACAGTCATGGAACCGTCTCGAACTGTCGAAAAACGTCCAAAATGTCCTGAAAAACAAACCAATCTCGACATTCCAAGCTCCCAAGTTAAAAGTCACATGAGGCCAAACAAAATAAAATTTTGAAAAAATTTAAAACTTATAAAAAGCATTTTGGACTCACCATTTTTACCATTTGAGTTTGAGAGAAAAAGGTTTGGAGCAAAAGGAGAAATCCAGGGAAAATTTTAAGAACCCCCCCTAAATTTATAAATATAATAAATGGGCGAATCTCCATGGTATATAGGAAAAATGGAAGGCGATTTTATCAATAATATAATATGTATATATAATTTTTTGGCGAATCTCTCACCAAGCATGGCGAATATTTTACTCAATTATAAAATCTTGTAAGATCTTGGTGAGTCTTTCACTAAATAATAAAACTTTGTAAAGTCCTAGTGAACCTTAGCATAGGCTACATGCTGGTTTAATTCCCCCATTTAAATAGGCTACATTCCAGGTGAATACCATGGGTCAATACCATGTGCCATTTTGGTGAATACCATGGGTCAATACCATGTGCCATTTTTATTTTTATTAATTCTAATATTAGGGTTAATAATGGTTTTTTGCATGGTATTAATAACAATCTAGTCCATGGTATTTGTCCCATAGTATTTTGGCCATAAGTTTCACCTAAATATAACCCATTTTTTTAGTGTTCGTAAATATAAGGTGACTTATGGAGTAAATATAAAAAAATGTTTTATTTGTTTACCATACCTCTCGTTTATTTATATTTTTATTAATTTACCATACCTCTTTTACAAATATGGTATTTGGCCCATAGGATTCACTTAAACAAAACCTCTTTCTTGAGCCTTCATAAATAGAACGAGAGTTATGGACTAAATATAAAAAGAGGTTTTATTTATTTACGATACGACTAGTTTATTTATATTTTTATTTATTTACCATACCTTTTGAGTATATATATTTTTATTTATTTACCATACCTCCACTTTACTTATATTTTTATTTGTTTACACTCTTACATGTATATAAGGTGACTTATGGAGTAAATATAAAAATGTTTTATTTATTTACCATACCTCTCATTTATTTATATTTTTATTAATTTACCATACCTCTTTTATAAATATGGTATTTGGCCCATAGGATTCACTTAAATAAAACCTATTCTTGAAAATGGGCAAATGGAAGGTTGCAAGTTCTAATTTCAAGGGCTAAATTTACCTTTTTTACCCTCTCCCTTAAAATAAGGTAGGCTATTTGAGGTGATTTGTAAAAATGTACTATGATACAAAATATTCGCCCACTAAAAATTTAAAACCCCTTAATTTCGCCAAAGGGCGAACATTCGCCCCTAAAATTATCCTTGGAGCAATCTTCCCATAGCCAAATTCAACCGTTCAAATTCGTCTAATACCTCCAGGTAAACCTTATACTTAGCTTGCAATTGATTGTGATAGTTTTTAAGATTTTTGATTGAGGTTTCACCGTTGAATTTTTGTCAAAAGTTTGCTTACGTCGTATACGCGGGTTGGTAATATTGAACCCGCGTATACGCGAGCCCTACACGCGACTGTGTACAAAGGAACTCGCGTATACGCCGCGAATCATTTTAAACAAAAAACTAACGGTTTAAACTCAATTTCTTCCTCAGGATGCCTATCACGTGGCGTGAAAGAGAAAATGCAGCGGTAGACAATGAAGTTATGAACACTCCAGAGGCATTGGATGTGCTCCGGGGATGCGGTTTGCTTAAATTTTTCAAATTGCCAAATATGAAAGCGAACACGCGATTGCTCGAGATGCTTATTGATTATTGGGATGTCGATGAGGAAGCTTTTATGATCAATTAGATGCCACTCAGGGTAGAAGTGGAGGAAATCTATTTTATCACAGGCCTTTCCCGAAGGGGAGAGGTAGTACAGTCCCGGGGCAGGTCACGGAATGCCCTCTCTATAGAGGACTATGTACGGATATATTGCCTTAGACATCCCAAAAGGGTTGGGAGACAGATTTCCATTACACATGTAGCAAGTTTGTCACTTAGGATAATCATGTTTACCATGGCTCGGGTGAACGGATCATCCTCTCTGCATCAGGCGTCATGGCAAAACATGAGCGTGGCATTTGACTGTCTTACTACTGTGTTTGACTGGTGTACTCCTCTTCTGGCCAACATGAAGAGCCAACTCACTTCTATCAGGAGGGGTCAGTGTTACACTAAAAAATGTCACCATAACTATTTACAGTTAGTATGGCTCTATCAACAGTCATGCTATCCTCTTAGGCAAGTCTTATGCCTCTGCTCTCCATGTCAAACTCCAAAAAGAGAGAAAGTCTTTATAAATGTATTTATCTCTGGGTACGCAGGTTCTCTCAACCTTACCTGCAGGTACGCACCCAATGTTCACAAACGCTGCGTACTTGTACGCTCTGTATGTAAAGGGGTAGGTGCGTCCCCCTGTAAAGGTCAAAATGCGCATGTTTAATCTTCAAAAAGTTACTTGTGGTCATTTCTAGAGCATTCTAGAAGGTTGTTCGACGTGTATTGAGCGCCTCCAGATGGTTCATGTACCCCTATCAAAGAGGAACTTATCCCATCAATAAGGGAGCTATCCCATCCAAAGAGGGGATTATCCCATTGATGGTGGACCTTAATAACTTCCTCTAGAGCACTATAAATACAGGCATTGGGCCAGAAGGAGGGGAGGTTGGAAGCTAAACATTTCTAAGGGAAGATGTTGCTGGAATTAGGACTCCCATTTAGAAGCTTGTGAGGAGAGATTGCCATCTTTGCTTGTTCTATTTATAAGTGGGTGAGCTTTGTCAAAGTAAAGGAGAACTCTTGATGGAACCTGGGAGGGACTTGCACAACACCAAGGCTCAGGTTGTAATTGTTCCTTTTGTTTCCTATTAATGCAAATGAGTCCATTCTTCTCAATAACTTGTTGTTTATGAGTTGTTTCATGTACTCCTTGGTCTATGTGTTAAATATTTTTTATTCTATGAGATTATCAAGTGCTATTTAATCGTTTGATTGTTAGTGGATGCAGGTTTCAAAGTGAAGGAGGAGCTCATCCGGATCAGCGGGGCTGGACTGCTACAACGGCGTTGGACTACAGGTAGGATCTAAACACTTGATTTCTTATATAGTAAATGCATGTTTAGAGAAGGATTGCTCTTGTTTGTCTTGTTTGTCACTAGAGAGTCTTAGGCCCCTAGGGAGGTTGGTTGTGTCCGCACTATTGACTCTTTCCGCCTGACAAAATGGCGACTCCACTGGGGAATCCATTGATGTGAAATTCTTTTCCTTTGTATGCAACTTTGATCTGAGAAAAGTCATTTATTTTCTGGTTTTTGGCTCTGTGACTTTGTTTTTGGGTGGGTTAGCTTAGGATTAGATTGAATTTAGCTTTTCTTGGTTTTTTCAGTAGGACGCACCCTCTGAGTATTGCATAGTGCGTACTTGTACGCACTGTTGCTGTGTGCACAGAGCGGGCCCGCACCTGGCTTAACTGGTTG
The DNA here is from genome assembly GCA_031772625.1 of Pinus tabuliformis. Classification (NCBI taxonomy): domain Eukaryota; kingdom Viridiplantae; phylum Streptophyta; class Pinopsida; order Pinales; family Pinaceae; genus Pinus; species Pinus tabuliformis. The sequence continues at coordinate 818,360,308 of CM062806.1, read as the reverse complement.
CCTGCGTCACCTGCTAAAAATTAAGAAATTTCCATTTTTTGCATTTTTTCTCTTGGATTTTGCTTTTTATTAGTTTTTACTGCCCAGATCCATTAGTCTCTTGTCAAAGATTTTCACCTGAACTTGTTTCGATAGCATTGAGTGTTTTAGTGGATTTCATAGAAGTTTAAGCCCTAGGGTTTGATTTTTGAGTAGGTCTTGTAGTGACTTTGGCGGTAGAAGTTGTCAAGCCTTAGATCTCTCTGGTTTTGTCAGCCTTCTTAGAAGTCGGACCTGTCATAAAGTCTACCTGTGAGAGTAACTTACCTTTGAGTTATCTCTTTGGCAAAATTTCGAAGTTCTTGTTGATTGAGTATTGAATTCCATTTTACAAAAAGAACAAAAAGATTTGAGTTTTGTTTTGACTGGTCTTTTGATTCTGTATTAGCTGGTCCTTGACTTGATTGTGGTCAAGTAAAACAACCTAGAATCATCGTTGTAGGCTTTTGCCCCGTTAGGTTTGCTTAGAGTAAATTTCTTTTTGATTTTCTTGTGAGTCAAGTTTTCATAGATTTTATAACTTTTGAGATTGATTTTCGTTAAAATAGATTTATATCCTTTATTAAATAAAGGAAAATACAAAAACATCTCCTTTGAAAAGTTTTGTTTCAAGTAGCTTTGAAGGGTTTTGAAAGAAAAAGAGTTTTTCGTGCACGTAAGGAGTGGTCATGTTTGTATGCTCGAAAAGATAAAGAGAATTGTTTCTTTGATTGTCTTTACTAAGAAAGTTGTTTTCTATAAAATTTGCATTTCTCAACTCTCTTAGTTAGGAATTTCATTGAAAGAGAAAAGTAGCGTAAATCATCCTAGGTGCATCTTTGTAGTGGTTTGAGTCGAGTCTACACACCATTGGTTTCACTTCCGCTACCTTTTGTCTTTAAGAAAAACCATAAAATTAACGCTTAAAGTAAAATCAACGTAGTAACTTTTATTTACTAGGGCTCTGAAACACCAATTTAGATCAGGCTAGTGTCTTGGAGTAGGAGAGTAATTAACTCTCCAAGACAACAAAACCAAACAAGTAGCTTATCTTATGATAGAATAAATCCAATTGTCTCATTTGTACTCTGGGAAAGCTCATCTTAAAGGAGAAGCACGAGCTCGTGTTCGAACCAGTGAGGGGATCAATCCCCCCTCGTTGGGAACGACGCCAGACACGCACGTATTACAAACTGTAAACCTCGGATTAACCATTGTCGAGGAGCCAGGGGTAACTTGTCGGTAAACCTTGGATTATTGTCAAGGAACCGGCAAGGGGATTGAGCTTGATACTCTGCCCTTGCATGCTGTCGGAGTGTAGACTGTTCCCCCAGGTGCATTTGTTGCGGTTGGTAACCTTAGTGACCATTATCTTTAGGATTCTACCGAGGTGACGGTGGAGGGAAGATCCCACTATACCTGGAGCAGATGTCGGCTAGACTCACTTGGATTTTCCGGGGGGTTCACTTCACTCGAGACGGTTAAAGTGGAGGAACTTGTGCAGGTCTATTCATTAAGCAGGTTACCGGGGTAATTGTTCCACCCGCCACTTCTGTACTGAATCCGGTGATGTTGGGTTTCATCTCCAACTAGCATTTTCGGTCTGGAAGGCTACTGTTTGTGCTTGGTTTGATGCCCTGGATTCTTTAGGCGTGTGATTCAAATTTGTTTGTTTCTTTAGAGACTTTAGGTGGTTTGATTTGAGATTTTACTTTGTTTTCGTGTGTAGTAGTTAAATATTTTTAGCTATGGCGGAATTACCGAGACAGTCCCGTAGACTTCGGGGCCAGTCTCCTGAAGTTGTTTCTGTGGCCGAATTGTTGAGAAGATCCCGTAGACTTAGGGGTGAACCTCCTCGAGACGACCCTAGTAATCTAGAAGGTTTGAAGGTCCTTGTAACTCCTCCTAGTGGCAGTAGAGTAGGTTCACGTGAAGAAGGAGAATCTTCCTTGGTAGTCCATTCAGATTACCAAGGTCTAGAGACAGGTTATAATCCCAAAGCTGTTACAGTTTCTGAGCTTGTTGGTAGTTTTTCGTCTACTAGTGATACATGCGAAGAACCTGAAATATCTGAACCTGTTACTCCGACTTCTAGTGTTCCAGATTCACCAAGAGTAGAACGAGTTATCACCGAAAATCTTCCTACTGGTCTGATTTCTATCGAAGAACTTGCTCCAGAGGAAGAAATAGGCGTCTCTAACCTTGAAGATCAACTTACTATTGAGCTCAGGGAGCGTGAATCTATCTTTTACAGTCCTCCTAGAAGTACTACTTGGTACCTCTCGTTAACCAATTATTTAGACAACTCAGGGGTAGTTTTTTCTACACCTCGTACTCCCTTTCCACCTAGAGGTATTTATACTCCTGTAAATCTGTCTGGTCAGTCGTCCGTGTTTACTCAAAATCCTGAATCTTTCTTACACGGCGGTCCTTCTGTTCCCACCGGGTATCAATCACTTTCTGGTACCTTTGCGGGGGCATGTCCTCAACCCATTGATCATGGATTATTAGCTGGAAACAATGGTAATATACCATTGGGTGTAGGAGACATTTACATGATGTCAGGTTCAGTTCCCGTTTCCCAACCTCAAGGTGGCCAATTACCGCCTGGGGGGCAGCCTCAGTTAACGCCTGGGGGGCAACCTCAAGGTACAAAAATCGTGTCTGGGTGGCAACCTCAAGGTCAGTATGTACCTATGGTGCAATACATGCCTCAAGGTCAACCCCAGCCTCAATATGTACCCCAGGGTCAACCTCAGTATCAACCTCAAGGGTATCAACCCCAAGGATGGCAACCTCAAGGGTATCAACCTCAAGGTCAAGGTCAATGCCAGTATCCGTATTTACCTCAAGGTCAATACTCGAGTCAAGGTTATCAACCACCTCAAGGTCAGTCATATGTTCAAGGTATGGGAACTAAACCTTTCAATTATCAATCCTATCCTCAATCCGGTTATGGATCTCAGTATCCTCAACCTGTTACGGGTCAATACCCCGGAATGTTAGTATGGCATCCATCACAGGGTCAACAGGTGTTGCAGCCAAGTATACAGTTGGTACCTCAAGCTGGACAACCCGTAGTTTCTGGTCCACCCCAGCAACCGCAACCTGTCCAGTCAAATGTTCAAACTTCTGTAACTTCGGTAGTTACTCAGCCGCCAATTGCACCTAGTACTCCATCTCAAACGGCTGCTACAACTACCGCTACATCTGCCACACTTACTTCTGGAGTATCGACAGCTCCGGTTTCTACTATCTCTGCAACCACTCCTCAGACATCTTTACCGTTGTCTGGATCTACGATTCAAACCACGGTCCAGATGCCTACAGGTCAGCCTGGTATAAGTACGGTTGTCACTACTCAACCTCAATTTGTTCATCAACCGTACCAGGGATAGTACCAACATGGGCAAGTTGTCCAACAGCCGGTTTACCAGTATCAACTGTATCCTGGGTACACTTATCAACAACCTCAACAACCCCAGTACGGTCCGGTTAATCTTGGTTTTCCAGGAGGATATAATATCCCTAATGCGACTCCTGTTCCTAGTTATCCTGGATATCCTCCTCCTGGGACTGGTCTTGTGACCCAGAGTTTTAGAGATCCTAACCGGCAGTTATCGTTTATCGCAACTTTGGATTTACCAGACTTGACACGCCTAACGAACGATCCGATTCAATATCTTCCGTTCTGGCCACCAATGCCAAATAAGTTGCCCAGTGATATACCCAAGTTCAAAGGTAAGTCTGGAGAGGTTCTGTCCAATCATGTGATGACTTACCATCTCTGGTGTGCTTCAAATTCTATCTCGGATGATTCGATCCGCTTACGTCTTTTCCAGCGTACACTCATTGGTCTCGCGGCCAAGTGGTACATTGAGTTACCACGGGCCTCTTTTTACAATTTCTGCCAGTTAGCTACCTCGTTCTTAACTCATTTTCAGTTGCCGGTCAGATACGATAACGGCACGGAGTTATTAACTTCACTAAAACAATCGACGTCCATGTATATTTCTGATCACATTCATGAGTGGAGACGTCGAAGAAGTCTAGTGAAAGTTTTTATTCCGGACCAAATCTTAGTTGAATGGTTTGTTAAATCATTATTACCGAAGATTACTGAAGATGTAGCTAAGGCCGGAGTAGTTATTGAGGAGCAAGTCATTGCTCAGGCACAATACCTTGACTTAGTTTACACTCAGTCGGGTACGTTACACGACAAGATTCCAGATCTTCCAAAATCGAATCAAATCGCTGCTACTCCTTCAGGATCTCATGCCGCTGATGGTATGATTGGCATCGTGAATACAAAGAGCAAGAAGAAATCCTCCAAGACTTCTACTACTCCTATAATCACTTTGCCTGATTCCCCGATAGGAGAGTCTTCTCCTGAACTTTCCTCTGATATTCATGTTGTAGAATCATCTACGGTCAAATCAAAAAATGGTGGGAAGAAGAAAGGAAAGAAGAAGGCTAAAGCAGACAAGGCTCCAAAGGAGAAAATAGAAAAGTTGGAAACCAATGACAAAAAGTGCAAACCTCGATATCCTTGTCTTATTTGTGAAGAGGATCATTTTACAAGAGATTGCCCTCATCGGGCCGAGGTTGTGAAAATAGTCAAAGGTTCTCCCACTCCTGCTGTGTTAAAAAATCCATTTCCAGAGCAGGAGAATAAGATTATACGTTCTTCCTCGACTGCCAGTGAAGAACCCATTTTGATGATGTCTCATGTGAGGATTGCGACTCGATCGCAAGATTATGGTAGTAAGAATCCTGTTGATGGTAAAGAAGCATAATCTTCTCATTCTAATCCATCAACCTCAGCTCCTGGTTCCGATCCACTACAGATCAAAAAACCTAACCCGGACTTAGTAATTAAACCGCCCGCAAAGGGTGTACTTCGAAGGTCTGCTTTCAATCCGCATGCGAGAGCGGCCCAGAATTACAACATTGTTGAGGACTTAGCTGTTTCACCCTCAGCAATGTCGGCATTAGAAGTGCTGCAATCATGCCCAGCACAACGAAAAATTACTTTTGTCGGCTAACGGAGCTATTGATGTTCGGGACCCGAACCTGATAATCTTCGATCTAGAAAATAGTACACCGCGTCTACCCCATCAAATGGCTTTCCAAATTCCAGCGATAGTAAAAAACAAACCTATTCATCAGACTGTGATTCATGAGGGAGCTTCTACGTGTATTATGTTGATTCAATGTTGGAGATTGCTTGGTTCTCCTTCGTTGAACCAATCCCCGACCATCCTTAAGGCCTTTGACGGCCGTGGGTTCCGTCCGTTTGGTATTCTACAGGAATTGCCTATAGGGGTAGAAGGTAAAACGGTTAGCCTGGATGTGGAGGTGGTTGATGCCCCTCTAGACTACAACCTTCTTTTGGGTCGAAGTTAGTCATATGCTATGACAGCGGTCGTTTCATCGGTCTTCAAAGTAATTAAGTTTCCACATAACGGTAAGATCGTGACGATTGATCAGCTGACATACTTTTCATCCGACCCAGCCTCTTGAGAGAGTATCCAGCATGTCGGTAAGACGAAAATCCATTATAGGGACGTTGGCGTAGGTTTAGTTAAAGATTCTGGTTTACTGGGAACTTTTACTTTCCCTCCAATCAACGCAGACCCTTCATTTGCATCCATTCATATGATTACATCAGAAAACATTATTTATGATGATCCTTGGATCATCCCATCTGAATCTGAGATAGACTCATTAGGTGATGCTATGCCTTTGAGTCCATATGAAATTGCTTATGAAGCCGTCATGTCTTTTACCGACTCGCGTTCAACCGAGATCGACCAAATGAATGTGGTCAGTGAAGAATCACTTTTCACATCAGCCTTAGAACGGCTAGCATTTCCCGAAGTCGTGTCATCTGACGAACAACTTCGCGAAATCCTAAGTGTAGTCGATCTACCATGGGAAGATCTCCATCATAGATCTTCGTTTTTACCTAAGGATGATGGTTTTGAAAATGATTTTTCATCTATCTTTACCGTTGAATATGTCAAAGACGCTCAGAATCCAACGACACATTCTGATTCAGAGTTGAATTTAGGGAATATTTCTCGCACTATTCCCATTGATATTTCAGTGAAGCCCGGAATTGAGGAAAACATTCATATAGGTGCCTCATGTACAGAAGATGAAATCCAAACTTACAAGGCCCTATTCCAAGAATTCTGAGATGTGTTTGCCTAGTCTTACGAGGAAATGCCAGGAATCGACCCTGCCATTGTTGTTCATGAAATAAAGACCTACCCGGATGCTAAACCCGTCCGGCAACGGTTGCATTAGATTCACCCTCGAAAAGCGGCTGCGATTAAAGCAGAAGTCGAGAAGCTGTTGAAAGCAGGTTTCATTTATCCAATCCCGTTAACAAATTGGGTATCGAATATTGTTCCGGTCAACAAGAAACAAGGAATAATAAGAATCTGTATCGACTATAGGGATATAAACCGAGCTTGTCCAAAAGACAACTATCCTACGCCTTATATTGATCAAATTATTGATGATTTTGCCGGAAGTGAAATGTTCTCCTTCATGGATGGTTTTTCGGGCTATAATCAAATCAATATTCTACCTGCCGACCAACCAAAAACGACATTCATTTGTCCATGGGGGACATTTGCTTATTGCAAATTACCTTTTGGGCTTAAGAATGCCGGGGCTACTTTTCAACGGGCGATGTCTTACGCATTTCATGACATCAAGCACATTGTGCAACCGTACCTCGATGATTTGCCTGCTCATTCTTTACACCGAGCTGATCACCTTGTCCACTTACGAGCAATCTTCATGAGGTGTCGGCATTATCGAATTCGGTTGAATCCCCACAAGTGTGTGTTCTGTATAGAGTCGGGTCGATTGCTGGGATTTGTTGTTTCAAAAGCCGGCATTTGCGTCGATCCCTCGAAGGTCGAAGCTATCATCAAATTGCCTCCTCCTTCGAGTTTGCGCCAACTCCAAAGTTTGCAAGGGAAAGCGAACGTTTTACGCTGATTCATTCCAAAATACGCCGAGGTCACTAAAGGTTTTACACGGTTGTTGAAACAGAACGCTCAATTCTTTTGGGACGAGATTGCCCAACAATATTTTTATGCACTTAAACACACGTTGACCCATGCACCATTGTTTCATCCTCCCAACTACGACCAGGACTACTTCTTATACCTCTCAGCTTCACATTCCACCATTGGAATGGTGTTAGTTCAAGAAGATGAATTCGGAGCGGAACATGTGATATATTATCTTAGTAGGACATTAAACCCCACTGAGCTAAAATATTCGCATGTGGAGAAATTGGCCCTGGCAGCCGTTCAAACTGTCCAGTGTTTTCATCACTACATTCTTCTCCGTAAAACTACAGTTATTTCGGATTGCAACCCTATGATTTATATTTTGACAAAACAACTGCTAGGGGGCAAGTACTCTAAATGGATCATTATCCTGCAAGAGTTCGACTTGGAGTTTGAAAAGTCCAAGTCTAAGAAATCCTTAGTTTTTGCGGAATTGACGTGTGATTTCACGCATGCTGACACAGAAACTGTGGCAGAGGAGTCCATTGCGGATGAATCTCTGTTTCTTATCAGTACTTTAGATCCGTGGTATGGGGATATAATCATCTATATCCAAACCCAAACCTTTCGGCCTAAAGCTTCAAAGTCGGAACGTCAAAAAATTCGGTTTCAATCCCAGCAATACAAGATTATTGGAGATACACTTTATCGCCGGGGGGCAGACTTACTTTTTCGACGTTGTTTAACTCATGAAGAGGCTGAGAGGGTTTTGAATGATTGTCACTCTGGAGCATGTGGCGGTCATATGTCTGGGTATGCCACAACTCAGAAGGTGTTGCGCGCTGGCTATTTCTGACCGTCTATGTTTAAAGATTGTATCATTGCAGTCCGGAAGTGCCACAACTATCAAGTGTTTGATCGCAAGATGCGCGCACCACCTGCTCCCCTCCATCCCATAATTTCCGTTGGTCCATTCGCCAAATGGGGTATCGATTTTATTACTTGTAACCCTCACTCGGCCGGGGGGCATGCGTATATCATCCTCGCGGTTGATTATTTTACTAAATGGGCCGAGGTGATGCCTACATTCGACGCAAGCGGAAAAACAGCTGTAGTTTTCGTATTCAATCATATTATAACTAGGTTTGGTGTCCCACAAGCAATCATCACTGACCATGGGAGCCATTTTCGAAACATCATGATGACTGAGCTTACAAGCCAGCTTGGTTTGCGCCACGATAGCTCTACTCCTTATTATCCGCAAGCCAACAGTTTGGTTGAGTCTATCAACAAAGTTCTGGTTATCATGATCCGACGAACCATCGGTATTCATCAGTTGAATTGGCACAACATGTTATTTTCAGCGCTATGGGCATACCGAACCTCAGTGAAAACTTCAACAGGGTTCACTCCTTTCTAGCTAGTTTATGGCTTGGAAGCTGTGTTACCCATTGAATGCGAAATCCCATCACTTCAAATGGCTGTCGAATTACTTCCAGCTACTTCCGAAGAGGAGAAGCGTTTATTATACTTAGCTAAATTAGATGAGACTCGACGTGACGCTGCATTGGCAATCGAGACTCACGCTAAGCGAATGAAAGCTCAGTATGATTGAAATGTGACCCCTCGAAGTTTTTCGGAGGGAGACCTAGTGCTATTATATGATCAAGCTAACGATAAGCTAGGTGCTGGAAAATTCGTTCCTATGTGGCATGGACCCTACATTGTAAAGCAAAAGCTAGCAAAAGGGGCTTATGAGCTGGTAGATTTTGATGGGGACTCTTTCGGTAAACCCAGAAATGGACTTTACCTAAAGAGGTATTATGCTTAAATGCTGGGTATGGAGAATTTTTAGTTAGGTTAGGTTTTCTTTCTAGCTAGTATGTTTGTTAGTTTAGTTAGTGTGCTTAGCTTAGAGAGTGTGTTTTTCGTCGTTATTCTGGCTTATCTTGGTTTTACTCTTGATATTGCAGATGTCGATGCCTCTCCAAACATACATTGGATTTGATGATGGTGCTTGTCGTAGTACACGGAATATCTCTTCCGTAGCTTGGGTTATCTATTCACCATCTGACAAGTTAGTTTCTATGCATGGGGTAAGCCTCGGTCAAATGACGAACAACATTGCAGAATGCAATGCAGTGGTTGAATTATTATGTGAATCTATTTCATTTGGAATTCAACGTTTGATAGTGAGGTTAGATTCTGAACTTGTTGTATTACAGCTTAATAGAGTATATGCCATTAGAAATCCTGTGTTATTAAGGTTGTTTTTTAGAGTGCGTCTCTTGGAACGTGAATTTGATTACATTGAATATCAGCATATTCCAAGGTCTTTAAATACATTAGCAGATGCAATTGCTTCTCGAATGTTGGATAGACATTTACGATAATCATGAAAGTAAATTTAAAAACATTTCATCACATATGTTAAATAAGATAAGCCAGTAATAATGATATATATATAGATAGGAGTGTGTCAAAAAATATACATCGTCTTCGATCATAGGTTGAAAAACACCTTATGATCGGCAAAATGATAAGTACAAAAAGCCAAAAATGTCATATGTGTCTACAAAAGTGACTAGCCAATCACTGGTGGTGCTCTCTATACGAGACCACTGCCCGCGCTACCCTACACAAGAACCTCCTAAAAGGTCCTGGGACTGCGACCACATAGCGCTGAAGTCGAATGGGAGTGTCATCTATGGTGGTCTCTGGTATATCCGCCATCAGACGTTCTAGATCCTATTCCAGCTCGGCCAAGGTCTCTGCGGCCGCATCCTGTGGGGCTGGTGCTGGTACAGCTGGTGCTCTCCTCTCAAAAGCCCGGAGGTTGGCTGGACGTCGTGGACCTACATCTGCATTTTGAAAATTTGTACTGTCAGTTTGAGGCGATATATATAAAAACAAAATATATATATATATATATATATATATATATATAATTTGAAAACTCGTAAAAAATGAAATACCTCTGTCATCCCACTGTTCTCCCTGTGGAAGAACCATGTCCGGATCATTCCGAAAATCCACTCCGGCATAAGGAAAGTCCTAAATAGCAAAGACCCGGTCCTCTAACCAGTGAAAATAACCATCAGGGAATCGAACAACTGCCGCGCCCTCGTCAGGATGTCGGGCCATCACCGTAACCCATCGTATCAGCTTAGGCTCCCGAGGTGCCCCAACTGGAACTGTGAGATGCTGAGGGATCAGCATCAGAACTCTCTCTAAGGCAAAGCTCACAACTAGAGGCCCATATCCAAAGGTCTTCAGTTGTCCGTTCTTTGCCCTAGTCAGTTGGCCCTTCATGTTGGCCGACACAGCATCGCACCAGTTGAAGATGGTGCCTCGAAAACAGTCTATAGCCATCCGCATTTGGGACCCGGTGGCAATATGTAAAGCGGCTGCACCGCAAATTCTGGTAACCGTGAAAGCTATAACCTTGAGTTCACGCCGAGAGATGTATTTGATTTCTACACCTTTCGCATGGTTTTGATTGGGTATGCACCAGTCTGCCCGGAGACTAGCAAGGGATTGGCCACCCGGCCTAGTCCCGGCTAGATTGAGTTGCTCGCCCCTATTTGGCAAGCCAGTGAGAAAGTATATGTCAGAGGGCTCTATCTCAAGCTGGTGCCCTCCGATGTAAAAGCATTGCTCATGAATGTTCCATCTCTCAACCGGCCACTCCAAGAATCTCACCTGAGCCCTCATGCCAGGTATGGCCCAGTATTTATATAGTCTGCATGCTTTTAGGGCATCAATGGAAGGTTGGTGATTAATTGCGGCTAAATCAACGTCCTTGTGCTCTCTTTCTCTCCAATCCAACATGGTGAGTGCCCTACACACCAAGAAATAAAGATTAGAATTCATTTGGGAAAATTTAAATGGTTAATTTTGGGGTTTGGGGTTTCAAATTCCGCCCTTCGCGGGGGACGCACCCCGCGTCTAGGACACAGAGCGCCGGTACGCATCTGGCCTGAAGGTGGGCTGCGTACCCCGACCTTCTTCCTGTGTAGGAAAAGGTCGGGGTATGCAGGTCACCCTTAGGGCACCTTCGTACCCCGCAGAGCGGTTTTTAAAACCTAAAACCCCCCAAAAACCAAAACTAAAACCTAAAACAAAATTTTAATCAGATGAAATTGAAAAGGAGGATGTTGTGAAATACCTGGAAGAGACGGCGTTCGATTCTGATGGTCGGATTCTCCGCAATGACCACGGGAAGTTTCTTGCCAAAAGCCCTTTTCTCAACCTCAACAGTAAAATGGTAAAAATGACATGGTAAAAAGTCTTTTTATAGGTTTTTTGGATGAATGAATGCTAGGTTTGTTTATTTTTCACCATGGAAGGATATTTTTCAATGTATTTTTTCCTATCTTAAACAAGTATGAGTAATGTGTCGTTTTTGTGCAGGACAAAGGGATTTAGAGGGAAAATTGTCATTTTTCACGAACCAAAATATCAGAGTCATCTTTTAAGCCCTTTTCTGACTCCTAAAATATGAAAATATTGCCGAGCGTTTCTTTTACACTCATTAAAACGGAATTAAAAGACGGTCCCCTTATAGCTCTTTTCTGACCGTAAAATCAGGAAAATATTGCTGGGTTTTTGTCGTTTCAAACTCGATACTGGAAATAAAATGACGTGTCCTTGATCGCTTTTTACTTTTCAGGTCAGTGGCACTAATTATGAAAGTACTCCTTGGTCGCAAGATCAAGCGGTTCCCCCAGGTATTATTTTATACTTTTTCAGGCTTGAGGGACACAAATCTACGAAAAAGTTCAACTTGGAGTCTTCTTAAGTTTTTCAGACTCTCTAAAATTGAAAAACGCCGAGTTTCTCCTATACTGGACTCGTTAAAATTTTACAGTAAAGGACCTGTTCAATTACAAACAGGAATGAACCACTCCTTCCTAGGGTTCGAATAAAAACTAGGTTGGACTCATTCGAAGGATGAGCTTATAATCAAGCATATGTTATCCTCCCCAAGTTTGTTAAAAATAAAGAGGTACTTTCCAGAAATGGTGGGGGAAAAGAGAGAAGAATGAATCTATATGTTATATTTTGTCTCAGAAGAAACTTTATTACCACTCTTGGACACGACACTTTTCATTCACCTGGGTTGGGAAATACTTTACCTCACAGTTGATCAAACCACTTTGAAAGTCTTCAGCCGGGTTCCGGGGATTAACTTTGAGTCGTTTATCACCAAGCCATCTGTCGTGTCGTTATGTGTTCAAGAGGTCTGCAAGCAAAAATTTCATCTGCAAAATACTTGTCATCCATTTGACCATCCCTAAGTCAGTCCTTACAGCAACATTTCTTCAACTTGAACAATGATTTCGTGTTGTGGGCTTGCCTGCAACGGGTCGCTTTCTATCAACATCAACACATTATCTAGAGAGATGACTTAGAAATCGTCAGTACCTTGAAGTCTGCATGCATCAATGGCAGGTTTCTCGCCTTTGACGTCAGTTTACATCATTGACTTTCGATCGAAGGACTCCGTCAAATGTTCGACATCAACTCATTCATTCACATGTCATGGATTGTACTGGGTACTTTGAGAACCATTGACATTACTGGTGGTCTCTCTCACACTTGCTAACGTTTTACATCATCGACTGGTAATCAAGTGGTTTCTACCATGTTCGACATCAACTAATTTATTCGCATGGCTAGAATCGTACCAATTCGGGAAGTAGAAATGAAGACCCTGGATATAGTTTCCACCATCCAGGCTGCGCGGAGTTTTGTATTCATTATCTAAGTAGACTAATCATAAACAGATGGCTGCGCCCATACTGTGTCTACAAAAGTCTATGATTATGATGTACTGCAAGATCATTCCTGTATCAGAGTAGTTAGTCTGTTAGTTAAAGTTTTGATCTGAGTATGGGAATTCCTACCTCAGTGATGATATAATCTTATACATGTATTTTGTGTTGAAAATTGCAGGTTCTGACCAGGCTCTCCACGAGATAATCCTTTAAATGATAAAGCGCTTCACCCTTCCTAGATAATACAAAACCTTAATCTATTACAGGCTTCACACTTTAGGGGGCAATCTGTTACACTAAAAAATGTCACCATAACTATTTACAGTTAGTATGGCTCTATCAACAGTCATGCTATCCTCTTAGGCAAGTCTTATGCCTCTACTATCCATGTCAAACTCCAAAAAGAAAGAAAGTCTTTATAAATGTATTTATCTCTGGGTACGCAGGTTCTCTCAACCTTACCTGCGGGTACGCACCCAATGTTCACAAAAGCTGCGTACTCGTATGCTCTGTATGTAAAGGGGCAAGTGCGTCCCCCTGTAAAGGTCAAAATGCGCAAGTTTCATCTTCAAAAAGTTACTTGTGGTCATTTCCAGAGCATTCTAGAAGGTTGTTCGACGTGTATTGAGCGCCTCCAGATGGTTCATGTACCCCTATCAAAGAGGAACTTATCCCATCAATAAGGTAGCTATCCCATCCAAAGAGGGGATTATCCCATTGATGGTGGACCTAAATAACTTCCTCTAGAGCACTATAAATACAGGCATTGGGCCAGAAGGAGGGGAGGTTGGAAGCTAAACATTTCTAAGGGTAGATGCTACTGGAATTAGGACTCCCATTTAGAAGCTTGTGAGGAGAGATTGCCATCTTTTCTTGTTCTATTTGGAAGTGGGTGAGCTTTGTCAAAGTAAAGGAGAACTCTTGATGGACCCTGGGAGGGACTTACACAACACCAAGGCTCAGGTTGTAATTGTTCCCTTTGATTCCTATTAATGCAAATGAGTCCATTCTTCTCAATAACTTGTTGTTTATGAGTTGTTTCATGTACTCCTTGGTCTATGTGTTAAATATGTTTTATTCTATGAGATTATCAAGTGCTATTTAATCATTTGATTGTTAGTGGATGCAGGTTTCAAAGTGAAGGAGGAGCTCATCTGGATCAGCGGGGCTGGACTGCTACAACGGCGTTGGACTACAGGTAGGATCTAAACACTTGATTTCTTATATAGTAAATGCATGTTTAGAGAAGGATTGCTCTTGTTTGTCTTGTTTGTCACTAGAGAGTCTTAGGCTCCTAGGGAGGTTGGTTGTGTCCGCACTATTGACTCTTTCCGCCTGACAGTCAGACTAAAAACTTTGGCTATGGAAGCATCTTGTGCACTTTCTTTTTTGAGAAGGTTCCCGCACTCCGCCCCAGGGTAGCAGTTTCCATCAGCACCCCACGCAATCCACGCATGGGCCGGTGGGCTGATCTGATGAAACGTCTAGGGGGTGGGGAGGTCCCAAGAATTGCATTCGACGATTACTTCTTCACCTGGTGGGATCAGCAGATCATCACCGTGGACGACTACCCCTATGCTGGACTGGATTTCCGGGGAGATCCTGATTTAGTGTTGCCACCAAATGCAGCATGGGGCGAGATCGGTAAGATTTTTTTTATTTTATGATTTTTTTGGATTTTTCAAATATAATGATAAATTTTGAAAAATATTTTTTGATGAGATTCAAATGACTGATATGATGATTATGTTCCAGACATTGGGCCTGTACGACCAGATGGATTCCCGCGGCATGGACGGCGTGGCCGAGGAGCCGAAGAGACGGCTGCTGATACAGAACGGACTCTAAACAACGTCCAGCGACACCTGGCGAGACTGAGCTACCAAGTACCGATGGCTATCATAGAGGACCTTCCTCCGCATATGCAGCGTCATGTGGTTGGCATGCCACGTGACTGGGTTCGCATCTTTCGGCGCGTGGCCACTGCTATAGTGACATACTTAGACACTCATCCTGAGCCGAGGCATTAGATATGCCGGATATGATTATGGGCATTTGAGTCCCAATTTTGTATATTTTTGGACACACACACACACACACACACACACACACACATATATATATATATATACAGTTTGACTTTTTGATGCGTGATTTTATTGTGATGAATGATTAATATGCCAGTCTAATGCTTGATTAGTGATAGAATCAGCTAACCAATTATGAGATTTTGGAATATGAAAATAATTAATATAAGTAAATGATCTTTGCAACAACCTCACCCTTAAATACTGGCGATATAAAGATGGATCCCGTACTCGATAAATGTTATTTAATTGAGACACTATCAATTAAGAATAAAGATTAACTACCAACGAGTCGATCTCATGAGAGATTGCCTCAGATAATAAATTAATAACAACAATATACTCAGCCATATTATTTGAAGCAGGACTGATGCACACGCCTCTTGATACCATCAACTGACCAGTTGGATAGTAGAGTACCCAAGCTGCGGAAGCAAGATTCCGAGTGTGCTGACTAACACCATCGGCAAACCCAAAATAAATTAAATCATCCATCAACACCTGCCAAAGCAGACCAAAAAGTGCTGATATCAGAAAACTCTCAATGATATATGTACAAATATACATAAAATACAAAGAAGCCATTGCCTGGTCAAAGCTAAGCAAAGTACTTTTCTAGGTAGAGCCTGTCAGGGGGCTCCGCCAACCTACTCCTGGGGATGTTTATAGGTACGATGATCGAACCAATCAATATACTCTCTTCAGAAAATGAATGTGTTGGAGCCAAAGGGACCGTACAAACATCACTAGTTGAATTGAAGGACCGAGATTCGACTTCATGCACAGGGGAATGAAAGTGTAACCGATGATGTAAATCTTCCAAAGGTCGATCTACGGCCGTCATTTCTTCGAATACCGCTTCATCCAATGGAAAAACAATATCCGAGCAATCCAATGCAGAGGTGGAATCAAGGGTCCGAAAATGAGCCACATCACCATCTATCTCTTTCCCTGAGGAAGAAGTAGAATAGTTATCTGCAGAGTTATCTATAGATTCATATCTAAGCTCTACTGCAGATATAAGAGATTCTATTCCACCCACCTCGTCATCACCTGATGTGGTCACAGATGAAGTTAAGGTTCCAGGATTCAAAGAATAAGGAGTTTGGACAAACTCTCTCCGTAAAGGATCCCTGGAGGATGAAATTGTATCTATAGCAGCTGTAGGAGGGGGAAGATTAAACGTACCCATCAATGAAGAGTACATCCCGACTCCTAGACTCTCAGTAGGCACACGAGGATTACCCACTAAAGGAATAGTAGAGTCAGAGTTTGCTTGAGGATCAACTGGACAATAGTCCAATTGGTCAACCTTAACGATTTTCCCCTCATGAGGAAAGCAAATGACACGAAACAGAGTCGACACCACGGCATCCATCTCGTATACCCTGTTCCTTCCTAATAGGAGATTATAGTCTAGGTTAGCATCTATGATCTCTACTTCACTATTAACGACCTTTCCTCCAACACATACAGGAAATGCCAGGATAATCTCGTATGGCCTATGAGAATGACCATCAAATTCTATCAATAGGGTGGGTGAAGGAACAACCGACAATGATCCAATGGCCTTCCAGCATGATATAGACATGACACACATGGAAGCTCCCTCATCTACAACCGTTCGAAAAATATTCGTTTTCTGGTAGGTAGACTTTATCTGGAAAGCCATATGATGAGGAAGTCTCTTTTTGACATTACTCATATCAAAAGTGAGAGCTAAAGAATTACTTGGATCCACTGCCCCCATTGCCGATAGAAAGGCACTTCGTTGAGCAGGACATGACTGGAGAACCTCTAACGCGGACATAGCACATGGAATCTGAGCCAGATCCTCCACAATGGAGTAATTCTAGGCGGCCCTAATATTAGGATTGATAGTCGCACATTTTGCGGAACCTTTCGGTACCCGAGGTATAATCTCGACAGAAGGTCGCTCAGTATGAAGTGGGTTGTTAGTTTCGGGAACTGATTTACCCTTGGAAGTTTCACCTTCACCATAATCGCGTGACCGTGTGGTCACATTGGCATGAGTACCCTTCATGAAAACATTGATGACTTGTCCCCATCCTGGTTGCCCCCTGCGAAGGTACCAAGGTTTGAACTCGCGCCAGCAAGAAGTTGTTGCCCTTGGGGAAAAGGGTTGGTTAACACAGCCTGAGAACTAGAAGTTCCTTGCTGCCCTAACAAGCACTGAGCATCTTGAATCTTGGGGCAGAGATGAGTTAGATGGCCTCCATTGCACAATTTGCAAGGAAACCTGACTTTCTTTCTCGACCCATTTCCACCACCACCGGCGTTGTTGCTGGATTTATTTGCATCAAGCTTCCCATCCTGGTTCTTTTTCTTACCTCGTCCTTTCTTTTTCCCATTGGAATTTTGATTTCCTTTGCGATTATCGGATTGTACGACATTTATTAAAGAAGTTTGGGAAGCGGGGGGATTAGACGATGTGACTTGGTTGCTAGAAGCAGTTTACAAGGACAACTTCTGCAATTGATTCAACAAGTTCACAGTAGTTTTGTCTACTGAACCGACGGTACCATCTGCGTGCGGACCTGGCTTCGACTTAGCTACCTCAACCTTAGATCCAAGAGCATCTGGCAAGTACTTTTGTAGGATCCCAGACGGAGAGTAGATCAATTCTATTTGCTGGGCCCTAAAAATGGCTTGCTCTTCAGAATAGACCCCAGACATGGAGTCATCCTTGGAGATCTCGGGTTGTAAAGACTTCAAAAAGCACTCGAGATGGTACTCCGGAGGGATTTCGGCTTTAATGAGCCTCTTTCTCCGTCTCCATTCCTGAATATGATCAGAAATGTGGGTTGCCTTATCCTGACGAAAGGTGGCCAGAATTTCAATTCCGGCATCATAGCGGACAGGCAACTAGAAGTGATTTAAGAAAATATTGGCTAAGTCAGCGAACGATGTAAAGCTGCCCCCTAGCAACTCTATATACCATTTGGCCACATTCCCAGTCAAGGTGCACTGAAAGAGTCTCAACCTAATTGAGTCATCGATAAGGGAGTTAGATGAGCACCACAGATGGAATGTGGTTACATGGTCGCCTGGGTCTTCACCACTCTTCCCTTCGAATTTTGGAATGTCCGAAGGGAGTTTGGTTGGGACCGGAGGCTAGGCCGGATTGTACCTGATTGGGTCATTTGTTAACTTAGTGAGATTTGGCAAGTTTAACGTTGCCAGAAACGGAAGTCTAGGAGGACCTTGGGGATTCCATCCAGACTGGGCAGAACTCCCAAATCTCTGAAAAGATTGTCCTGGAATTTGGGAGGCACCAGGCTACCCGAAGTGACCAGTAGAATCGGCTGAACCAAAAGGAAAGCCTTGTGGTCCAGCAAAATTTGGAATTTGACCAACTCTGGCCGTATAACCTCCATAACCAGAAAAGTTTCCTCCTAAAGGATTGTAGGGAGTTGATAACCCCTGATACGGATTCCAAGCTGAAGCAAGGGGAGGAATACTTTGAAACATGCTAACCATGGAGTACAGCCTATTTCCTTGTTGGTCGTTAAACGAAATCCCAGTTCCCGCGCTACTAACCCCAGGGGTATTCCAACCTTGGAAAGGATTGTTGCTTTGTCCTACAGAAGAAAAAGGCATGGATCCTACCGTCGGGTTGGAATGTGGTATATGACCACTTCCGAAAGGAAAACCCTGGAATGAAGCCGATCCTCCCATCATGGACGTAGCGGCACTAAACGGAACCGATGGAATACCCTGTGATTGGGTGCCAAAAGGAAAGAGTCCAGTACCAAAAGCATTGGTTTGGGCATTTCCACTCGTGGACGGAATGGAGGTAGACCCAACTAAAGATGTGCTAGCAAAAGATCTGAACAAGGAAGCAGAGGGGATGGAAATGGTTCCTCACCCTTGCACCGATGTTGGGGTTTGCATAGACGTAGCACTCGTAGAATCCATGCTTCCAATAGTGGTCATCGATGGTAAGCGCGTAGCGTAACCTGGACTTGACGGTCTATGCGTCAGAGTCCCGACGTATTGTAATACGTCTGGATGACTAGATGGTAGTGGAGAATTTGGAGCCACTAATGACTCTGAAAGTTATTCTACCTCTATGTTATCCTCCGCTTGAAAGCGAACTCAAGAAAGGACTGGAGTGTCCCTCTCTTGCTCAGAAGTGTCAGGCCTTGCTTGGCCGCTAATATCCCCGAGAGGAGGATCAATCCCCGATGCGTCAACCGGTGTGGGACGGAACCCACCGGTAGTATTGCCTCTGTGCCTTCTAGGAGAAGGCTCTAAACTTGGTGGCGAGAGACCACGAAGTCTTCGAGACCATCTTGGAGATCGGTCAGCCACTTTGAATTTTTTGTTATGATCTAACTAAAGACTCAAAAAATTAAAAGCTAGGACACCTAGGAGCACAGAGCACACACTATAAAGTCCCTAAAGATACAGCCAGTCAAACAACTTCCAAGTATTTCCGCTCTGGGTGATTAAGACCGGACACCAAAATACGAGAAAGTGAAATAAGGGGCCTTCCGAAGATAGTCTGGGATGATGAGGGCCCAGTCCTATCAGCGAAGGTATCAGAGGAAGTTACGCTGACCTCCTAACAACAATCTGCGCCGGTGCAAGCCCCCAAGCTTCGCAAGGGTGCCCTCCAGTAGTACTGTCGAGAGTGATGCAACGTCAACCTCAGGTGCCACGGGATTCCCCTCTGTAGTTCCCTAAGAGAAGCAACTATGGATACCAACTCGTCACAGAAGCGAGGCGGAACAGTCCTGAGGTAAGTTCGGACAAGTAGGAGAGGGGGTATCTCTCTTCCCTGTCTTCACAAACCCTCGTGCTTAACTCCCAGATCCGGAGCTTTCCTGGTCTTCCTAACGCTATTGGATTTTCTCTCGTTATTCAGACTCCTACGTTTGACGTTTATATTGCCTTGGAGAGTTAACTCTCCACTCGCCTAATCCAAGGCCCTAAAATTCTAATCTTGTTTGTGTAACTGACTAAAACAAAAATTTCTAGTGAATTTTAGTTAGCGCTTGATTTTATTAGGTTGTTCTTTAAGTCACAAGGTAACGGAAGTGAAACTAGTGGTGTTTTTTGACGCAAAAGAAATTAATAAAAACTTAACTACATGTGCCTGCACTTTTTTGTTTTTCGATGAAAAGCAATTTCTACAGGGTTCAGAGGTACTTCCAATAAAACAAATTTTCTTTTTCTTTTCGCTAATGCACACTTCACACTCCCAAAAGTTAACAAAGCTATATATGCCTAAAAGGGGATGAAAATCTATCCTAACGCAACAACTATATGTGGATGCAAGATTAAAAACTACTCTAAAAACAAAAATGAAAGTTGCTTGTTTATCAAACGTTATCTTGCCACTTAAGATGCCTAGATGGAATATGAAATGTTTCCATTCATTTCGTCTAAACACTAAAAACAAGTTCTAAGACAAACATAAAGCACTTTCACTTCTCTAAAAGGAAACCAAATGAAAAACAAGTTCAAGAAAGCAAAACTAAGATTTTCAAAAGATTTTCTTCAAAGCAACAAACAAAAAGTCTTTTCAAAAAATGCTCTCAACAACACTGAAACTTGTGATTGAAGAATAGGCAATTAAACACTTTTGCGAATCAACACCACTTAATGGATGAAAACCCAACAAAAATAAATGTGTTTGAAATTTCTCTTAACAATCAAAAGCAGTAATGAAAGCCTTGGCAATGAAAACCAAAAAGATCAAAAAGACAAATTCCAAGAAAGTGTCAAACAACAAATTTCATGAAACAAAGAAGCAGATGGTCACAAAAAGCGATTTTGTCAAGCAAACAAAAAATTCATCAAAAGCAAGATTAACACAAAGATTTAATTCAATATTCCTACCCTGATGAAACAGAGCAGCCAAGATTCCTAGGCAGAAATCTTGCGTGCCTTAGCAAAAACGATGATGCTTGCAATCAACAGAAACCAAACCAACACTCCTTATGAGAATTCAGGACGAGATTCTCACTATGAAACAAATAACTGATACTGGAAAATAACTGTTTCAGACTAACTCAAACCACCAGACAAACCTTCAGAGGCCAAAAATATTTACAAATCTTGAAAATTAGAATATATACGCGACTGTACTATAGTACAGATTGTGTGTATACACGACTGTGTTTGAGGAAACCTGCGTATACGCAGGTTCACTCAAAGAAACAAGCGTATATACGCTTCTGTATCTAAGAAAAACAACGTATATGAAAAGCTTCAAGAAAAATAAAAAAGACAAACTGAAGAAACTGGCAAAGCTTAAAGTTCAAGAACAGACCAGACAGTAACAACAAGCAGACAAGGCAGCTGAGCCCTGATTGGCTTGAAAAACACCCAAACTAGGAACAACAAGAGTGTTGTCCCCAGCGGAGTCGCCAATTCTGGTAGAGGGAAAAACTCCCCTAGGGCTTTTTGGGTGAAACCCTAGCAGACTGAAAGTTGTCTATTCAAAGAAACATACATTCATGCAGCCATTATGCTATTATAAGCAAATTCTATGATAAGGGTACGTACCTTTAGTCCTAAGTTTGAGAAGGCCTTTAGGGTCCAAACCCTTCTTGGAGTTCCCTTCTTCTCTTTTGTCCTGCAAAACAACCAATTCAAAGAACACAACAGTACATGGACAAAACTTATAAAGAAACCATCTTCATGTTACAAAGAAAGGTAGTTGGTTATGGAATCCAACCAACCATTTACACATGAATATTATTAACATAAAGAGGATTCAATTCAGGAACCAAGACATGTGTTTCTTTTATTATAGACAAATAAAGTACATAAAAAGGAATATGTTCACCTGAGTCACCTTCAGCAAGCTCCAAGCAAAGCTTCCTTCCGGATCCGTTCCAGCCTCAAGCCTCTAACAAATCTCCTTCCATGACTCTCTCCATGATGTCATAAATGGTGGATGAACATCAACACACAAGGAAACAAAGGTCTGTACAAAATGGGGGAAGTGCAGAAGGCACAAGAGACTTCAGACCTGCTCAAGGGGAAAATCTCAGCATAATAACCTTTCTCTCTATTCTCTCCTCCCTTAGGCCTTCCCTTTGAGGTATTTTTATACTATCTCCAAAGTAGTTTCTTAGTTAGGAGTTGGTTGGGAACAGTTGGGCCATGGGCACTAACAGGTGATCAGCAGGTAAAACCCGCGATCTCCGCCCGAAAAGAAGGAATTTTATTTTTTTTTAAGTGTTTTAATACATACACACCGGTTGGATATACACAGACCCGCGTATACACGCATTTAACTCAGGGCAATGTCGTGTATAAGGAATAAAACACTGTTTTTTAAATTTTAGGACCAGGTCTGGAAGGAGGGGTTGCCCTAGGCCATGAGTACAGCATCACAAACCATAAGAGTGAGATTTGGAGCTATAACATTATGATAACAACAACTTAATCTAGGAATTAAACTCGATGCTTGACAACTGCTTCTCCTTAACTTTGACCTTGGTAATGTCCATAACCCTCCTGCTGGCCTTTAATAACTTCTCCTTTATCTACCCTAAAAACTAGGAATATGTCCCCTGCACTATAGCCTTGGTCTTCAATGATGTTCCTCGAATATTTTGATGTCAAAACTAGCCCCTTTAATTATCTAACATATGTTAAGTTAGCCATAGAACCCTGCTCTTTCACTTGTGCAAAAATTAAACTCCTTGAAGGTGCATGAAGAATATCAATTTGGATGTGCTATGAAACTAACTGTTGTTTCTCTAGCACAAAACTTTGCTTTTACATATATCCTTTATCCTTTGAGTTTTTTCCTTGTTTGAGCTTTAAAATTTCATAAGTTACCTCCTCACATTCTCCAGCAGCATCATTCTCAAAAAATAACCACTTCTTTCCATTGAGAATTGATCAAAACATCAAAACTGCACCTACAACAGTTTCATAGTGCAAGTTGAGTCATCAATTTCTCCCACCTCATAATGAATTTAAAGAAACTGAGAGATGGTTTTGTAGCTAGAGAGCTTATGAAGAGAAACCTCTTTCAGAATTATAAAATGCTATTGTATTTGGCCAGAAACTGATCATGATTTGAACTACTAAAAAAAAAAAGAGTTTTTCTCTCAATGACTTTCGACAGTTTTGTAGCGCAAGTGGGGTCATCAATTTCTCCCAGATCATAATGCATTGAAAGAAATTGAGAGAGGTTTTTGTAGTTAAGTATGTTAGGAAGAAATTCAGTGTTCAAAAATGAGTTTTAAATGTCTCAGGAACCCCCTTGGAAGTTGACTTCTAAAAACAGAAAAAAGAGCATACACAACAGTTTCATAGCACAAATCACCTTTTTTAAAATAGCTGTGCTACGAAACTGTGGATTCCTATGTGATTGCAAACATTTAACCCTAAAATTAATGGAATGACTACTAAATGGAAAATGTGACCTATTTGACCATAAAGTGAACGTCAAGGACTTTATTTGGAAATGAAAGATGACATTTTAAGACTTCAAACCCTATCGCTTACCCTTTTATCAAGACTAAAAATACCTTTAGACCTCCTTGAAAACATGACCAAAAGTAGAGTTGACACGATGATGTCTTGAGAATTTTTGCGTGATAACAGTGGCTCCACTAGGGATAGTGTGCCCTAGTGATACACTAAGAGCTGGTAGCTCCAGTGCTGCTATCCATCCTTTAGAATAAAATTCTAAAATTTTGCCAACCTTCTCCTGGATGATCATTGTAGAAGAAACAAATCTGTATCTACTGAAAAGATGCTCAGTCAAATTTGAGCTTATTCACACACTCCTACCTACCTTATCAGCTGTATTCTCCATTTGTAGCTCAAGGAACATGAAACTTCCAGTGAAGCCAGTCATTGATCTGATCTGACACTTGAATCTCTTGATTATGCTTGAAGAAAAAATAAAAATGATACTGAAATAACTGAGGCATCATGAGATGTAACTGATCTTCAAGATGAAAATATAACTGGAAATCTGAACAGTAAATCTTTTCCATGTAATCAACTATAGGGTCAAAAAAGACATGAATAGTTTGACGATTCTCATAACATTCTATATCTTTTGACAACTGATTCTCGGCACAAAATTCCTTTGATATGCTATCCAACTACTTTTCTGAATGATTCCCACAAAAAATGTAATTTTCCTCATTATTATGATCATTCATTGATGTAAGCTGCTGCAAAGTATGACATAAAAAATCAACCTTTTCCTCTGCATGAGGGTTATAAAAGCTATCTTCCAGTATTTCTTCTTGGTGTTTGCAATGATTTTCATACTCTTTATGATCAAAAGTCTGGCAAGTTTGCTGCATCTTTACATTAATCTCAAAGGATGTAACATGGTCTTCATATGTAAACCCCTGCTGATTTTCATGTTGCATTTTATGGGATGTTATCCTTTCTTCTTGGTGTTGAAATGTATTGTTATGAAGATCCTATAAAATTTCTTCATCCATGAATTCATCATCATCATAACAATCCTCAAAATATTGAATAAAACTCATAGAATATTTATACCAATCTTTGACCAGCAATAAGGAGGGATTACACTCTTTATACATCTCATAGAATACATCATGGAAATTAACAAGAGAATATAATGAACCATTTTCCAAGTCTTTATACCAAGACCATGCTTTTCCTTCTAAAGTGGTAATAAACATATTCATGAGATAATCTTCAAGGAACTAAACCTTAAGACTGTGTACATGCATATGGAACCTAACCAAATGAAGAGCAACATTGTCTTTCTGTTCATCTTTGAATATTGGAAGATGATCTAACCATTCAACCTTTGGCATGGGATTTGGAAAACTAGGGATATGAGACTAATTCATAGGGGCATACCTGGCATTCATTCTTGCAATGGCACTCATCTTGAAACTTCATCAAGCTATTGATATTCTAGCAGTGGATTCACCTTCCATTTTTTTATTTGATGTGTGGAGTGACCAAGGTAGATGCAGCCTCAGACAGCTTCCTTAGCTCCTGCTACCTTCAGAAGTTCAGCTGCTTGATTTCGGGAATGAGTAATCTTCAGGCGCCTGGTAGACACACCAAAATGTTATCACAAAACCAGACCCTGATAGGCTACTGATTAGGAAGACTTTGAGTAACTATTTCAAACAAATCTTTTGGCTGAGGCTTAGCCTCCTCAACTTGAGAGGGCTCTCTCACTAGGTTAAATATTTTAATTTAAAGATTAGATGGCTAACTCTATGGAAAAAAAATAAAAAAAAATGTATAAATGGTTGAAATACCAATCAACAAACATCTATTGGGCTATGGAGTCAAAGTATGTTTTAGTACAACAACAAGATCAACTTAACATGGAAGTCAAGGCATAAAGAGTCTTAATATATCAGCAAAACAGAGACATAATGCAAGGAACACAGTTTATAAACACATGAAGGAAGTTAGAGCATTATCAATGAATTCTAAGTAACATGTGTTTATACCACTACAAGTAAGTAGATGAAGAAAGCCATGAGAAAATCAAACATTAAAAACCCTCTCTAAATCCTGAGTAGTGAAGCCAATATCTCCGTATTAACATGAAAATATACAGTCTCATACAATAACACAGTGTGCTTATTTCTTTTGAAAATTTCCAACCCTTGAGGAATTCCACCTCTTGTATTTTATAGAGTTATCATTACAATCTTGGATTCCATAATCCAACTTGAGGGGAATTCAAATTTCCTAGCTTGACACCTATTCATACTTAAAACAGAATATTAATTACAAATAATAGTTGACTGACTGCCTTAGAGTCATAATACATTTATGAGTACAACTCCTTATTGTGATAAAAACAACCTAATCTAGGAATTAAACTCGATGCTTGACAGCTGCTCCTCCTTAACTTCGACCTTGGTAATGTCCATAACCCTCCTGTTGGCCTTTAATAACTTCTCCTTTATCTGCCCTGAAAACTAGGAATATGTCCCCTGCACTATAGCCTTGGTCTTCAATGATGTTTCTCGAATATTATGATGACAAAACTAGCCCCTTTAATTATCTAACATATGTTAAGTTATCCATAGAACCCTGCTCTTTCACTTGTGTAAAAATTAAACTCCTTGAAGGTACATGAAGAAGGTCAATCTGGATGTGCTACGAAACTAACTGTTGTTTTTGTAGCGCAGAAATTTGCTTTTACATATATCCTTTATCCTTTGATTTTTTTCCTTGCTTTAGCTTTAAAATTTCATAAGTGACCTCCTCACATTCTCCAACAACATCATTCTCAAAAAATAACCGCTTCTTTCCTTTGAGAATTGATCAAAACATCAAAACTGCACCTACAACAGTTTCGTAGCTCAAGTTGAGTCATCAATTTCTCCCACCTCATAATTAATTTAAATAACCTGAGAAAGGTTTTTGTAGCTAGAGATTTTATGGAGATAAACCTCTTTCAGAATTATAAAATACTGTTTCATTCGGCTAAAAACTTATCATGAAGTGAACTACTAAAACTAGAAAACATAGTTTTTCTCTCAATGACTTTCAACAGTTTTGTAGTGAAAGTTGGGTCATCAATTTCTCCTAGCTCACAATGAATTTAAAGAAACTAAGAGATATTTTTGTAGTTAAGTATGTTAGGAAGAAAAACCTCTTTTATTTTTCAAAAATGAGTTTTCGATGGCTCAGGAACCCCCTTGGAAGTTGACTTCTAAAAACAAAAAAAAGAGCATACACAGCAGTGTCGTAGCGCAAATCACCTTTTTTGAACTAGCTGCGCTACAAAACTGTGGATTCCTGTGTGATTGCAAAAATTTAGCCCTAAACTTAATTCAATGACTACTAAATGGAGAATTTGACATATTTGACCATAAATTGAACCTAAAGGACTTTATTTGGAAATGAAAGATGACATTTTAAGACTTCAAACCCTATCACTTACACTTTTATCAAGACTAAAATGACCTTTAGACCTCCTTGAAATCATGACCAAAAGCAGAGTTGACACGATGATGTTTTGAGAATTTTTGGGTGATAACAGAGGGAGAGGGTGGACGTGAGTCTCAGGTTCAAAGGGAATAGTCCCAACTCTGCTAGAGACACACAACACAGCAAGACATGCGCAACTTCCAGCGGAGTAGTCCACACGGATGCAGAAGTCATAAACAAAAGGTGAACAGATAGCACATACAACACCCGACATAATAGTCCATGAGTGTGATGGGAATTATAACAAGTTTACAAGAATGAATCTATCGAGTGTTCGGCGAGGTCGCCAATACGGGCGAGATAGCATTAACAACTGATACAACAAATTTCCAATAGCATATGTACTAAAACAACCAAAATAGTTCAATTGTCTTAATATAGGTTAAAGAAACATGCATTACAAGCATTCCAAGAATAGTCTTACAAACAAATACAATACATGAGTGAAAATGTGATATCCTGTTAATAGTCTTCTGAATTAAGCGAAAGTTCCAAGACACATCTATACACCATTACATCACTAACCTTGATAGTGGGGCATTGGAGCCACTGATTGCTCCTCAAAGAAAAGGTTACAGACTCTAAAGGCTATGTGGGAGGAGCCAAGGTGAAAATTCTTTTGCATGTACACATGAGGGGTGTATATAGCCAAGGGTGAAACTGACCCTTGTGACTGTTCAAATTCACTCATGACTATTTGACTTACATGACTCTTCAACTTTACATGTGGGTCTCTTGGACTTCCACATTACATTACATTGCATAGAATAGTAT
Organism: Pinus tabuliformis; assembly: GCA_031772625.1. NCBI lineage: Eukaryota > Viridiplantae > Streptophyta > Pinopsida > Pinales > Pinaceae > Pinus > Pinus tabuliformis. The sequence goes on along the minus strand of CM062806.1, from coordinate 818,332,660 downwards.
GGCCCACAGTAGTGATGTGGCCGAGATGACTCGACATGATAGAGCTGGTATGTTCAAGCTATTGGTGGTGTCCATGTCAAACTGCAGTGCCACTGAGTGATGAATGTGCTCTTGGTGTATCATAGCTTCAAATTTGCATGGCAAGGTGTGCGGAGTATTCGATGGTATTTGTGTTCACTTGATGTTACACTTGCATGTCTCTCCTTCGCTTGTGCTTAGCATGCTCCATGTTTTTATACATTTGTGAACAAGACTCGTAGGATGTGCTCCTTGTTCATCTCGTTCATCATCGTGCCATGTCTCATCTGTGTACCTATATCTGCAATCACTAATGACGAGATGACATCAAATCTAGAAATCTCTTAGTCTAGCATGATGAATTATCTTCTTTTTTTTTCAGATGCAGGTGACCAGGAGAGAGGACAAGGCTCTGAAACTATGCAGAGCACATTTCAGGACGGGATGCAGACTCTGGGCATTATTTATAAAAATTTCGTAGAGGTCACTAGGAGGCTGGGATGGGCACTCCGGATCAGCAGTGACTGTTTGTGTGATCTGGCTCGGTTGGAGGTAAGATCTACACAATTTTTCCATGGAGACAGTGCAAGCACCAAGGGGACATTGCAGTCAAAACTACATAGATTCTTTGGGGAGGCTAGCAGCGGGCTATGGGAGCTTGCTAGCTAAAACTGCACAGAGCTGGGAGGCTGGCCTGCAGGACATTCTTACGCAGTTTCTTGGCTGAGCGGGATGGTGGGAAACTGGGAGACAACCTATGAAAACTACACATTTTTCAAGAGGAGTAGCAGGCTGGCTGACAAGCTGACTGGCTGACAGAAATACGCAAATTTTGAGGATAGTGCAGTGATAGGCTGCAGGTGTCTATCCAACATGTCTGTACAATTTCTTTAGTTAACAGAGGTAGGCATGCTTGGCAGATTCTGTGCAATTTTTTGGAGGAGTGAGGCCCAAGGTCACTACCTGGTCAAACTCTCTGTCTGACCAACTGGAGACTTGATAGATTTTCTTGCAGGTAACGCAGATTGAGATGGCTTACTGAGATACTTCTACATTGTTGTGGGTGATAGTCAGTTGGGTCGACTCCAAGATTGCATAGTGCAGAATGCCTAGGAGGAAACCTCAAGCTCTGTTTAATTCTAGCCAGTATTACATCATCACTGAGGGTTGACACTACGTAGTGCAACTCAATGGAGGTTTGGCTATTGGGGGATGGTCCGGTCGATAAAGTTTCAGAAAAATGACTAAGTGTGTGAGCGAGTGAACTTGTGCATGCATGACCTTGCAAACACACACTCAACATGACTCAACGACAAGACACCTCGAACCATCAAGACAAGATACACTCAATGTGACTGAATGACGGGTGTGATTGACAAGCGCGACACTTGAGATAGACATTCAGACGACCATGACGACACTTCCGTGTCAGTTCTTACAACATTGTGTGTGAGTGCGATAAATGTTTACATAGAGAGCTTAACTCAAACACAATCTTCAGCATCACCAGAACGAGGTCACAAGCATGACATAGAAATCAACGTGCTGAAGACGATAGTTGGTCAAACAAGTGAAAAGGAAACAAGACATGTAGAAGAAACACATACAATGACTTTTTGTGTTTGCACATATGCATGTTACTAAGAACGGGAAGATATGACAATGGCAAGTAGTCCTACAAACTCAACTAAGAGGTGTACTTTGAAAAGTGTTCTTTACTTACCATACTTATGCTCAAGATGATGATGCATCCGACGAAGTTTGCATGTGGTCCTGATCTTTTCCATTACTTGGTTCCTTGGTCCTTCTCCTCAAATCCTTGGAAGTGATTTCAACATGTCATCTTTTCATGTAGTTACTGAGAGGTAGACCTACGCAATTTTAGCAAACAATGACTATTGTTGTAATGAGGCCTTTGGAGGCTCATCTGCATAGTTTCTGCATGCAAGACAGAGAGGGAAGCTTGGAAAACACTGCGCAATTTTGAGGCACATGACACTTCTACGTAATGGTGGTCCTAGGAGGAAACCTCTACGCAATTTCTGAGTGCATTGCAACCGGACTGCTCTGCGCATTTCTAGAGAGCAGTGATGGTTGCCTGACTGCTCTGTGCATTTTTTGAGAGCAGTGTTGGTTGGGGTCTCTGTGAGCTATGGGATTTCAGTAGGAAAGGGAGGTGTCGTGGCGGAAAAAGTCATTTGGGCTGACACAACTGACCTCCCTAGGAGTTTACACTCTCTAGCGACAAACAAGACAAAATGGAATGATCTTTCTCTAAATATACCTTTTATGACATGAAAAGTACAAGTGTTTAGGCTTACCTTATTCCAAAACGCTGTTGTTGTAGTTCGTCCTTGCCAATCCGGATGAGCTCCTCCTTCAAGTCAATTCCTGCAACCACAAACAATCAAACAATTACCGAGCACTTGTATTTCATATAATAAAACATACATTCAACATGCAGACCAAGGAACACATGAAATAACTCATTAACACAAGCTATTGAGAAAAATAAACCAGTTTGTATTAATAACGAAACAAAGAAACTCTTACAACCTGGCCTTGGTGTTGTGCAAGTTCCTCCCAGGGTCCATCAAGTGTTTTCCTCTACCTTGACAAAGCTCACCCACTTCCGAGTAGAATCATGTAAAGACAATCTCTCCTCACAAAGGTTCTAATGGAAGACCTAAATCCTGCAGCATTTACCCAAAGAAAATGTATAGCTCCAACCTCCCCTCCTTCTGGCTCAATGCCTTTATTTATAGTGCTGTAAAGAGGTTATTCAGGTCCACTATCAATGGGATCATCCCCCTCTATGGGTGGGATAGCTCCCTTATTGATGGGATAAGTCACCTCTTAATAGAGATACATGAACCAACTGGAGGCGCATCCATTTCATCAAACCGACCTCTAGAATGTTCTAGAAGTAACCACAAGTAAATTTTTCAAGATAAAACTTGCGCATTTTTCCTTTTACAGAAGGAAGCACCTGTCCTTTAACATACAGAGCGTCCATGGACGCAGTTTTTGTGAACATGACCTGCGTCCCCGCAGGTAAGGCTAGAGAGAACCTGCGACCCCAGAGATAAACATAGTTTTTACAAGACTTTCTCTCTTCTTTGAGTTTGAGATGGATAACAGAGGCATAAGAATTGCCTAAGAGGGTAGCATGACTGTTGATTTGAGCCATACTAACTGTAAGTAGTCAAGGTGACATTTTTTAGTGTAACAGATTGCCCCCTAAAGTGCGAAGCCTGGAATAGATTGGTGTTTTATAATTCTAGGAAGGGTGAAGTGCTTTATCATTTCAAGGATTGACTTGTGGATGTCCTGGTTGGAACCTGCAATTTTCAACACAAAATACATGTATAAGATTATATCATCACTGAGGTAGGCATTCCCATACTCAGATTCAAAACTTTAACTAATGGACTAACTATTCTGATACAGGAATGATCTTGCAGTACATCATTTTTATAGACTTTTGTAGACACAGTATGGACGCAGCCATCTGTTTATGATTAGTCTACATAGATAATGAATACAAAACTCCTCGCAGCCTGGATGGTAGAAACTAGATCCAGGGTCTTCACTTCTACTTCTCGAATTGGTACGATCCTAAACATGTGATTAAATGATTCGATGTCGAACATGTTAGAAACCACTTGATTACCAGTCGATGATGTGAACTGTTAACAAGTATGAGAGAGACCACCAGTAATGTCAATGGTTCTCAAAGTACCAAGCACAACCCGTGAAATGTGAATAGATGTTCTGATGTCGAACACTTCACGGAATCCTTTGATCGAAAGTCAATGATGTAAACTGTCGTCAAAGGCGAGAAACCTGCCATTGATGCATGCAGACTTCAAGGTACTGTCGATTCCTAAGTCATCTTTCTAGATAATGTGTCGATGTCGATAGAAAGCGACTCGTTGCAGGCAAGCCTGCAACACGAAATCATTGTTCAAGTTGAAGAAATGTTGCTGTAAGGACTGACTCAGGGATGGTCAAATGGATGATAAGTATTTTGCAGATGAAAGTTTTTCTTGCAGACCTCTTGAACACATAACGACACAACAGATGGTTTGGTGACGAATAACTCAAAGTTGATCCCTGAACCCGGTTAAAGATTTTCAAAGTGATTTGGTCAACTGTGAGGTAAAAGATTTTCCAACCCAGGTGAAATGCAAAAGTGTCGTGTTCAAGAGTGGTAATAAAGTTTCGTTTGAGACAAAAGGTGACAAATAGGTTCATTCTTCTCTCTTTTCCCCCACCATTTCTGGCAAGTACCTCTTTATTTTTATCAAGCTTGAGGAGGATAACATATGCTTGGTTATAAGCTCATCCTTCGGACAAGTCCAACCTAGTTTAAATTCGAACCCTAGGAAGGAGTGGTTCGTTCCTGTTTGTAATTGAACAGGTCCTCTACTGTAAAAGTTTTAACGAGCCTAGTATAAGATAAACTCGGCGTTTTTCAATTTTAGAGAGTCTGAAAAAACTAAAGGAGACTCCACGTTGAACTTTTTCGTAAATTTGTGTCCCTCAAGCCCGAAAAAGTATAAAATAATACCTGGGGGAACCGCTTGATCTTGCGACCAAGGAGTACTTTCATAATTAGTGCCACTGACCTGAAAAGTAAAAAGCGATCAAGGACACGTCGTTTTATTTCCGTATCGAGTTTGAAACGACAAAAACCCGGCAATCTTTTCCTGATTTTACGGTCAGAAAAGAGCTATAAGGGGACCGTCTTTTAATTTCGTTTTAACGAGTGTAAAAGAAACGCTCGGCAATCTTTTCATGTTTTAGGAGTCAGAAAAGGGCTTAAAAGATGACTCTGCGGTTTCACTTTTTCGTAAGTTTTAACGAGTTCGAAAAAGGAATAAAAATGTACTCATGGTTTTCACTTTTTCGTAAATTTTAATGAGTTTGAAAAAGGGATAAAAATGTACTCATATGGCCGACTTTCAATTTAGTTTACGAGCAGGAAAAGACGGAAAGATCTCGACATTTTCATTTGTTTTACGAGAATGAAATATAGCAAAATAATCTCGGGATTTTCATGAGTTTAACGAGTCTTGAAAATAACTAAAACTGACTCGAGATAGGTTTCATTTTTACAAAAGCTTGAAACAGATAAAAACTATGCTTCAAAGTAGTTTCATTTTTACACAAGCTTGAAACAGAGAGAAAACTGTGCTTGATGCCCCCTAAGCGTAACTGTTAGAGCGCATGCCCCCCAGCTTCATTTCATTCAACCAGCTGGATGAAATGAAGGTTGAGTTACGAGATCATTTGAAAGACTGGACCTAAAACTGCAAGAAAATTACACAAAAACTGAAATAACTAACCTAAATATACAACTTAACATTTACGAGATCTAGTCAATCTCTCGACTCAATCAGAGGAGGATTTGTTTCATTTTTTAACGAGCTTGACACAGGAAAAGAACTATGCTCGGATTCGGTTTCATGTTTACACAAGCTTGAAACAAAAAACTATGCTTGTTACAAGTTCACATGCCCCCGGCATAATGATGCAAATCAAGGTACATGCCCCCCAAGCTTCATTGCATTCAATGAGGTGGATGGAATGAAGCTTTACTTTCAAGATCTTGGAAAGACTTGTGGGAGTTGTTTCATTTTTTAAACGAGCTTGACACAAGATAAGGAACTATGCTCATAACTACTTTCTACAATCTACCTAATGAAAACTCTACTCTAAAAACCTTGATTCATTTTTTAACGAGCTTGACACAAGACAAGGAACTATGCTCAAGATCCTTGTTTCATTTTTTAATGAGCTTGACACAAGACAAGGAACTATGCTCATGACTACTCTCTAAAATCTACCTATCTAACCTATCCTTGTTTCATTTTTTAACGAGCTTGACACAAGATAAGGAACTATGCTCAAAAAGTTCGCATGCCCCAGCATAATGATGCAAAGCGAGGTACATGCCCCCCACGCTTCAGTGCATTCAACCGGCTGGATGGAATGAAGGTTTACTTTCAATATTTAACTTGAAAAGGGGGTTGTTTCATTTTTAAGGAGGTTGACACAAGAAAAGAACGATCCTCATACCTGATTCATTTTTTAACGAGGTTGACTCAGTAACAGGAACTGTCCTCAAACCTGATTCATTTTTTAATGAGGTTGACTCAGTAACAGGAACTGTCCTCAAAATCCTACTTTCTACAATCTACCTACGTATCCTAAAATCTACCTGATTCATTTTTTAATGAGTTTGACTTAGTAAAAGAACTATCCTCATACTAACTGATTCATTTTTTAACGAGGTCGACACAGTAAAAGGAACTTTCCTCGTACTATCCAATTTCATTTTTTTAACGAGGTTGAGAGAGGAACAAACTATCCTCGTGACTCCTTGTTTCATTTTTTAATGAGCTTGACACAAGACAAGGAACTATGCTCGGACTCACTGATTCATTTTTTAATGAGGTTGACACAGTAAAAGGAACTATCCTCATTGCCTCCCATTTCATTTTTTAACGAGGTTGATATAGAAAAACTATCCTCGCAACTCCTTGTTTCATTTTTTAATGAGCTTGACACAAGACAAGGAACTATGCTCATGACTTCCAGTTTCATTTTTTAACGAGGTTGACTCAGGAAAAGGAACTATCCTCGCGAACCTTGATTCATTTTTTAACAAGCTTGACACAAGACAAGGAACTATGCTCATTACAGCCTATTTCATTTTTTAACGAGGTTGATACAGGAAAAACTATCCTCGTAACCTGATTCATTTTTTAACGAGGTTGACTCAGTAAAAGGAACTTTCCTCACAGACACCTGTTTCATTTTTTAACGAGGTTGGCCCAGGAAAAGGAACTGTCCTCGCACTAGCCTGTTTCATTTTTTAACGAGGTTGATACAGGAAAAAACTATCCTCTGACTCCTTGATCATGGCTTCCAACTGGAAGAAAGACATGTCAATGGACACACCTTGATCATGGCTTCCAAGAGGTCTTCATCAGAAGGAAGAATAGTTCTCTGGAAGGAATCCATGTCAAGGGACTCGAAAAGGATAAGAACATCGTGTTCAAGTAATCCCATAGAGTTTTCCATGTCAATTACCGGATCTAAATCAAAGGAAGGTGAGCAAACAGTGAGAGGCTCACTTACATCGGTAACTGAAAACATGGGACCAGTTGCCACATAATTAACCCGTGGCAGGGTAGATACCACTTTAGAATCAGGAACATTTAGGGGTGTCATATTATTAGTATTTGAAGCAAGACTAGGGAACGAAAGCTGGTCTACAGTCACAATACTGCCATTGTGAGGGAAAGACATCACGCGAAAGAGTGTCGATACGACAGCTTTCATTGCATAAACATAGTCTCGCCCAAGGAGTAAATTGAAATCCAAGGGACCTCGAACTACCATAAGATCAATACAGACAGTTTTACCCTCCAAGGTAATAGAAAACTTAGGAAGGATCCCTAAAGGTTCACTAATGGTTCTGTTAAAAGCTTTCAGATTCTGCGTAATAGGCGCAAGCTGAGGGGAACCCAAAGCTTTCCAAACAGTTGAAGATAAAATACTAACAGAAGCACCTTCATCTACTTGAGTACGATGTATGTCCCTACCACCTGCCTTGACAACGATTTGGAAAGGGATGGAGGAAGGAAGACGAGGTTCTGTCATTCTATTCCAATCAAAGGAAAAGACCTCAGTGCTTGGAGGGGGTTCTGTAGAAACAGGTGAAATGCCCCCCGGCATAGAAGAATCTGATGTAACAAGAAGAACCTGAGCGGTATGAAGTTCACTCTCTAAAGGGAAAGTGGGATCGACTCTATGTGAAATTGAATCGACCACTTGATCAACGAATTGATCATCAACCTGAGTGACATGAGTTTCACTCTCCAATGGAAGAGTGTGATCGACCGTACTTGAATTTAAATCAATAACTCCGTCAGTTGACGGTAGGTTGGGAGAAAGTTTACGGTAACCAGTTGGAAATTCTTGCTGTGGAACAGTAAGTTTTTCCAACAATGTTGAGGCTTCATCCATGTGAGGGCAAATGTGAGTTTGATGACTCCCTTTGCATAACTTACAAGGAAACCTAACTTTACCCTTTTTCCCAGGAACCTGACTATCACTGGTTGAAGGATCAACGGAAAGTTGATGAGATTTTTCTGACCATACTTCCAAGACCTTTGGAATACCAGGACAATTCACAAGGAAGTGGTCACCCTTACAAAGCCTGCAAGGGTATTTGGGTTTACGGTGCATGTCGGAATTTTCCTCAACACAACTAACACTTACAGCCATGGTTGATTGGTTGACTTCTTTCTTATCTTGCTTCTTCTTCTTCTTCTTCTTCTTCCCTTTCTTCTTCTTCTTAACCTCCTGGTTACTAGCATCAAGGCTTTTACCAGGCGAAGAGGAAGAAATGGAGGAAGAAAAATTAGGCGAAGAAGGTAAAGGGTCAACAGAAGGTTGGTGATGTTGAGATGGTGAACTCTGTTGAGGTGAAGCATCTGGTTGAGATGGAACAATTGGAGTACTTTGGGCCAACGAAGTTGAAAATAACCATATAGGTAAACCTATTGTAAATCCAGGTAATGACAAAGTAGCCATATAAGGAGGACCAACATTTCCAAAGTAAGGAAAAGTACTAGGATTCTCATTAGGAGGGGTTCCTAGGTTGATAAATTCTGGAACATTTGCCATTATATTCAACTTCAGTGAATTTTATTAACAATTTAAAACTAAAATTAACAATTCACAATTCACACCTATGGTCTCTAAAAGTAAAAACAAACAAATTAACACGCGCTATCAAATCTAGGAGTCAAACCACACACAAACAGTATTCTTCCGGACCAAAAAACGCTAGTTGGTGATGAAGCCCAACCTCGCTGGATTCAGTACAGAAATGGCGGGTGGAACAGTTACACCGACAACCTGCTTAATGAATAGACTGGACCAAGTTCCTCCACTTTAACCGTCTCGAGTGAAGTGAACCCCCCAGAAAATCCAAGTGAGTATAGCCGACGTCTGCTCCAGGTACAGTGGGACCTTCCCTCCACCGTCACCTTGGATAGAATCCTAAAGATTATGGTCACTAAGGTTACCAACGGCCACAAGTACACCTGGGGGAACAGTCTAAACTCCGACAGCACGCAAGGGCAGAGTAGCAAGCTCAATCCCCTTACCGGCTCCTTGACAGTAATCCAAGGTTTACCGATAAGTGACCCATGGCTCCTCGACAATGGTTAATCCGAGGTTTACCGTTTGTAATACGTACTGTCTGGCGTCATTCCCAATGAGGGGGGAATGATCCCCTCACCAGTTCGGACACGAGCTCGTGCTTCTCCTTTAAGAGGAGCTTTCCCAGAGTGTAAATGTAACAATTGGATTTGATTCTATCACAAGATCGACTACTTGTTTGGTTTTACTGTGTTGGAGAGTTAAGTACTCACCTACTCCAAGACACTAGCCTAAGCTATGTTGGTGCTTCAGAGCCCTAGAAATGTAAAAATTACTAGATGAATTTTAATTAAGCGCTGTGTTATTAAGGCTGTTATTACTCAAATGGGTAAATGGATATGAAACCAATGGTGTTATGACCCGACTCAACTGAATGCAATCGAATATGATAATGTAATCTTTTCAATTCGATGAATCCTAACTAAAGTAAGGATAGAGTTTCCATTCACTTCCAACAATGCAAAAAATTGATCACTAAGAGAAAAATAACCAATTCTCTAATGCACTAATTTTATCAAGAAAAACTAATGCAAATCAATTCAAAACCTTTTTTTATTTTATTTTTGTGTAAATTCAAATCAAAGAAAGCTGATCTAAATCTACAATTGATTTTTCAGAATGTAAACTATGCAATGGTAATCTAAGCACAATTCACTCGAAAAGTATGCAAATGTAATCTATGCACAATTTTCATTAATATTCTGAAAATGAGAATTCTAATTATGCAAATGTGATCTATGCAAGAGAATTCTCAAACACAAGACGATTCTACTGTGATCTAAGAACCAATCAAGTGCAAATTGAGAAAATTGGGTGAGAGTTCCAAAGATCAAAACATAAAAACACTCAAAGGCGATTAACACTCATACACATAAGCAAAAAGATGCAAAATTGTGAAAGAACTGAGAGAAATCTCCAAGTAATGACCAAAGGAAAATAAATCAAGAATTTCTCAAGAAAGAGACTCAAAACACCCAATTGATGAAAGCTAAGAGCAGGAACAAGCTCAGGTGAAAATTTTTGACAGGGTACTAAAGGATCTGGGCAGAAAACACTAAGAAAAACCAAAATCTAAAAGCAATTAAAGCAAAAATGGAATTTTCTTAACTTTTACAGGAAGACGCAGGCCACCCGTTGTCACAGGTGCGGGCCCGCACTGTGCAGACGACAACAGCGCGTCCAAGGACGCACTGTGCAGTACACAGAGAGTGCGTCCTTCTGGAAAAAGAAAGAAAAACCAAAGCTAACTAAATCTAAAGCTAAGCCACCCAAATACTATTTCTCACAGTCAAAAACCAGAAAATAAAAATGATTTTCACAAAGCAAAGTTCATATAAAGGAAAAGACTCATTCATTAATGGATTCCCCAGCGGAGTCGCCAATTTGTCGTGGCGGAAAAAGTCATTTGGGCTGACACAACTGACCTCCCTAGGAATTTACACTCTCTAGCGACAAACAAGACAAAATGGAATGATCTTTCTCTAAATATACCTTTTATGACATGAAAAGTACAAGTGTTTAGGCTTACCTTATTCCAAAACGCTGTTGTTGTAGTTCGTCCTTGCCAATCCGGATGAGCTCCTCCTTCAAGTCAATTCCTGCAACCACAAACAATCAAACAATTACCGAGCACTTGTATTTCATATAATAAAACATACATTCAACATGCAGACCAAGGAACACATGAAATAACTCATTAACACAAGCTATTGAGAAAAATAAACCAGTTTGTATTAATAACGAAACAAAGAAACTCTTACAACCTGGCCTTGGTGTTGTGCAAGTTCCTCCCAGGGTCCATCAAGTGTTTTCCTCTACCTTGACAAAGCTCACCCACTTCCGAGTAGAATCATGTAAAGACAATCTCTCCTCACAAAGGTTCTAATGGAAGACCTAAATCCTGCAGCATTTACCCAAAGAAAATGTATAGCTCCAACCTCCCCTCCTTCTGGCTCAATGCCTTTATTTATAGTGCTGTAAAGAGGTTATTCAGGTCCACTATCAATGGGATCATCCCCCTCTATGGGTGGGATAGCTCCCTTATTGATGGGATAAGTCCCCTCTTAATAGAGATACATGAACCAACTGGAGGCGCATCCATTTCATCAAACCGACCTCTAGAATGTTCTAGAAGTAACCACAAGTAAATTTTTCAAGATAAAACTTGCGCATTTTTCCTTTTACAGAAGGAAGCACCTGTCCTTTAACATACAGAGCGTCCATGGACGCAGTTTTTGTGAACATGACCTGCGTCCCCGCAGGTAAGGCTAGAGAGAACCTGCGACCCCAGAGATAAACATAGTTTTTACAAGACTTTCTCTCTTCTTTGAGTTTGAGATGGATAACAGAGGCATAAGACTTGCCTAAGAGGGTAGCATGACTGTTGATTTGAGCCATACTAACTGTAAGTAGTCAAGGTGACATTTTTTAGTGTAACAGGAGGCTAGGGTTTCTACACACTACGGGGTTTCAATAGGCAAGGGAGGAAGCTTGAAGGTTGTAGAAGCAAAGCACACAGTTTCGGGATGTTGGATGAGGCTAGGTTTCTTGGGAAAATGGATAACTGTGAGATCAGTGAAACATATGTAAACATTTATAGGACTTGACTGTGATCACACACGAACAATTAGTGACACGAGGTAGACCATCCACAATGCATAAGACATAGTTTGTTTGATGCAACAACCTTCATGACAAGAGTGCATTAAGTGAGAATGAAACATGTTGATGTGATGACGGCAACTCATATGCACAAAATTCCCTTGAAGCAAAACAACATTCCCTTTGCATGAAAAACAAAACCCCCTATGCTCGAAAATTACACATGCTGCATAAAGATCAGAATGCGAACAACTCTTAGAATCTAGGAGGGGAGTTTGAAATCATCAACTTACCAATAAGTGACCAAGGATGATCGATCACAGGATCCAAGGTAGGCTCCGAAATTTTCATGCGAGCCAAAATTTTGGAGGGTGGTTGTAGCCGATACAACACTTGGCAACATTCTGGTAGAATCCAACTCTCTGAATCGACCTTGTTTCGTGAAAATAAAGTCTAACCCTTCGTGAAGTATTGCTTGATTCTTCGATCGTGATGGCTTCTGCACCAGCTTGTGTGAAAGATGTAGTCCCTACCATTCTCTTGATCGGTCAACACACATTCCAAGCCAAGTCAACTTAGTTATTTTGATTGGGGATGAGGGGTATATTGATGCACAAGTAATATAACTATTAGAATTTAAGTTTCATCTCTGGTGTTGCTTTGCTACCAACAGACCTAGATAGTACCCTGACGCAGTCATGCAGGAACACAGGCATCGCTCCGCTTACAGTGATCTTGGTCAATACCCTGGCAAAGTTACTTGCATCACCTCTATGTGCAAGAAGCCTTTCTCTTATTTCACCTTATTCATTTTTCAATTTTTTTTTTAATTTTTTTTTTCCAGGACTATGCATAGGCACTCATTTATTATAGAGGTGAAAGAGGGATCCCAACTTATTGAGAGCAAAAGAGGTTGTTACTTCAAAGAAGTATGTTGTCTACCTCTGACATACTTGTTAAGGTTTTCCCCCTCACCTTACTCTACTTGACTGATTTGACAAGGGTTAACCCAAAACAACCAACTAGAGTAAGTGGTACTAGTTAGAGTACAAGTGTTGTGTTTTCACTGAGACTCACTCTAAACAGAACATATTTTCCATCAAGTCATCATCAACTGAAGACAACAAGTTCTTCGTAAAGAGAGAGGACAACAGATAACCAGATGTTGATAGTTGTACATGTCCTCTTAAATTTTCCCAGCTTGTCTCGAGATCCAAACACGGTTTCACGAGAGGCTATCCTATGGGTACAAGCAAGAAAATCAAAAACCAAAAGTAAAGTGAGAGCAAAAAAAGTAAGAAAAAATCAAAAGTAAAGTGAGAGTGAAACAAGTAACCAAATCAAAAGGTAGAAGTAAAGCGAGAGAGAAAAAAGTAAGCAAAGCAAGAAAACAAACATGCAAACTAGAAAGAAAAGCAAAGCAAGGAGCAAAGACTATTCATACTCCTACGCTAAACAATGCATGGGCCTACTCACATGAAGTGATATTTCCAATGCAGCCACCGATGCATTGGTTGGCCCATATTGGTGAAGGAATGGTTTGCGAAAAGTGTAGTCAAACGAACCAGCAAACATGAAAGGTATAACAATGAAGACCAACACACTCCGAGTTTAAATGCATCCACAGAAAAGAAAGGAGTTAAATCATGTATAGATGATAATAATATTCATTCTCTTGACTGTGACAGACAAGAAAACATGATAAAAAGATACATCTTACACCTTGCAAGTGTGCTTGCTATGAATGATTCCTCTATTGCATAAGTTATTGGATCATGTGATTCCAGTGGAGGAAGTGAAATATGTCTATTGGATTGATCTTCATTGCATACAGATGAGTGATGAGGAGCCTTGGGTGTTTCAAAATTTTTCTGATCGGAAGTGGAACTAACCTTAGGACAACGAGGAACTAACATAACCATCAACTCATGTTGAAGTGCCTCAACAACCTGCAGGGTTTCCACTTCATCAATAGATAGATCATTGGAGACCAGTGGCTTAGAAAGATTAACAACGAGTGAATCAACATCGTGATCAAATGAAGAAGTACAGGGATCACGACAACCATGATTGGAAAATTCAAGATGTTTGTCGCCATCCTCATGATTTGATGAATCATACAGAGGGGTAGATGAGAAGCAAGAATGTTCACCCTTTGTGTTTCCAAAAGAAGTAGATGAAAATTCCAGTGGATTCTCAATGAAATATTTGTCCTTTCTACTATCAACTAATGGAATGATATCAGGTGTGTTCTGCAAATGATCTGAAGTAGATGCATCCATGGATATATTTAAAAATGGAAAATTAGAGATACCTAAATCATCAAAGGTGTCAGGAAAAAGCAGAGGAGGCACAGACAAAACGATGTTATCCTTCACTGCGGGTTCATGCCCAGATGCTTGGTCATACTCTTCATAAATGACAATGTAGGTTGGTTTTTCAACATCAACTCCGTAAATAGCTTGATCCTTGTTCACAAAAAATGTAGAGTCTGGAATGGAAGAACACAAGACAATGCAATCTAGAGGATCAACAAAATGTGAAGACAGAGGTTGAGGTAACGAATGAATGTGAAAACCCAAGCGCTTCCCAACCAAATATACGTAGAAAAAGAGTAGTGAGGGTGGGAGGATGTGACATTTGAACAGACGTGTGTGCATGTTCTCCCACATCACTCTACAGGGGTGGAGATGTTTGATGAGGGGGAGGCAAACAGACACTTGTGACAACAACTGTGTCTGCTTGTGTTTGTGCAACTCCATCACCGAAGTATGTTGAGCAAGGTTTGAACTTTATTTTCATTTTGGGACATAGTGATTTGGTAAGGAAATATTAAAATATGTCCATGAGATGTTGTAATTTCATATGGTTTCTCGGAGCTTAAAATTGGAGTAAACAGAAGTGTTGCTAATAATCCGTAGGCTATTCATGTGGGGCCTTCCGTGGTTTTAACATTTTATTGTCAAGAGCTTTAGGATCAAAATGATGGAAAAGAGATTCGATTAGATCATTGAACTACTTAAATGAGTGCACGCAATTGTGAGGCAAGTTGCAGCACCATTGTTGTGGGGATTCGCAAAGTGTGGTTGCAAGAAAAATGTTGACCTCAACTTCATCAAACTCTTCTGCATCCTCCAAGAATGTAAGGAAGTCATGTAAGTGCTCAAGCTAGGCCACTTCACCTTCACCATCATACGTGAGTTTAGATAAGTGATAAAAAAAACCCTTCATGATTTCAAAGGAATGTGCATCAAACATACATCGCGGAGGGTGGACTACAACGATATCCATGATAGATGTGCGAAGATTCAAAATAGGATGTGAGGACTCAGCTTGTCATCTGGCCCTCCTTCTAATGCCATAAATATTGGTGGTGCTGGACCTGCCAACATTCAAGGGATCTCTCCAATATGAAGTCCCAAATATACCTCACATCGTTTGGTGTAGGAGTCCCATCCGGTACGATGGCCTGGTTGCCATTATCTTAAAGATTTGCCTTAGCTCTTGCTTGTCAACACATGAGAGGTGTTTACTTTGTCTTCGAACAGTGACGTTCGCGTGCCTAGTGAGTGCTTAGTGCCACTTGTGTCAAAGTTCTTTCACTATAGAGGGACAGCGTGGAAGTGAGTCTCAGGTTGAAAGGGAATAGTCCCAACTCTGCTAGACACACACAACACAACAGGACATGCCAAGCTTCCAGTGGAGTAGTCCACATGGATGCGGAAGGCCCAAACACAAGGTGAACATATAGCACATACAACACCAAACAAAATAGTCCACATGAGTGTGATAGGTGTTATAACAAGTTTACAAGAATGAATCTGTCGAGTGTACGACGGGATATCTAATGAGCCTCATCATTGGGTAATTACATGGGCCTTAATTCACCTCCTAGCTTAGTCAAACCAAATTTTCTCTTAACTTATTACATTTTTTTATTATATTTTGTTTATGAGGTGAGTTAGGGTTGGATATTATGCCTAGTGCACTAATATGCATTGAATGCAAAATTGAAGGAGAAAATCAAGGAATTTGGGAAAAGACTAAGGTCAAAACTTGAATGGGACAAGGGATAGGGATTGTAGGAGGTAAATCCTCCTCATTTACTACTCCTACATTTGAATATTCCTCCATTCATCACATTAGCTCAGAGTGCGAAAAGCCAAATCATGAGGATTAGAAGGCAGTCAAGCAAGCGAGAGACAAAGCACTAGTTTGTCTCAAGTTTGGGAGCCGAGCCTCCCTAATTTTAGGGAATTCATCGAGGACTTCAGTTGTATAAGTAGAGAGGCCTAGAGCCTCATTAGGATTCAATTTTTTGTTGTAAAACTCTAAGCTATTTTCAAGCTACAAACTAGTCGAAGTGTTCTTGATGTAATTTTCTGTTTTGGTAATAAGAATGAGTTTTGTTTTGAGCCAGCATTGAGTCAAATCGGAGGGCTGAAGCTCTTGGGTTAGGGCCCAAACCCAACAACCAAGGATCCTCTTTCTTGTATATGTATTGTAGGTTTTAACCCCATACATAAATTACCTGCATACGAATTCTGAAACACAAAAAATAAACAATGCAGGAGAATAAAACATAAAACAAATATACACAAAGATTTTCCCCTGGATCCCAAAATCAGGACTACCAGCTTGATTTTTTCATTATGTTCCTATCAATGTTACAATACATATTTATACATGTTGAAGCATCCAATCCCATGGACCGAAAACCATCGCATCCAAAACCATCTGTGAAAATCATGCAAAAAACCATAGGTAGGTCCGCCCAACCTAACATAGGGTCCAAAACCAAAATTTTCCGGGGCGCTGCCCCAGACCCCATAGAGTGGGGTTACCTACACCCCTCAAACCCCCTGCTACGTAATCAACGAAATAGAGGGGGGGGGCTCCACCCCCGTCGTAAACCCCCGATTAACTACTTGGGCTAGTCGTGGAAAGAATATAACACAACCCAACATTCTCCCACTTGTTGTTTTCTTTACACAGGGGACCACAAGATATCTTAGTCATTTATCTAGCCCTGCAATGCCCATTGTTTCTCTACACTAATATAACTTCTCAGAGCTCATAGATTTTGTCAATTCATCTGGAATATTCTTCAAAGTGTCCACCTTTACCAGCAACACCTTTTTGTCTTCTATCATATCCCTCACAAAGTGATACTGAACATCAATTTTCTTTGCCTTTGAATGGTAAGAAGGGTTATTTGCCAAGAAAATTGCACTTTGGCTGTCACAGTATATCCTTATAGCTCCCTGTACTAACCCCATACTTGAACACAATCTCTGCAACCAAACGACTTCCTTGCTTACATGAGTGGCTGCCATGTATTCTGCCTCTGTAGTTGATAGTGCCACTACAAATTGTTTCTTACTCATCCAAATGATTGCACCTCCAAATAGGTTAAACAAATACCCACTTGTAGTTTTTCTCTGATCCAAATCTCTAACCCAGTCCACATCAACAAAGCCACAGATATCCAAAACTCTGTCCAATCCTGGTCTTCCTTAGTAGCACAAACCATAATCACTAGTGCCACACAAATACCTGAAAACCCGCTTCACTGTTGTCCAATGCCCCTTCCCTGGTTTTGACATAAACCTGCTCCATACTCCCACTGCATGTGCAATGTCTGGTCTAGTACATACCATCGCAAACATCAAGCTACTGACCACACTTGCATATGGAACACAAAACATATCATCTTCCTCTTCTTGTGTCTTGGGACACTGTTCAGCAAATAAATTTACACCAACAGGAATAGGAACTTTCACCGGTTTACTATCCTGCATATTAAACCTCTACAATATTGTATGGACATACTTCCTTTGGTTTAACCAGAGATTCCTCTTTGCCCAGTCTATTTTAATTTCCATGCCCAAAAAATAGTTTGCAACACTAAGATCTTTCATGTCGAATTTGGAGGACAATTAGGTCTTCAAATCCTGGATAATTTCTTTGTCATTTCCAACCAGCAACATATCATCCACATACAAGACCAGATAAATAACACGGTCACCAATTAATTTATAATACGCACAGTGATCTGCTTTGCTTCTGGTGAAGCCAAGTCCCAGTATAAATGTATCAAATTTCTAATACCACATCCTTGGTGACTGTTTTAACCCATACGGAGACTTATTTAACTTGCATACCAATTATTTCTTACCCTTCACTACAAATCCTTTATGTTTCTTCATGTAGATCTCCTCTTCCAGATCCCCATGAAGAAATGTTGTCTTCACATCCATCTATTCTACCTCAAAATCAAAAGCAACAACAACATATAAAAGTAATCTAATAGAAGCTATCTTGGCAACAGGAGAAAAAATATCACCAAAATAAATTCTCGGCACCTGGGAATAACCTTTTGCTACCAACCGAGTCTTGTATTTCTCCACCTTTCCTTCTACATTTGTCTTCTTCTTGAACACCCACTTGGTGCCAATGGGTTTTCTTCCAGCTGGCAACTCCACTAGATCCCAAGCCTCATTTTTGTGCAAAGATGCCATTTCATCAACCATGGCCTCTTTCCAAAGTTTTCCATCCTCTGAATCTCCTACTTCCTTCACAATTCTAGGATCATCATCAGTAATAGATAAAGCAAAATTTGAATAGAAAGCAGATCGACTATACCTTTCTGGCTACCTTCTTTCTCGAACTGATCTTCTCACACCCGGAGTTTGTGGCTCTTCATCTTCTAATTCCTCCTTTGTTGTAGAGTTTGATTCTTCCTCATTTAGCTCAAACTCTATCTTCTCAGGTTCCTATGGTTGGACTTCATGTTTAATGACATCTTTTACCTCTCTGAACATCACATCTAGGTTGTACATAACCTTCCTTATTATTGGGTTCCAAAGCTTATAACCCTTTAAACCATCCTTATACCCAATAAAGATGCACTTTTCTGATTTACTATCCAATTTGGTTCATTTCTCCTTTGGAACATGTACATATGCATCACATCCAAATAACCTCAGATGTGAAAGAGAGGGTTTCTTACCGGTCCATACCTCTTGTGGAGTCTTATCCTCCAATGCTAATGAAGGTGATCTGTTGACCAAGTAACATGTTGTCTCCACTGCCTCTACCCAGAATTCATGTCCTAACCCGGCACCACTGAGCATGCTTCTTGCCCTTTCCATCAATGTCTTGTTCATTCTTTCTACAACTCCATTTTTCTCAAGTGTGTATGGAGTAGTCTTCTGTCGTGCTATACCACACTTCTTACAGAATTCTTCAACTTCTTTACTGCAAAACTCTCCACCGTTATCTATCCGCAACACCTTTATCTTCTTCTCTGTCTAGTTTTCCACCAGAGCCTTAAATTCTTTAAACCTATCAAAGATGGAGATTTCTTCTTAAGGAAATATATCCATGTATTCCTTGAGAAGTCATCTATAAAGGATACATAGTAAACAGACTTACCTAGTGATGGAACCTTCACAAGTCCAAAAACATCACTATGCACAAGCTCTTACCACTAGAGGGGAAACTCACCTCATTCTGCTTCCCATATACACAATTTTCATAGAAATCAAAATCCAGAGAGCTATTACTCATACCTTCTACCATACCTTTACCATGAAGTATTCAAAGGCCCTTCTCTCTAATATGTCCAAGCCTTTGATGCCACAGCATGGTCTTCTCTCCAGAGACCTCTAGATTTTATGCTCCACTTTTAGAAACCACAGAACTGTTGCACCCATCAACAACAGTCCTACCTTGCAGCTTGTATAGAGTTCCAATTCAAACTCCTCGCATCAATACCAGTGCCCCCCAAACCATCTTATAGGTATCCTTCTCGAACACTCTTTTTACAACTACTTCATCCAGCTTGCTTACAGAAATCAGATTTCTAGCTAATGCAAGAATATGAAGAACACCCAGAAGTGTTCTAGCCCTTCCACCTTGCAACTTCAACTTTACTTTTCCACGCCCAACGATTCTAGCCTTCTTGTCATCCCCTAGGAAGACATCACCACCATCATATTTCTCATACTCGTAGAACCACTCTCTATGGGGAGTGAAGTGAAAGGATGCACCTAAGTCAATCAACCATTCCTCATGATCTACATGTGTACTTTAGAAGCCAAGTACACATTCCCACCTTCATCTGAGGTGGTTTTCACCTCTATAGAAGGAGCATCATCAGATCCCTTTCCTTTATCAGGAGCTTTAGATTTACAGTCCCTTTTGTAGTGCCCTTCCTTTCCACATTTCCAGCACACCACCTTTATAGGTTTTCCTAGAGATTTAGATCTCCATCTAGAATTAGATCTCCCACTCGATGACCTATTTTTGTTTTTGTTCTGGGACCATCCTCGTATAGACAAGGCATCACCATTCTGGATCTCCATATTTTTCTATCTCATCTCCTCCGTCAGCAAGGATGAGACTATTACATCAAACTGCAAGGCAGTTGTATTGCTACCTATTGCAATAACTAGACTATCCCACAAATCTGGTAGAGAACACAATAAACTGATGCACTTATATTCATCTAAAATTTTGATATCAAAAGATAATAACTGACTTACCACAATATTAAATGCGTTTATATGCTCTGTCACCGAGTCTCCATCTTTCATTCTTAGGTTATACAACTTTTTCTGTAAGAACAGTTTATTCACCAAAGAATTAGATTGGTACAAAGTCCCTAACTTGTTCCACAAAGCCTTAGCCGTATCTTCCCTTGATACATTCAACAATACTAAATCTGAGACACACAATCGTATTGTACTCTTTTCCTTTCGATCTAACTTCTTCCAGTCTTCATCGGACACTCCCGTTGGTTTAGTACTCAAATCTATCATGATCCACTGATCTTTATCCACGAAGAGATCCTTCATCTTGAGTTTCCATAACTCAAAACTCTGACCATTGAATTTCTCAATCTCTATCTTTCGAATGCTCGCCATCTTCTTTCACCACCAAAATTGATCCTGCAGATATCCCACTAAACAGGGTCTACCACAGGCCCGAGTGAAACCCCTCAGCAACAAAGGCGTCCCCTTGAAGCCAAAATAACTCTAATACAAAATGTAGGTTTTAACCCTATACAAAAATCACCTACATACGAATTCTAAAACACAGAAAATAAACAATGCAAGAGCATAACACATAAAACACATATACACAGAGATTTTCCCATGGATCCCAAAACCGGGACTACCAGCTTGATTTTTTCATTATGTTCCTTTCAATGTTACAATACATATTTATACATGCCAAAACATCCAATACCATGGACCGAAAACCACCGCGTCCAAAACCATGTGCGAAAATCATGCAAAAAACCATAGGTAGGTCTGCCCAACCTAACATAGGGTCCAAAACCAAAATTTTATGGGTCGCTGCCCTGGACCCCATAGAGTCGGGTTACCTACACCCCTCAAACCCCCTGTGATTCCCCCTGCTCTTCAATCGATGCAACAAAGGGGGGGGGGCGCTTCGCCCCCGTCCTAACCCCCCAGTTAACTACGTGGGCTAGTCATGGAAAGAATATAACACAACCCAACATGTATGTTTAGTTTAGTTTCATAGCTTCATTGTTAATTTTTCTTTATATGTATTTTCATTGCAAGTAGTGTAGATTGGATTGGTTGTTTATTAGTTTTCTTCCATTTGTGCCTTACTTCAGTAGCAGGTTTGCAGGGATAAAAGGAGCAGCACAGGGCTGTCAGCAGGTGTCTTGGCCTCACTTCCTCTCTCTGGGATCATGAATTGAGGAAGGGACCCTTATGCGGCCCCAAAAACACAAATTTCTATTTCTTTTATAAGATTTAGAGTTTGTTGTCTTTAAACTAGCATTTGATCAATTTTTCAAAGTAGGACTTCATTTTCATCTTTTTTATCTTCATTTTTGTAGTAGATCTCATCACTTTTTAGCGCAGTTGTCGGGGAGGTGTCTGAGTAATATGTGATTACTGCTTTGTTTTCTTGCATTTGTTGCCTCCAATATTCTGCTATTAGTTTATTTCTGCAAAAGTAATTTAGTTGTTTCCTTTCTCATTCTACATTTTCTACTTTCCTTTCCATTTTTCAAGCAAGATTTCAATTCAACAAGTATTTTTTTTCATTCAGTCAGTAGTTTTCATTCAACCGTAATTTCAATTCTCCAAAGTACTTTCCAAGTTTGAAAAAACACAAAACCAAACCAAAAACATTTCCTTTCATTCCTCGTAGCAATAGGGATAACTTAGGGAAATTTTTGCCAAATACCCCCACTACATCAAATAGCCAACCTTCCCTCTTATTCGGTGGCTATGAATGGAAGGAACCCTTAGGGGAGCAACCTGACATATTTGAGGAACCTACAGGGGCAAAAGAAGAAGAAGAACCCATTCCTACTGAACCAATGGCTGAAGATAGGAGAGACAGAGGGAATAGAGAGAGAGTTGAGGGTTCCTTCTCATGAGCCTCATCATTATGTAATTATATGGGCCTTAATTCACCTCCTAGCTTATTCAAACCAACTTTTCTCATGATTTATTACATGTTTTTAATTATATTTTGTTTATCAGGTGAGTTAGAGTTGGATATTACCTCTCAGTGACTACATGAAAAGGTTACATGCTGAAATCTAAGGGGTCATCACATAAACATGTTTCATTCTCACTTCATGCACTCTTGTCATGAAGGTTGTTGCATCAAGAAAAGTATGTCTTATGCATTCTATATGGTCTACATCGTGTCACTAATTGTTCGTGTGTGATCACAGTCAATTCCTATAAATGTTTACATATGTTTCATTGATATCACAGTTATCCATTTTCCCGAGCAACCTAGCCTCATCCAACTTCCCAGAACTGTGTGTTTTGCTTCTGCAACCTTCAAGCTTCCTCCCTTGCCTGTTGAAACCCTGAAGTGTGTAGAGACCCCAACCTCCCTTTCCTACTGAAACCCCACAGCTCGCAGAGACCCCAACCAACACTGCTCTATAAAAATGCGCAGAGCAGTCAGGAAACCATCACTACTCTCTAGAAATGTGCAAAGCGGTCTGGTTGCAATGCACTCAGAAATTGCATAGAGGTGTCCTCCTAGGACCCCCATCATGTAGAAGTGTCATGTGCCTCAAAATTCTGTATTGTTTTCCAAGCTTCCCTCTCTGTCTTGCATGCATAAATTGTGTAGATGAGCCTCCCAAGGCCTCATTGCAACAACAATCACTGTCTACTGAAATTGCATAGGTCTACCTCTCAGTGACTACATGAAAAGGTGACATGTTGAAATCGCTTCCAAGGAGTTGAGGAGAAGGAACAAGGAACCAAGTAATGGAAAAGATCAGGACCACATGCAAACTCCGTTGGATGCATCATCATCTTGAGGGTAAGTATGGTAAGTAAAGAACACGTTTCAAAGTGCACCTCTTAGTTGAGTTTGTAGGACTACTTTCCATTGTCATATCATCCCGTCCTTAGTAACATGCATATGTGCAAACATGAAAAGTCATTTTATGTGTTTCTTCTACATGTCTTGTTTCCTTTTCACTTGTTTGACCAACTATTGTCTTTAGCATGTTGATTTCTATTTCATGCTTGTGACCTTGTTCTGGTGATGCTGAAGATTGTGTTTGTGTAATATTCCTAATTAGCTATGGCTAATTGGAATATTCGATTTTGATCGATTTTTTCCTTCTATAGTTATTTGTAAATAAAAAGTGAGGAAAGGGGAACATAACTCACTTTAGAATAAAAACTCACTTCCTAGGTAGCACAACATTGTGACTTAAGGGGGAACCAAGGGGGCCAAGGGGGGATGTAGAAATGGGGCCCACACAGACACATGGAGGGACTGTGTAGGAGGGAAGGAACACATGGCAAGAAGGGGATCACGTAGGAGAAAGTGAGCCTAGTGATTGTGAGAGGCAGAGGCTATAAAATAGAGAGGAAGCCCCCTCATTTTGGATCATTCTAGTTAGGAGCATTTGTGATAGTCAATTTGAATTAGAGCACGTTGGCTGTTTAGCTAGTATACAACATTGTTTAGTGCATTGAGTGTCTCCGTTCGGAGATCTCACCCTTAGCCCCAGGGGACTTCGAGTGCCTACTCGGGCAAGGTATTTCCATTGGCATTCCAGCAGTAGATTCATCAGCATTTCAGCAGCAGTTTCATTAGCATTTCGGCAACAGTTTCATTAGCATTTCAGCAGCAGTTTCATCAACGTCTTTGAGGAACTACTTAGAACCCCAAGGGGCCAATTTTCAGGGGTCGGCCATTTTAGAAAAGCTTTCTGGGTTTTTCTGGGTTTCTTGAGTAGAGCCTGAATCTAGAGTTTTAGCTTTTTCCGAGGAGGGGAGTAGCCCCAAATCATCATTTGTTTTCTAGAAGCAGTAGCATCCATGCAAAGAGGCCATTCTTGTCATTCTGAGAGTATTTCTTCACTTACCTCACGCAAGTCCAGGTGCCATCTGTCTAATCACCTCTTGTACTCATTTATTACTCAGTATAATAAAGTGGCTTAGCATTCTCTTTGTGTTTCTTGAGTATCTGCTTATGGTTTTATTGTTATATGTTGCATCATTGTTATTTGTATCTCTTTGAGCATTCTCAGCTATTATACCACTTGGGTGTTTCTCTTATACTCTTAGACAGAGTCTAGAAAGGGCCAGGTAGCCTTCGGATCTCATCCTCTTTTCAGAGGTGACATATCTGGTAAATTCCCTCCCAGTCCATCTCTGGTTGGAGTTTTCTTGTGTTTGAGGTATATTCCTAATAAGGGATATTATAATGGTATTAGAGCATAGATCTAGCTCAGCCTGTGGAGCTAGCAATCTATGACACCGGGCGAAAAACCCTATATCTGTTATAGAGGTCAGAGGTATAGAGACATGGGGCATAGGTTGGATAATACCTACGGAGAGGGAGATTGTGTTCCTGTGGCAAACGTAGAACAAGAGGAACCTATGGTAGATGCAGAATAGAGAGAGCCAGTAGTGGATGCAGAGCAGATGGCAGATGAGGATGGGAAGATATTTGTAGATATTCTCCTCAAATCAGTGCAGGATCTGTCGAGGTAGATTGAGGTGATGTGGCAGAGATTCATGGAAGTAGATGCCAGACAGTGGGAGAGCCCATGAGTTTTTCAGATCGGTGATGGATCAGGTGCATCCCATCACTTGCCAAAGCAGCGCAATACTGTGTAGCAGGGGGCCTCACATGCCCCTACACGCTCTACCATGCCCACCTTCTTAGGAGCAAACACGGGGCCCACAGCCCAGCAGGAGGCAAAGCTCGGACATATGGGCAATTATTTTGCAGAGTACCAGGCCTATGGGCAGGAGTTCAGAGAAGTCCTCTCATTTAAAGATTTTGTTCAGCTCTAGCGGGATAGTAGACCCCGCGACCATCACAGAGGGTACCGGCATTACCATGATGGTGACACCCACTGTGCAGCGAGTAGATTCCACTTGCCTACATTTGATGGTTCATCAAATAGTTTGGCAAAGTCTTGGGTGGAGAAGCTGGACATTTATTTCCAACTTAACCAGATGTCGGAGACAGAGGCCATCAAGGTGGCAACATTGCATTTGGATGGTGAGGCCTAGAATTGGTGGTTTCATGGGATGGTTACACTAGGGTACTCCATAGTGATGACATATGCCGAGTTTACCAGCAGACTGACGGAGCGATTTGATCGGAGGGATCCATAGCAGCATTTTGTTGAGCTGACAAGGCTCAAACAGACAGGGAGTGCAAAGACCTACATTGCAGATTTCTTGAGGGTCTCTGTGATGGTGCCAGACCTATCCATGGCACAGAGGGTCTATATGTATGTTGAGGGGTTAGCAGAGCCACTTCTGGGTCTAGTCCAATCCACTAGACCAGCTACGCTCTAGGATGCTATCAGCAGGACCCGAGACTTACAGGATGTCTTACCCAGGACCCAGACACCTTACCCCCAGAGATAGACTTTCCAATCTAAGGGGAAGGATGTGAGGATTCCACCTCCAAAGGGGAATCCAAGACAAGTACAGCTTGACGATGATGCCAGGAGGGAGTTGAAGAAGAAGCGGTTGTGCTTCTCTTGTCAGGAGCCATGGGCACCAAGACATAGATGTGCTGCTGGTAAAGCACATTTTATTGAGGTGTTCTTGGAGAGAAGTGGAGAAGAGGATGACGAGGAGGATGTGGAGGCAAGAGATAGCCATGCCATACAAGGACCTTTGCCACCTCCACCACCAGAAGCAGGTGGTGCATCTTTTACACCCACCGGAGGGGCCCTTGCAGCGTTGTAGGGAGTTCCCAAGTATCTGACGCTACGTGTATGAGGCACAGTATGTGGCCAGCGCGTATCAGTTTTGGTTGATAGTGGTGCAACCCACAACTTCATTGATGCGCACATGGTTGAGCGGAGAGGTATACAGACAGAGAGCTTCAATGGATTTCCAGTATTGGTCTCAGGAGATGAGACCATGACATGTGCTCGTTATGTTTCAGAGCTTTCAGTGACAATGGGCACCTACACATTGATTGACCACTTTTTCATGGTCGATATTCCAGACACCAACATGATACTAGCTATTCAGTGGCTTATTACTCTAGGGAAGGTCACGATGGATTGGAAGACCGTAGAGATGGAGTGGGACGATGAGAAGACAGGGAAGCATGAGAAGATAAGGGGACAACACACATATCCGCCTCATATTGTCTCGGCTCATCGGATGGAGTCAGTCTTCTGAAATGGAGACATAGAGTGGGCAGTGGAGCTATGTGCATCAGAGGCAGGAACTATAGGGCAGATGGTACACTTAGAGATACAGTCTATCCTTGATTGGTATGCCATAGTGCTTGGGGAGATTCCACCAGGACAGCCACCAGATCGGGGTTTTGAGCACACCATCGAGCTTGAGTAGGGTATACAGGTTGTGATTACCACCCCCTATAGGCACCCCAAGGCCTATCAGGATGAGATTGAGTGAGCCATTCAGGAGTTGCTTGCATTGCCAAATTTCACGCAGCGATTTTTTTTGGAGTGTGATGCGTCAGGAGAGGGGATCAGTGCAGTATTGATGTAGGGAGGTCACCCTATAGAATTTGAGAGCCGAAAGCTCCTTCCACACGAGAGGTTGTATTCCATATACGACAAGGAGATGCTGGCCATCATGCATGCATTGGCTAAGTACTAATAGTATTTGGTAGGCAACAGGTTTAGGGTGAGGACTGATCACAACAGCCTCAAGTTTTTTTTGGAGAAGAAGCAACTACAGGAGAGGCAGCAAAAGTGGATCAGTAAGATCCAAGCATATGACTTTGACATTGAGTATGTCAAAGGTAGGAACAACATGGTAGCAGATGCCCTTTCACACAGACCAGCCACATTGTCTCTTATGAGCTTGGATACAGATTGGAGGGCTCGACTCTTAGTAGAGTACTCCAAGGACAAGTTTGCATGTAGATGGGCAGGTGGCAGATGACAAGTACATGGTGGTCGATGAGATCATCTACTATAGGGATCGGATCTTCTTGACTAAGGGGTCTTAGCTCAAGAAGAAGATACTCTAGGCATCACATGATTCCCCATTGGTAGGACATCAGGGTTTTACCAAAACCTACAGGGCCATTAGGGAGAGGTTCTCATGGAAGCGACTCAAGGAGGACGTACTCCAACACATCAGGGAGTGCAATGTTTTCCAGAGGAACAAGGGAGAGATGAGCCATCCCGTAGGATTATTGTAGCCTCTTCCCATTCCGGAGAGGAAATGGGAGAGTATTTCGATGGATTTCATCACAGGGTTGCCCATGGTGCAGGCCAAGGATTGCATCTTTGTCATCGTTGATCGACTGACGAAGTATGCACATTTCGTTACATATCCGCACACTATACAGCAGCACAGGTGGTCGATCTGTTCTTCAAGGAGATCTTCAGGTTACATGGTCTTCCTAAGACCATCGTCAGTGATAGGGATAGTCGTTTCATGGGCGGGTTTTGGCAGGAGCTTTTTCGATTGGTGGGGACGGAGTTGACACCGAGTACCAGCTATCACCCACAAACGGACGGACAAACGGAGATAGTTAACAAGTGGTTGGAGGGCTATTTGTGAAACTATGTCAGTGGGTAGCAACGAGCATGGCTGAAGTGGATGCATCTGGGGTAGTACTGCTACAATACTTCACATCACATGTCCATTGGTATGTCACCATTCTATGCCTTATATGGGTATCATCCTTTATCTTTTGTCGACATGATGTTTGGTGATAGCAAGGCTCCTAGAGCCAAGATTTGGATCTAAGAGAGTCAGGATATCCTCCGAGCTCTCAAGGATAACATGGCTACAACGCAGAACCAGCAAAAGTTGTATGTGGACAGGGGTCGGGTGGAGAGACAGTTCAAGGTGGGGGACATGGTCTACCTACGATTACAGCCATACCGACAGTCATCACTGAAGCAGAAGGGGGCTGAGAAGATCAAGCCCCGCTTTTATGGGCCATACAGGGTGATACATAGGATTGGACAGGTTGCATATGAGTTGGAGCTGCCCCAAGGCAACAAGATTCATAACATTTCTCATGTATCATGCCTGAAGAAGGCATTGGGGTAGCAGGTGACAGTGACGGATGAGCTACCACCCATGGATGATGAGGGGCATTTGGTATTGCAACCAGAAGCTATCAATGACTCTAGGGAGAGACGGTTGCGGAGTAGGACGGTCCGGGAATTCTTGGTGAGGTGGAAGAATTTGTCGGATGAGGATGCCACTTGGGAGAGTGAGGAGATCTTATAGCATCCATCACTTCAGTTGCTTGAGTACAAGCAACATTTTCTCGGGGGAGACTATAATATTCCTAATTAGCTATGGCTAATTGGAATATTCAATTTTATTCGATTTTTGCCTTCTATAGTTATTTGTAAATAAAAAGTGAGAAAAGGAGAACATAACTCACTTTAGAATAAAAACTCACTTCCTAGGTAGCACAACATTGTGACTTAAGGGGGAACCAAGGGGGCCAAAGGGGGACGCATTAATGGGGCTCACGCAGACACATGGAGGGACTATGCACGAGGGAAGGAACACATGGCAAGAAGGGGATCACACAAGAGAAAGTGAGCCTAGGGATTGTGAGAGGGGGAGGCTATAAAATACAGAGGAACCCCCCTCATTTTGGATCATTCAGGTTATGAGCATTTGTGATAGTCATTTCGACTTAGATCATGCTGGCTGTTTAGCTAGTCTGCAGCACTATTTAGTGCATTGAGTGTCTCTATTCGGAGATCTCACCTTTAGTCCCGGGGGACTTCGAGTGCCTGCTCGGGCAAGGTATTTCCATTGGAATTCCAGCAGTAGATTCATCAACATTTCAGTAGCAGTTTCATTAGCATTTCTGCAGAAGTTTCATCAATGTCTTTGAGGAACTACTCAGAACCCCAAGGGGGTGATTTTCGAGGGTCGGCCATTTCAGAAAAGCTTTCTGGGTTTTTCTGGGTTTCTTGAGTAGAGCCCGAATCCAGAGTTTCAGCTTTTTCCGAGGAGGGGAGCAACCCCAAATCATCATTTTTTTTTTCTAGTAGTAGTAACATCCACGCAGAGAGGCCATTCTTGTCATTCTGAGAGTATTTCTTCACTTGCCTTATGCAAGTCAAGGTTCCATCTATCTAATCACCTCTTCTACTCATTTATTGCTTAGTATAATAAAATGGTTTAGCATTCTCTCTACATTTCTTTAGTATCTGCTTATGGTTTTATTGTTATACATTGCATCATTGTTATTTGTATCTCTTTGAGCATTCTCACCTATTAAATACCACTTGGGTGTTTCTCTTATACTCTTAGACAGAGTCTGGAAAGGGCAAGGTAGCCTTTGGATCTCGTCCTCTTTTTAGAGGCTACATATCTGGTAAATGCCCTCCCAATCCATCTCTGGTTGGAGTTTGCTTGTGTTTGAGGTATATTCATAATAAGGGATATTACAGTTTGAGTTATGCTCTCTATGTAAACATTTATCGCACTCACACACAATGTTGTAAGCATTGACACGTAAGTGTCGTCATGGTCATCTGAATGTCTATCTCAAGTGTCACACTTGTCAATCACACCCGTCATTCAGTCACACTGAGTGTATGTTGTCTTGATGGTTCGAGGTGTCTTGTCATCGAGTCATGCCGAGTGTGTGTTTGCAAGGTCATGCATGCACAAGTTCACTCACTCATAGACTTAGTCATTTTGCTGAAACTTTGTCGACTGGACCATCCCCCAATAGCCAAACCTCCATTGAGCTACACTGCATAGTGTCAACCATTAGTGATCATGTACTACTGGCTAGAATTAAACAGAGCTTGAGGCTTCCTCCTAGGCAGTCTACACTACGCAATCCTAGTCAACCCAACTGAATATCACCCAGAACAATGCAAAAGTATCTCAGTAAGCCATCTCAATCTCTGTTGCCAGCAAGAAAATCTAGCAAGTCTCCAGTTGGTCAGTCGGAGAGTTTGACCGGGCAGTGACCCTAGGCCTCACTCCTCCAAAAAATTGCACAGAATCTACCAAGCATGTTTGCCTCTGCTAATTGAAGAAATTGTACAGACATGCCGAATAGACACCTGCTTCCTATCACTGCATTGTACTCAAAATTTGCGTAGTTATGTCAGCCAGTCACCCTGTTTTCTAGCCTGCTACTCCTCCTGAAAACTACGTAGCTTTCATGCGATGTCTCCCAGTTTCCCACCATCTTGCTCAGCCCAGAAATTACGTAAGAATGTCCTACAGGCTAGCCTCCCAGCTCTGTGTAGTTTTAGCTAGAAAGCTATGATAGCTCATTGCTAGCCTCCCCTAAGAATCTATGCAATTTTGACTGCAATGTCCCCTTAGTGCCTGCACTGTCTCCATGGAAAAATTGTGTAGATCTTCCCTCCAACTAAGCCAAATCGTGCAGATAGTCACTACTGATCTGGAGTGCCCATCCCAGCCTCCTAGTGACCTCTACGAAATTTTCATAGACAGTGCCAGGAGTCTACATCCCGGCCTGAAATGTGCTCTGCGTAGTTTCAAAGCCTTGTCCTCTCTCCCGATCACCTGCATCAGAAAAAAAAAAAAAAAAGATAATGCATCATGCTAGACTAGGAGATTTCTGGATTTGATGTCATCTCATCATTAGCAATTGTAGATACAGGTACGCATATGAGACATGGCGTGATGATGAACGAGATGAACAAGGAGCACATGCTAGGAGTATTTTTTGCAAACGTATAAAAACATGGAGCATTCCAAGTACAAGCAAAGGAGAGACATCCATGTGCAACATCAAGTGAACACAAAACCATCGAAGACTCCACACACCTTGCCATGCAGAGTTGAATCTATGATACACCAAGAGCACATTCATCACTCAGTGGCACTGTAGCTCGACATGGACACCACCAACAGCTTGAACATACCAGCTCTGTCGTGTCGAGTCGTCTCGGCCACATCACTACTGTGGGCCATACTATTGTATTCAATGTAATGTAATGTGGAAGTCCAAGAGACCCACATGTAAAGTTGAAGAGTCATGTAAGTCAAACAGTCATGAGGGAATTCAAACAGTCACAAGGGTCAGTTTCACCCTTGGTTATATACACCCCTCATTTGTACATGCAAAAGACTTTTCACCTTGGCTCCTCCTGCATAGCCTTTAGAGTCTGTAATCTTTTATTTGAGGAGCGATCAGTGGCTCCAACGCCCCGCTATCAAGGATAGTGATTTAATGGTGTATATATGTGTCTTGTAACTTTCACTTAATTCAGAAGCCTGTTAACAGGCTAGCACATTTTCACTCATGTATTGTATTCGTTTGTAAGACTATTTTTGGGATGCTTGTAATGCATGTTTCTTTAACCTATATTAAGACAATTGAACTATTTCAGTTGTTTTAATACATATGCTATTTGAAATGTGTTGTATCAGTTGTTAACACTGTCTCGCCCGTGTGGGCGATCCCGTCAGAGACTCGAGAAATTCATTCTTGTAAACTTGTTATAACGTCCATCACACTCATGTGGAATACTATGTCGGGTGTTGTATGTGCTATATGTTCACCTTTTGTTTATGACTTCCGCATCCATGTGGACTACTCCGCCAGAAGTTGTGCATGTCTTGCTGTGTTGTGTGTCTCTAGCAGAGTTGGGAATATTCCCTTTCAACCTGAGACTCACTTCCACCCTCTCCCTCTGTTATCACCCAAAAATTCTCAAAACATCATCATGTCAACTCTGCTTTTGGTCATGATTTCAAGGAGGTCTAAAGGTCATTTTAGTCTTGATAAAAGGGTAAGTGATAGGGTTTGAAGTCTTAAAATGTCATTTTTGATTTCCAAATAAAGTCCTTTAGCTTCACTTTATGGTCAAATAGGTCACATTCTCCATTTAGTAGTCATTCCATTAAGTTTAGAGTTAAATTTTTGCAATCACATAGGAATCCACAGTTTCGTAGCGCAGCTAGTTCAAAAAAGGTGATTTGCGCTACGAAACTGTTGTGTATGCTCTTTTTTCTGTTTTTAGAAGTCAACTTCCAAGGGGGTTCCTGAGCCATCAAAAACTAATTTTTGAAAACTGAAAGAGTTTTTTCTTCCTAACATACTTAACTACAAAAATGTCTCTTAGTTTCTTTAAATTCATTATGATCTAGGAGAAATTGATGACCCAACTTGCACTACAAAACTGCTGAAAGTCATTGAGAGAAAAACTATGTTTTTTGGTTTTAGTAGTTCACTTCATGATACATTTCTGGCTAAATGAAATAGTATTTTAGAATTATGAAAGATGTTTCTCTTCATAAAATCTCCAGCTACAAAAACCTCTCTCAGTTTCTTTAAATTCATTATGAGGTGGGAGAAATTGATGACTCAACTTGAGATACAAAACTGTTGTAGGTGCAGTTTTGATGTTTTGATCAATTCTCAAAGGAAAGAAGTAGTTATATTTTGAGAATGATGTTGTTGGAGAATGTGAGAGGTCGCTTACGAAATTTTAAAGCTCAATCAAGGAAAAAACTCAGAGGATAAAGGATATATGTAAAAGCAAATTTCTGTGCTACAAAAACAATAGTTAGTTTCGTAGCACATCTAGATTGACCTTGTTCGTGCACCTTCAAGCAGTTTAATTTTTGAACAAGTGAAAGAGCAAGGTTCTATGGCTAACTTAACATATGTTACATAATTCAAGGGGCTAGTTTTGTCATCATAAGATTCGAGGAAAATCATTGAAGACCAAGGCTATAGTGTAGGGGACATATTCCTAGTTCTTAGGGCAAATAAAGGAGAAGTTATTAAAGGCCAGTAGCAGGGTTATGAAAATTACCAAGGTCGAAGTTAAGGAGGAGTATTTGTCAAGAATCAAGTCTAATTCCTAGATTAGGTTGTTGCTATCACAATAAGGAGTTGTACTCCTAATTGTATTAGGACTCTAAGACAGTCAGTTAATTGTTACTTGTAATTAATAGTATGTTTTACATATGAATAGGTGTCAAGCTAGGAAATTAAAATTCCCCTCAAGTTGCATCAGGGAATCCAAGATTGTAATGATAACTCTATAAAAGACAAGAGTTGGAATTCCCCAAGGGTTGGAATTTTTCAATAGAAACAAGCACATTGTGTTATTGTATGAGACTATATGTTTTCATGTTAATACAAAGATATTGGCTTCACTACTCGGGATTCAGAGAGGGTTTTTAATGTTTGATTTTCTCATGGCTTTCTTCATTTACTTACTTGTGGTATAAACACATGTTACTTAGAATTCATTGATAATTCTCTAACTTCCTTCATGTGTTTATAAATTGTGTTCCTTGCATTATGACTTTGTTTTGCTGATATATTAAGACTCTGTATGCCCTAACTTCCATGTTAAGCTGATCTTACTGTTGTACTGAAGCATACTTTGACTCCATAGCCCAATAGATGTTTTTTGATTGGTATTTAAACCATTTATACATTTTTTTTTATTTTTCCATAGATTTAGCCATCTAATCTTCAAATTAAAATATTTAACCTAGTGACAGAGCCCTCTTAGGTTGAGGAGGCTATGCCTCAGCCAAAATATTGGTTTGAAATAGTTACTCAAAGTCTTCCTGATCAGCAGCCTATCAGGGTCTCATTTTGTGATAACATTTTGGTGCATTTGCCAGGAGCTTGAAGATTACTCATTCCGGAAATCAAGCAGCTAAACTTCTGAAGGTAGCAGGAGCTCAGGAAGCTATTTGAGGCTGCATCTACCTTGGCAACTCCACACATCAAATAAAAAATTGGAAGGTGACTCCATTGCTAGAATATGAGTAGCTTGATGGAGTTTCAAGATGAGTGCCATTACAAGAATGAATTCTAGGTATGCCCCTATGAATTGGTCTCATATCCCTGGTTTTCCAAATCCTATGCCAAAGGTCAAATGGTTAGATGATCTTCCAATATTCAAAGATGAAAAGAAAGACAATGTTGCTCTTCATTTGGTTAGGTTCCATATGCATGTACACAGTCTTAAGGTTCAGTTCCCTGAAGATTATCTCATGAAGATGTTTATGACCACTTTAAAAGGAAAAGCATGCTCTTGGTATAAAGGCTTGGAAAATGGTTCATTATATTCTCTTGCTAATTTCCATGATGTATTCTATGAGATGTATAAAGAGTGTCATCCCTCCTTATTGCTGGTCACAGATTGTTGTAAACATTCTGTGAGTTTTATTCAATATTTGGAGG
The DNA here is from genome assembly GCA_031772625.1 of Pinus tabuliformis. Lineage (NCBI taxonomy): Eukaryota > Viridiplantae > Streptophyta > Pinopsida > Pinales > Pinaceae > Pinus > Pinus tabuliformis. Next base: position 818,298,124 of record CM062806.1, on the reverse strand, counting down.
ATTTTTATGATGATGATGAATTCATGGATGAAGAAATTTTAGAGGACCTTCATAACAATACATTTCAACACCAAGAAGAAAGGATAACATCCCATAAAATGCAACATGAAAATCAGTAGGGGTTTACTTATGAAGACCATGTTACATCCTATGAGATTAATGTAAAGATGCAGTAAACTTGCTAGACTTTTGATCATAAAGAGTATGAAAATCATTGCAAACACCAAGAAGAAATACTGGAAGATAGCTTTTATAACCCTTAGGCAGAGGAAAAGTTTGATTTTTTATGTCATACTTTGCAGCAACTTACATCAAAGAATGATCATAATAATGAGGAAAATTACATTGTTTGTGGGAATCATTAGGAAAAGCAATTGGATAGCATATCAAAGGAATTTTGTGTGGATGAGAATCAGTTGTCTAAAGATATAGAATGTTATGAGAATCATCAAACTAATCATGTCGTTTTTTACCTATAGCTGATTACATGGAAAAGATTGATTTACTGTTCAAATTTCCAGTTATATTTTCATCTTGAAGATCAGTTATATCTCATGATGCCTTGATTATTTCAGTATCATGTTTATTTTTGCTTCAAGCACAGTCAAGAGATTCAAGTGTCAGATCAGATCAATGACTGGCTTCATTGGAAGTTTCATGTTCCTTGAGCTACAAATGGAGATTGCAACTGATAAGGTAGGTAGGAGTGTGTGAATAAGCTCAAAGTTGAATGACCATCTTTTCAGTAGATATAGATTTGTTTCTTTTGCAGTGATCATCAAGCTTGAGCCCGAGGTGAAGGCCATTAAAGCTTGAGGAGAAGCTTCGCAAAATTTCAGAGTTTTATTCTAAAGGATGGATAGCAGCATTGGAGCTACCAGTTCTTAGTGTACCACTGGGGCACACTATCCCTAGTGGAGCCACTGTTATCACCCAAAAGTTCTCAAAACATCATCGTGTCAACTTTGCTTTTGGTCATGATTTCAAGGAGGTCTCAAGGTATTCTTAATCTTGATAAAAGGGTAAGTGATAGGGTTTGAAGTCTTAAAATGTCATCTTTCATTTCCAAATAAAGTAATTTAGGTTCACTTTAAGGTCAAATAGGTCAAATTTTATATTTAGTAGTCATTCCATTAAGTTTAGGGTTGAATTTTGGCAATCGCACAGGAATCCACAGTTTCGTAGCGTAGCTAGTTCAAAAAAGGTGAAACTGTTGTGTATGCTCTTTTTTCTGTTTTTAGAAGTCAACTTCTAAGGGGATTCCTGAGACATTGAAAACTCAGTTTTGAAAACTGAAAGAGATTTTTCTTCCTAACATACTTAACTACAAAAACCTCTCTCAGTTTCTTTAAATTCATTATGATCTAGGAGAAATTGATGACCCAACTTGTGCTATAAAACTGCTAAAAGTCATTGAGAGAAAAACTTTTTTTCTAGTTTTAGTACTTCACTTCATGATCAGTTTCTAGCCAAATGCAGTAGTCTTTTAGAATTATGAAAGAGGTTTCTCTTCATAAGCTATCCAACTATAAAAACCTCTCTCAGTTTCATTCAATTCATTATGAGGTAGGAGAAATTGATGGCTCAACTTGCACTATGAAACTGATGTAGGTGGTGTTTTGATGTTTTGATCAATTCTCAAAGGAAAGAAGCGGTTATTTTTTGAGAATGATGCTACTGGAGGATGTGAGGAGGTCATTTATGAAATTTTGAAGCCCAAGCAAGGAAAAAACTCAAGGGATAAAGGATATATGTAAAAGAAAAGTTCTGCGCTACAAAAACAACAGTTAGTTTCGTAGCACATCCAGATTGACCTTCTTCATGCACCTTCAAGGAGTTTAGTTTTTGCACAAGTGAAAGAGCAGGGTTCTACGGCTAACTTAACATATGTTACACCATTAAAGGGGCTAGTTATATCATTAGAATTTTTGAGGAACATCATTGAAGACCAAGGCTATAGTGCAGGGGACATATTCCTAGTTTTCAGGGTAGATAAAGGAGGAGTTATTAAAGGCCAGCAGGGGGGTTATGTACATTACCAATGTCGAAGCTAAGGAGAAGTATCTATCAAGCATCGAGTTCAATTCCTACATTATGTTGTTGTTATCATAATAATGAGTTTTACTCCTAATTGTATTAGGACTCTAAGACAGTCAGTTAACTATTACTTGTAATTAATAGTTTGTTTTAGGTATGAATAGGTGTCAAGCTAGGAAATTCGAATTCCCCTCAAGTTGGATCAGGGAATCCAAGATTGTAATGATAAATCTATAAAAGGCAAGAGGTGGAATTCCCCAAGGGTTGGCAATTTTCAAAAGAAACAAGCGCATTGTGTTATTGTATGAGACTATATGTTTTCCTGTTAATACAGAGATATTGGCTTCACTACTCAGGATTCAGAGAGGGCTTTTAATGTTTGATTTTCTCATGGATTTTTTCATTTACTTACTTGCAGTGGTATAAACACATGTTACTTAGAATTCATTGATAATGCTCTAACTTCCTTCATGTGTTTATAAACTGTGTTCCTTGCATTATGTCTCTGTTTTGTTGATATATTAAGACTCTTTATGCCCTGACTTCCATGTTAAGCTGATCTTGCTATTGTACCGAAACATACTTTGACTCCATAGCCCAATAGATGTTTTTTGATTGGTATTTCAACCACTTATACATTTTTGTTTGATTTTTCCATAGAGTTAGCCATCTAATCATCAAATTAAAATCTTTAACCTAGTGAGAGAGCCCTCTCAGGTTGAGGAGGCTAAGCCTCAGCCAAAAGATTGGTTTGAAAAAGTTACTCAAAGTCTTCCTGATCTGCATCCTATCAGGGTCTGGTTTTGTGATAACACCCTCTCCAGTGAATTAAATTTGACACAAGCAACACTAAGCACTCACTAGGTGCGTGAACCTCACTGTTCAAAGACAAAGTAAACCACTCTCATGTGCTTACAAGTAAGAGCTAAGGCAAATATTTAAGAAAATGGAAACCAGGCCATCATATCGGATGAGACTCCTATACCAAATGGTGTGAGGACTAGTTTGGACTTCATATCGGGGAGATCCCCTGAATGTTGGTGGGTCCAGCACCATCAACATTACAATAGACCATAAAGAAGAGAGTAATTTGTTGGGGTTGTTTGCTTACAATCATATTGGTTTTCAAGAGGGGTTCAAATATTATCTAAACTAAATGTATATGGAAGAAAACATTGAGGTTGGTTATTGGATATAGTTGAGAGAAGAATACACCATTGTTATTGTAATTGGCTTTGTAGAGTGGAAAACTTAGAAAGAGAAAACCTCTATTTTCATATAAGAAAAATAAAGTATGATGATGGATTCCATCACCATTGAATCACAAAACACACACTACAATAATCCATGTTGTAATATTCCTAAATACATATTTTATAAACCATAGTCCATTTACTCTTATCATACTCTACCTTGTTCTTGACATCATTAAAGGGAGTACTTACTCCACAATCTCAATCTTTATGGATAGAGAACTCTTTGTAAATTATATATATATATATATATATATATATATATATATATATATATATATATATATATATATATATATATATAAAGAGTTATCTATCCATAAAGATTGAGATTGTGGAGTAGGCACTCCCTTTAATGATGCCAAAAACATATATATCTATATATATATATATATATATATATATATATATATATATATATATATATATATATATATATATATATATATATATATATATGTATATGTATATATATATTCTTTAATTTATCTTATTCAATATATTTTTTTCTCTAAAGGAATTGGAAAATGGGTGGGTCTCGAACTCGCTTGACACGGGATCAATTCCAACAACTACCACTATAACCTCTAGGTGCCTACATATGCCTTTTCCATAGGCATAGGTGAATCAGGGGGATTTGAACCTAAAACCTTCGTACACATAACACTTCATTTTCATAGCCATCAACAATTAAGTTGCCCCTGAGGCTTAATATTTATTCAATAAATAAAAAATACAATTTTTTTTTTATATTAAATACTTATTTATTATTATTTATATAAAATTGAAAAATAAAATTCAATTAGGGTTATCTCGAGTGGTTGAGCAGAATGGTTGTTATCTTTCGCACCCAAGTTCAAATCCTTGCTAGTGACATGATGAACTATAATGCCTTGATGAACTCTTAAATGAGTATATACTTGTGGGCTAGCCTAGTACCAACAACCTTACTCTAGCCATGATTCTAGCCCTCAAAGTTAGAGAGAGACGAATTTATTTCTTTGAGAAAAATATTAAAATTGAAAAATAAAAATCATAAATTTAAAATTATTACTAACATAAAACTAAATTTTAATATAAAAGTATGTTATTATAATAACATCATTTTATAAATCACATACTCATGAGAACACAAAAGGGTCATATAGTAATATCCTCATAAGATAGTCATTTCTAAGTTGTCGAGATTTGAGCTTTTATATATATATATATATATATATATATATATATATATATATATATATATATATGGTGGATATTACTATTAAAATTAATGAGAAAAGTAATTATCGTAGAGCATTTTGTCTATTAATTAGAAGGGAAAATTAATCATTTAATTGTATTTTTTATGAATACAACATCTTCTAAAATATCCTTATACTATAAATAAAATATAACTTATATAACATTATTCTATGCATTTATATTATATTTTTTACATAATTATGTCGATAGGCATTCCTCTACAAGGTTGGCTTGGGCAGATTCAACAAATCACAAAGGCTTATTTTCATCATCCTCCTTCGAATAAAAGATTGACATTGGGCCCAGTCAAGTCATTTTTGTTCGTTTATCACCACGTTCACATTTTTTTTCGCATAGGCTTCGAAGGCTATACACCCTTTCCCTACTTCCTAGAACCTTAGCTCCTCCTCCACTAACCATTGGCACTCAAATGGTGGTAGGGTTTGGGTTTTTGTGAATCTTTTTCACTCCACGAATTGGGTTTCCATTTTATTTCTATTTTCCATAGTTTCAAAGAAAAAATATATACATTTTTAGTTAGTAAACTTCGGGCAACCATCAATGAGTGCATGGCAAGGGGGGTTAGAGGTTAGGAAGTGTCTGTTAGAAGGAGGAGGTCAATTTTGTTGTGCATTTCTTTTTCTAGCTACCCTCAATGACAACCTTCAAAACTACTTAGTGCTCAACTGCTGAAAAATTTGTACCTGCATACCCTAATTTTGCATGTTGAAGTTTTATATATGAGGGAAATTTAGGAGAAATATCAATCATAAAGGGTTGAACTGTTGTTAGTTTATGCTAAAAGGATTTTACTGAGAGTTTTCTGAGGCAATTCATACACTAGTTCTGATTGAAGATTTCTTTTCTCTTACATACTTTGCGCTACTTTTGGCCGAGTTTTCACAAATCCCAACTTGGTGTAGAGTTCAATAGTCTACCCTCATTATATGGGTTTACGAGATGGGAGTTGTGATGTTTCTTTGAGCAACAAAGAGTTTGGATTTATTTCTCTTTGAAGGATTGACACTCTTTGCTGAATTTTATTGTTAATACCTTTAGATCATTGCTTTTGGGGATTCAAAAAAAGAAGCTAGGGATTTTCATTTTCTATATGAGTAAGTATGCAGAGACAGTTTTCTCAACCGAAGAAGTGATTCTAGTGAGAAAGCTTGGTAGGTGATGAATAAGTAATCCCTGAAAGGTCTACAACGTTTGGAGAAATGCATACATAATGGTTAGTATGCAATTGTTCTTCAAGTTTCTTTTTTTGTAATGGAGTTACTCCACAGTAGGTGATTTTAGTTATTCAGTTGTGCATTGCATTGCATCGGATTTAGGACCTATGATATGGAAAGGTGAATCTGACAAAGAAATTATCAGGTGAACTATTGTGGTTTCTATTTAGAAGTTCCCTTGGGAATTTTTTTGAGAAGCAGTGTTATGGCTGAGCACTTTTGGGAGGTTTATTTTCTTATCTGATATGGATCATTCCAATTCCCGATATTGGCTCCAGAAGAACAACATTTTATATAATTTTTGTTGGTGCACAAATTGTCCTGGTAACTAAGGAAAACCTAAGACCACATCACTGAGGATCCTAGATCCTCCCGCTCTAGGTGATAAGGGTTGGCCTCCCTTTCACCACAGGGGGTAGTCCCTGGTGATAATGTAAATTAAATAATTATTCAATTTAGGAAAATAAATAAGGCCAGTTTATAGATATGATGCAAAGAGGTATAAAGTGTGAAGGTCTAGGTGGGAGAGACCTATACATCATCTGGTGGATGATATCAAAACATAACCTTCATTATACAACATGAAACAACATTCCAGCAGAACTAAAATAAAGGAAAAGAAATGATTAGAGATAAAAGAAAAACAATTAAATGTTAGTTATGCTTATCTCCCATTTATGGTAACCCATCGTAGTGCTAAATTCGATGCAATATAATATCATGTATTCTTATTGATCATTCAATCAGCCAAAGAAGGGTATCAAGGATAAGATCATCATCCAATAGTGTATATATTGGTCAACAAACCAACCCTACATAGGTTGCAATAGACAACCACGATCAAGTCACTACATAATATGGTTCATATATTTTGAGATATAAGCATATGAAAAGAGAATTAAGAGGAAGAAGGGAATAGACAAAACATACAACTGATAAACAATATTCACACCAATTGTTGCAACAAAATAACAATGATGTGCATTAGGAAATTCTATTAACAACAAAAATGTAAATAACTTAATCCTCCTACCTCTGATAGTATGTATATCAAAGAGGAGGTAAGATTAAATACTGAGAATAGTTAAAATATCGATCATGTCAATAATCTAAACAACAATATTAATCAATATATATTACACAAGAAATCAAAAGGAAAATGTTGGAAATAAGAAATCAAAAGAAAAATGTCGGAATGTCATACTTAAACTGCATAATTAAAAGTTACATAATATCATATCTTGGCCTGTGCATCAGGTGCAATCAGGCGTTAAAATCTAAATCTTCTTTCTCTCCTAATCACCTAGCCTCTAGCCCCCTCTCGAATGAGAAAACAAGGGTTTTATACAAATGTTTTGATAATTGTTTTACGTAATTGTCTATTAAACAAATACATATTTCAAAAATATTTATTTGAAAATAGTTTACCGTCTCTCATAAATGGTTTTTAATTTCTTCCTTTAACTTTGGACTTGGGACTCCATGCACATTAGTCTTCCATGAAGTAGTTTATCCAGATTGTAACCCTTCCTTAATGAATAATCTATATAACATAAAACATGAGTTAGTTTCTTAAATAATGAAATAAACATATTTCTCTTATCTTATTTCCAAGATTTGTTCCCATGATAAATGAGGAAAAATCTATTGAAAAACTTGATTAAGTTTCTTCAAAATATAACTAAACTCTACATAAATTTTGATAAATCTTGTGAAATTCTTTTGGAACAATTTACAACTAAAAGGAATCGATTAATTTTAACATTCAAACAAGGAGGGCTGCGAGGCAGCTAGTACCTGCCATAATCCATAGTTGAACGACCAGCTTGGATGCAATGGGCACGTGTCATATTCATGGGCACTTATGTTTATTGCGATGTCGTTTCCAGATGTTCCAGGCGGAACACAATTGCATTTGCCACAACACTCCATGATTGCCCGTCGCACCAGTAGCTCCTGCACTTACCAAAGCTTGCCCCCATTGCAACGGCCACCGGCAGCTAATTAAGAGGAAGGAATTGCAATTGAGCTTATTTCATGCTTGTATATCACAGGTTAGACTCTATATATAGGCAAGGGTAGCCAGCCAAAACTTGATCTTAGTTGCAGGGAAGTTAAATAAGTAAGAACAAATGAAAACTTGATTATATATTTTCTTTACAGCACTAAGATCATAACATCAAATGTTTGCTACTTCAAACAAACTCCGAGGACTGGTTGAATGAGCCTATTCCCGAGAAGGTTCTTAGAGAGCTATTAATAGCTATGGTGCCTGAGGATAAAAGAATAGATACAGCTAAATGGGAGGAAAAATTAGGTGAGACTGAAGCGTGTTACCATGCATATGTCGATACAGTGTGCGATAAAAAAATGGTGACGGGTTATGTTAATAAGTTGAATCGATTTCGTTCTGCTCTCAAGAGCTGGGAGTATCTCTACGTCAACATAAAGCTGCAAAGATACGACTCACAACAAAGCCTCATATAATAATACATTTAGATGGCAGAAGCATTTCATTCTTGTGAAGATGATGAGAAAATATGGTTTAGCCTCGACACAGATTTTAAGCTTCCTGGTTTACAACATTGTGATACAAAATCTCATTGAAGGTGAGAAAATAATCTTGTATGGAATCCTGTATTTCCCTTGAACGAGACGGAAGAAGATTCGTGAGCCTAGCCATTTCATGGTTAAGCAAGAGGTAACTCATGATTTGATAAGAAGATGCAGAAGCATCTTGAGACGCCTTGGGAATCTCCATGGCTCGGATTGATTTCGCTGCTCCTCTCGGCCTTAATTCCATTGGTAAAGTTCACTGGCTCGGCAGGGACTTGCTGCTGTGCAGCCACCTTGTTTTATATTTGTAGCTCATTACTGTTTCATGAAACAGATGTATGTATGCTATGACTATCATGGGCATATACTCCTTTGTCACATGATATAAATACTTCTGTTGATTTATTCGTTTAGTAATTTGATTGTTTACATGTCAATCTCCATGTTAAGTTAATGAACGTGAAATTAATCACAAAAAATCAATTATATGTTACAATAACCCAATAATAATATCTTAAAGAACTCAGAGCGTTGCATACGATTCCAACCGTCGAAGAACTCCACGAAACGCCTGTTTCATGAAACAGATGTATGTACGCTATGACTATCATGGGCATATACTTCTTTGTCACATGATATAAATACTTCTGTTGATTTATTCATTTAGTAATTTGATTGTTTACATGTCAATCTCCATGTTAAGTTAATGAACGTGAAATTAATCACAAAAAATCAATTATATGTTACAATAACCCAATAATAATATCTTAAAGAACTCAGAGCGTTGCATACGATTCCAACCGTCAAAGAACTCCACGAAACGCGTTTGCAAGATATGATTAAAACTGAGTGTTTCCAACGACAGGTGTTGGAAGGAGAGGCACAGTGCCCATGCAAAGAACGAAGGCTTCTCTTAACTGAGTGTTTCCAACGACAGGTGTTGGAAGGAGAGGCACAGTGCCCATGCAGAGAACGAAGGCTTCTCTTTTCTTGTATTCGTGTGTCAGCAGCTCCCATGGATTTTGCAAGCAAACTCTTTCTCATATGTCTTCTGATGATGGTATTTGTTCAGGTAACGACCATGTAGTTTGGCTCTTGGAAATCTTATTTTATATTTGTAGCTCATTACTGTTTCATGAAACAGATGTATGTGCAAGCTGCCGAGAGTGGAGCTTCAACCACAATTCTGGTGTTTCTCCTAAGTCTACTGATCGCCATCAGAAAATTTACAAAGAAACAAGCCTTCCAGCTCCAGTGCCTACTAAGAATTTACCTTCCTTACAAAGGAGATCAAGGAGAAGTATGACTTCTCTCACTAAACTGCATTTTGATTTTGCATCTTTTGTTTTAGTATTTTTCACGTTCCTCCATTGCTTAGATTCAGGTGTTGAAAGATCTTTGAGTTCCCTTGAATCGCAAAACCAGTAGGATTTACATGGATTTGTCTATTATTTTCATGTCCAGTTCTGATATGAAACTCTGTAACGGATAAGCTTTATTGGCAATGAGAATGTAATCGAATGCACAAAACTGATTGTTGAAGTTATCAATTCTTATCTCCCTCTAATTCATCTTGTTCATGCCATTGCAGTATATACTGAATCCTCGGAAGGTCCTGACAGGATCCAATATATGGGTATTGATCTCTTTTAGCCATTTCTAGTCTTTTTCTGGACATGTACATATGCATACCTTAAAGTCTGGTCGTGTAATAGTTCAAGAAATGACTGTACACCAATAGGTTATTTTGAATCCTTTGATCTGTGAAATATGTCACTGATAAAGATGGATAACGCCTGACAATGTTGTGGAATTTTGTTGCAGCTTGGTTAGGAAGAGATTGAAATCTGTCCATAATAGACCAGGGTCCAAATACCCAGGGTTAGTCACCCAATTTCTCAGACTCCTAGGTTTTATTCTTAGTTCATTAATTTCTAGCCATTTTCCACAATTAATTGCAAATTCCAGTAAAATTGTTAAATTAGTTGAATTCTCATTCTGTATTGCAAATGTTTCAGACTAAATTGCAAATTCATAAAAAACCATAGTCTATTATTTACTAATACTGCATATTTTGCAATGAAAAAAGCATTTTTCTAGAATCTGCAATCTAGATTTGTTATAGGTTAAATATTTCTAGATTCTGAAATGAAGATAAGAAAAACAAGAGTGAGATTACAAAAAATTCTGCAATCTAAATTTGTTATAGGTCAAATATTTTTAGATTCCGCAATAAAGATATAAATTTACTGTTGATTCATAAATTTACTGCTGATTCATGTGCAGCTTGTCATCTGATACAAAAGCATCCATACAGAAGATGTCTAAAACAAGTGAGAATGAAAATGAGAGAAAGCATTACCTGGTATGTCTAAAAATTAATAGCTCACAAGCGTTCCATGGTTCTCAGCTGCTGTTGTTGGTTGATGAATGAATACTTGGGTTGCGAAGCTGATATATAATGAGTCGGTGCAGAGCGTAACGCACCGGTACAAAGGCAGAGCAGGTTCATGACACTTGCCGGCATCCACGGACACCTACATCTTAACACCAAACCTTATGAAACCTTAGCATACCCCTGCAGATAATACAAATTAATGGAATTAATGTTAACATTAAAACCAGACCGTTGACGGTTAGGGATAATGCACTGGGCATAAAGGAAATTTAATCTATGATCGAGCCTCTTCCACCTCGGCAAGAGGCCAAATAAGATGGCGAAGCGTCAGGTGGAAATGAAACTTAGCGTCAGGTGGAAATGAAACTTAGGTTATCTCGTCACATCGTCGCACAGGGAATTTTCAAACTTTATGATAAACAACAAATAACACCGGACTAAGAACTAAGAACTAATGCTAGCAGGGACCTGTTCGATTACTATAGTCCCTGCCGAATGCCAGATGGCAGGGACTAATAATATGTGTGTATCCATTTCGATTCCATTCTTCATAACGAAATTCTGAAATTAATTTCTCGTGAATGTATTGTTGGCTTTCACAGTAAACCATCGTAAATTTTTCAAAAATTTCAACACAATCATAAATTGTGGAGTACATTCTTTCCTCCACGCTAAAAAACTATAAATACCTTCAAATTATAAGAACATATCAAGTTCTGGAGTGGATTAGTCATAGGAGAAAATGCATAGGTGAAGGTAGGTTAAATTAAAAAAACCTTAATGTTAAGCGGCTTCATAAACCTGTTACAATGTTTTTACGCGACAAACATGTAATTGTCTAGAGATGAGAGCCATCTTTAATCGATGGTTGATACTTCCCATCGCGTGGAGAGTTGGAGGGAGGTTAACTTTAGCCGTAGATCTAATTTTGATGGATGGTTCTCACTTCACATTAGGAGGATATTTAATAGCGGATTAACCTCCTTCTTTGACCCGATGGCATCACACGAGTTGAGTGGGGCCTCGTATGTCAATTCAATATTTAATGTGATAATGTTTAATAAATATTTAATATGGGCCTTATGCAACACTTGATATAATGTTTTCAAAGCCTTTGTTCATTTTAATAAATATTTCAATATTAATGTATTTACGTGATACTCTATTGCATAAAGAAAAACTTCATATCAATAAAAATCATAAGGTGAATTTGGTTGTTGTTCTACAATGCCTAAAACTTATTTCCTTTTTAATATTTATGCTTTAAAACAATAAGATCTACTGGAATGGTCTGATATAATATTTCAGTTTAGGACAACATAGTTAAATTTCAAAGGTTTTTGTTTTACACCTAGGGCTTAGATATCTCGAAGTAAAGGTAAAAGTTAAAATTGGCCAGTAATTCATGATGAGATCAATGGTAATATTATGTGAGGTAAAAATAGATATTTAACATTCATGAAAGTCTATTTTCAATATTCATTACATACGTTCTTTAGGAAATTCAATCCTCCCAAATATATAGGCATTAAGGGATTTTCATAGTAAATAATTGGTTTGTATATCTAATTCCCCCATTTTGTGGACAATGTTTCCTTATTTTACACAATGTTTCCTTATTTTTAGGGGTTGTTAGTGATAGTAATAATATTTTAATTATGTTTTAGTCACATATACTAGTTAGTGTTATTTAATCTTTTAGTTATTTGTATTTTGAATTTTTATGTCATATATAGAGTCAAAATAATAATTAAGTATTTTATATGCATATTTATAATATGGCATTTCGTCAACGTCACTTACCTACAAGCCATACTTATTTTTGTTCTAATCCCTTTTACTGATTTCTCTTTTGTATTTTAGGGAGTCATTTGAATCATAGGAGCATGATAAGGAGTCAAATTCCAAGGAAGCATAAAGCAACACCCTTAGAGGAGACCTAGTTCTAAGGAGGGTCATTTTGGTGACAACAATTTCCATTCTTATTTTTATAATTGCCTCCACTTGCCAAAGGCACAAGTAGCTAAAAAGTCATCTTTCAACTCTGAAGATTATTTATTGGGATTTTTGGTTGTAAGCTATTTTTAGCTCATATGAAATTCCCTTCTTATTAAACATATTTTGGGGATCAAACAAGTTCAAGCACTGCCATCAATGAACTCTTTGTGTTGCCCAAGTTTTTTTGGGACAAAGTGTTGTAGTAGTTTTAGAAGAAAGATTAGTTTGATCTGCACATTTTTATTTTTTTCAATTCTTGTTACATAGGGTGAGCCAAAGATGATTGCAATGATATAGTGCATGGTTGGCACCAAATTTTCCATTTATACTAGAGTTGTGTCAACATTCCCAAAATTTAGGTTACCAACGATTGTTGCTGAAAGGATTCACATGTTCTGCACAATCTAATGTTGTTTACCATTCCCAGCTCCTAGATACGAAAAGAAAAAAAATGATGATATAAAGTTATCAAACAAGGTTTGATTTCTTCCAAATCCCAAGGCTAAAAATTGTTTATTTTCTTGATAATTTATGAAAACATGTTCTTTCTTCTTGATCATCACAACTATGGCCCACATATATGCATATTTTATGTTTCTTTTTTCTTGTATAGTTAGGATTACATGCACAATTGTGGTTATATTCCATATAGTGTGAAGGCCCATACAATGATCTATTTTGCTCTCATTTCTTGGTAGACTCTAGAATTTGAGATTTTATTTGTTTTGTTGAGCCAGTCTCATATTGTTGCACAACATTCCTAAAATTTATTATATCATTTCTCTTGTATGCTTAGAACTAGTGTACTACACTTTTCACTGTTTTGATGTCTTAGTAGTAGTCATTGGCCTTTGTATTTCAATGATTTTCTTGTTACTGTCATAGTAATCATGTGTTTAATGGAATTGAATTTCTATTATAGGATCTTTTAAAAATCATATATTTGATATCTCAAGGTGAATATTATAGGATATTTTGTGTTTTCTTTCAAACTTATATGCAAGGTCTCCATTGTTTTCATCATGTTATTGATTGGATAAAAAAAACTGAGATCAGTTGCTATGCTGCAACCTATTCACTAGAGTAGCTAAGGAAACTTAAGCTTTCCCAATACATGAGATATATTGAAGCTAGAACACAGGAAACCAAACATTTCAAAAAAATTGAAATTTGATTAATCTAGTTTTTTTTTTTAATTTGTAGATTTGAAGGAGGCTAAAAAATTGTGAGGGTGGATCTGGTAAACTTGACTCGGTCAATTTAATCATGGTTTTTGGATCCATATATATGGGCACCCTTGGTTTTTCCCATGGAATTCATCTCCATATGTAGCCTATTTAAAGGATGATCAAACACATGTTAAATGGTCTCAGTGGCCACTGAAAACACAACAATGGTGTATTTAGACACCACCATCTCTCTCATGCTTTGTGATTCTAACATATGATATTAGAGCTACAGTGGTAAATACGAGAGCCCGATGAATATCAGAGCCAAAGGTAATGACATCATCCTGAGATTAGTAATGTGATGGTATGTCCAGTTGTTTGTGGAAAAAGTAGTTCTGGTGCAATGGTGATTTGACATAATGCATGGTGTTGCAGTGGTATGATGAGAATATGTTGCAAAGATGTGATGAGGAGGTCTGGTTGTGTGATGATGATGAGATCAACGAAGGAGCAGAGGTGGAGGAAAATGCAAAAAAAATGAGTTTCTCCAAGAAAAAGTAGAAGTGAGAACGCTCGTTACTCTTTTCAAATAGGCATATGATGAAGCAAGAAGAAAGGTTGGAGAGGCAAGGATTGTTTCCCATGCTTAAATTAAAGTTGCTAGATTAGTTGTGGTTAGAGTTGTCGTCAAAGAGGAAAATGGTGGCGTAGGAGGCTACACAAATTTTAGAACAACAAAAATAGCTCTCGCCAGACAAGTTTGAAATGGTTGGCCACTGCAACAAAATGATCAGATGAAGAAAGGTTCAGAGACACAACTGTATTGGACCAACAAGTGCGTTGTCATACTAAGTGTGTTGATTGTGTGATGAGGACTTGTTTTGTTGTGGTTGTGATGCAAGATCATCCCACTTCTGAGTCAAAATGTATTTTGACTAGACTTAGGGGTTTTCATTTACCAAGGGAGTTGGTTCCCTAATAGATTGTAATTATTTGATTATTTGTATTTTCCTATGTTTGTAAGGAAAATTAGAGAAATTGTGAATATTGTAGCTAGATCTACTCTTAAAAGAGAGATCTCGAGAATATTTGAAGTGATTTGAGATATTGTAGGTAGTAATATTTATGGATCTAGAGAATCCTAGAATATGGGATTGTTGAGTAATTAGTGGATCTAGATAGGAATAGTTGAGTAAATAGAGGATCTGAACTTGAATTTGTTTCAAAGTCCTATTTGTATAAAAACATGTAATCAAAGTAGAATGATATGATGAAGAATAGAGGTGTGTAGTGTGGGTAAGAGGAGAGTTTCGAGAGGATTTGAGGGCCGAATAAGGCCTTAAGGCTGAGAAGGGATTTTATTGTAAATCATGTCACGAGGGTCATTGTAAATTATTTCTACATTAATAGAGGAAGTTATTGGTTTCAAGTATTTTGTAATGTGTCCTATTAAACCATGTTTATGATGATGAGTTGAATGTGATACGGGTGTGTTTCAGGCCTAGGTCAAACCCATGAATGATTAGTGCAGTGGAAGAATAACCTTAAGAAGCACAAAGAAGAATGGATTATTCTTGTATCAGAGTCATAGCAGAAGTAGAAGAACTCAACAATCATGAGGAACAATGAGAGATTATCATTACATGGAGCATTGCAGCTATGATAGAGTGAGTTGGAAGAATAATCTCAGGAGAGATAGGTGTTGATCATTGATCAATGAAGGATCAATGATCCATTAACTAGAGGATACATGAGTATTTTTAGAGTACCGAACAGTGAGTATAAGCATAAGGGAAGCTTGAAGACAAAGGATTGATATTAGAACAGAAGGGTGAGTGGAGAGTATAAAGGGAAAAACTAAGTTGAGTTTGAACTAGAGGAGCCAGAAGCCACATAACAAAGCCAGAGGAGTCGAGCATAGAGGAGTGGTGTAATACTTAGTTTTTTTTAGAGTCCTGACATAAGTCTGTCACTTGATAACTCTAGGAGATAGAACCTAAGAAGGAGTCATCATTTAATAGCACCAGGTTAGAAGTCTCGAAGCCCAAGTGGAATTTTAATTTATGATTGGGCATACATAAAGGCGGGCATCAGGCTCTGGGATCTAACAATTGGAAGAGAGTTGGACAACAATGGATGGGAAATTATCTATCGCTCGGATATGTTAAAGATGGGAGTCATTTGAATTGTGAGCAGGCATTTAGAAGAGCTGAGAGCCAGGTGGAATTTATCACGAGACAGATGACAATTAACAACAATTATTTCCGTTACCCGAAACAGAGATAGCCCAAGCATTTTTCTATTAGAATTTATTTATAAGATGGGACCAGGGCATAAATGGGGCCGATAGGTGGAGTATATGTGGCACAGTTTAAGACATGAAACAGTGGGCCATAAAGGAAAAGGGAATGGGCAAGAACGAACGGGCTCACGTGGCAAGGCCAAGGTGAAGGCCAATAACTATCAAAGGCATGTGGAGCAAGTGGCCTAGTCTAGGTGTTAATTAAATTTGCAAGCGGGTATCAAAAAGGTCAGGCTTCGACTTATGTGTTAGGTGGGCTAGCGTGAAGGTTAAAAGTTGGGTGCAGTTCTTATTGTGAACGAGTTCGGCCATGGTGGTTCTGTTATGGGTTGGGCTATGCATTTATATGCATATCTTGGCTCTGGTGGCTATGTTTAAAAATGATACTTAAATCTGGTGGTTTGGTACCCCCCTTGCAGATCCTTCCACTAAGTTATACAATCTTTTAAAAGGGATTTATCTCCCTAAATTTGGGGTTGAAGGAAGCACAATTTGGAATAGATCTGGGCACTGTGGGTTCGATCAAACCAGATATTTGGCAGGCCTATAATTTGGGCTTGCATCATTTGGCATCAAAGCAAGAGTGCTCTGAAAACCTTAGAATAGAGATTTTGAAAGGAGAAATCAAGGGAGATAACAACCAAAATACTATTTCGACAGTGGGATGAGATATGATAGCAGAATCAATTAAAGGAGTTGAAGGAGGTAAAATTTGTTTATGTTTTACACTTTATTTTGCATTTGAAGATTGATACCCATAAGAAAAGCGTTGGAGATTTTGGAAGGATAGTGAGAAGAATGTTCTAAGGAAAGAGAACATTGAAGAACAACAAAGACTAATAAGAGGACTAGAGCATATTAGAGAAACATAAAATTTGGTTGAAAAGAGGCAATGTGCTCTTGAGGAGGATTATTTTGAAGAAATAGAGTAGAAGTGCTTTTGAGCCAAAGGAAAGATTGTAAAATCTTGTATGATGTTTTTATAATTAAATTTAGTTATGAAGAATTATATATGCAGATAACTAAGAGAAGAAGAGTGGTAGCAACTATGACAATTGAAACTGTGACAGAGGAAGGAGAGCATGCAGAGCTCTTAAAATAGATTTTGAAAAGACCCAACAACCAAATGAATTTGTTGAAGTAAGGAAAATAAAGGAGAGTGGAGAAGTGAGAAAATGACGATGCAACAACCTAAAAACTTTCAAATATGAGGAGAAGATGTGCTCAAGGAAAGAAGGAGAAGAGGTTGTACTGTAAAGGACTAGAAAAATACAACTTCCCAGAAATTGGGTAGAAGTTGATAGAGGCAGTTCCACAGTGATTGTGGGTAGAATTTCTAGACAAAGATAGAAAGAGAAGAAGAGGACATCAAGAGGAGAACTTGGTATTGTGACAAGTGGTAGACTTGTTACATTTTGAGAAGGCTTGTTGCATCTCACGAGTGGACAAATAGTGTTCACTAAAGAAAGAAGGAATGGCTACTGATGGTAATTTGAAGGATTTTGAGAGGGGAAGTCATAATCGAATAAAGAAAATTCCAAAGCAGCTTGCATAAGGAGAATGAGTGAAGAGGAATTTGAGAGAGAAATGATTGAGTTGAAAGCTGAATTCAATCATTTGAAGCAGCTTCTACAGGAAAGTCAAGAGGACCAGGGGTATGGCTAGACAATGAAAAGGAAGGTGAAATGGCATCCATACAGAGGAAGCGGAGACAGAATATGTATGACAGGTTGAAGGAAGAACTCAAAGTAGTTGAGTATGAGCTGATTGTTTTTTAACAAAGTTTATTCCTTGATGAGAAAGAAGCAAGGAATGTTGAGGAGGAATTCATATATAGTCTGATGGACTATGAAATTAGTTCAGATCAACATGAAGAAGAAGAAACTAAGGCATTGAAATAAAATCCTTATGTATTTGAATCAAACATTTTATGTATGTATGCAGGATTGGTAAGTGATGATCAACATTTAATTGATGTGTTTATGATCGTAATAAAGTATATAATGATAATATTAATAGTCATGGTAATAAAGTATATAATAATAATATTAATAGTCATGGTAATAAAGTATATAATAATAATATTAATAGTCATGATAATAAAGTATATAATAATAATATTAATAGTCATGGTAATAAAGTATATAATAATAATATTAATAGTCATGGTAATAAAGTATATAATAATAATATTAATAGTCATGGTAATAAAGTTGGGTTGAATAGCCGTTATGGTAAGTCTAAGATTAAGGGTATGTCAGTGTGTAAATCGGGTTCCTTTCTTCAGGGCAATAAGGTGGTAAATTTGTCGAGCTCTTCCTTCCTGCCTGCAGTTTTTAGTCTCTTAGGGAAAGGTCTGAATTTTGCCTTAGCCCCCAGAAAGATCCCGATTGAAGACATCATTTGCGATGTGGAGTATGGCATTAAGAACCTTCCTGATAAGATTAAAGACACGATTAGGCAGGATTGTGCCGTTACCCTGAGGAGGGCTAAGCCTCCCCGCAGCAATATCAGCAAGGCCGAGTTCGAGGCTTTAAAAAGCCTGAACAATAATCGTGACGTCGTGGTCTTAAAAGCTGATAAGGGTGGGGCTGCTGTGATCTTGGATAGAAAGGATTACAGGAATAAGATGTTGGACCATCTTAGTAATAGCGGGAGTTATAAGAAGCTTTCGAAGAATCCCCTCAAAAAGGTTTCCAGAGCAGTCGCTCTTGCGATCAAGTCGTGCAATTCCACGATTCCTCTAGCCCAGAAACTTATTGAGGGTAACCCCATCACTCCTAGGATTTATGGTCTTCCTAAAATCCATAAGGAGGGGGTCCCCCTGAGACCCATTGTCAATACCATAGGTGGTCTGACTTACCTCCTGGCCAAGTTCCTCGTGGAAAAATTGAGACCCTTGGTCGGGCAGACTGAGTCCTTTGTCAAAGACTCGGTTGCTTTTATTAAGGATCTCAAGAATATTAATATTGATCCAGAGGACATCTTGGTTAGTTTTGACGTGGTCTCTCTCTATACCTGCATTCCTATCAATGAGGCCATGGTGGTTATTAATAAGCTAACTGACCCTGACACGGCCAAGTTAGTTGAGCTGTGCCTTACCTCTACCTTTTTCAGCTTCGAGGGAGAATTCTATGAGAAAACTTGCGGAGTTGCCATGGGCTCCCCCTTGTCCCCTGTTGTTGCGAATCTCTTCATGGAGGATTTTGAGTCGAAGGCTTTGGCCTCCTCTCGTCTCTTACCAAAGCTTTGGAGGAGATTCGTTGATGACACTGGTGTTGTCTGGTCTCATGGTCCGGATGAACTCGATCGCTTCTTCTGTCACCTTAATAGCCAATCCGCCGCCATAAAATTCACGATGGAAAAAGAAGAGAATGGTTGTCTTCCATTCTTGGATGTTCTCATCTCTAAAAAGGTGGATGGTTCCTTTTCTCATCAGGTGTATAGGAAGAAGACGCATACTGAGCAATACTTGCATGCTTCTTCCCACCATTTCCCTGCTCAAAAGTTAGGTGTTCTTAGCACGCTTGCCACCCGTGCTGTTAGAATTTCGGATGAGGAGAGCCTAGAAAAGGAGAAGGCTCACCTCCTGGATGTCTTTGAGAAGAATGGTTATGATAGACGCCTCGGTCAAAAATCCTTCCTCAAGGCTAAGAAGGAGCCGTCCACTCGTAAAGTTTCCAAGGATCATATCATGGGTGTGAACCTTCCGTACATCCAAGGAACCACGGACAGGATTGTAAGGATTCTGAGGAAGTACGATGTGGCCGCGACCTTTAGACCTCTCAACACTATCCGTGGTTCCCTCAAGTCGGTGAAAGACCCGATTGAACCTAAGGACATGAAGGGCGTCTATGTCATTCCCTGTTCCTGTGGGACCCCTTATATTGGTGAGACTGGTCGCTCTATTAATCAACGGATTAGCGAGCATTCGGCTGACTTAAGACATGGAAGGACCAAGTCCTCGGCCCTGGCTGAGCATGCGGGAAAGACTATGCATCATGTGTGTATAGAGGAGGCTCAAGTCATTGCCAAAATTGCGCACTTTCACCATCGCAAATTTAGGGAGGCCCTGGAGATCGAAAAAAGGCCAGTCAACCTTAATAGGGATGATGGCTGGAAGATTAGCAGTTGCTGGGTCCCAGCCTTGTCTTCTTAGCCTTCTCTTTTCATTTTGTTAGGTCATAGGTTTTTGTCTTCCCCTCCTTTAATTTCTTTTGTCGGTTTGTCCTATGATCTTGGAACGATTGAGTTTGTTTCGAGCTATTATTGTATATATGGGGCTTATTAGTATTATATTAATTAAGTATCCCTAGGTTAACCTTAAAAATTAAGTTTCCCTTAAACGAATTCTTATTAAAAAAAATTAAATAATTATCAGTATTGATATGATTATCCTAAAAAATTTGGTATAAATATTCCTTTTAATAAATAGTGGTTTAACCTATAGATTTAATGATACCAGAATAGTAGTTTAGTAATAAACTCATCAACCTTGGATTATAAGTAAGAATAGAATTTGGATTATGAGTCTAGGAATTATAGTTGAACAACTGTTTAGATCTATCAAGATGATTTAGATTTGTAATAAACTTTTAATCTATTGACGAGTCTATTTAAATAATAAATATGATATAGACCTAACATATATTAGATAATAATAACACTATTAACCTTAATAAATTTGGAATAAAAATATTTTTAATGTTTTAGGTACTAATAACATTAGTTTTAATAATAAACTATCGACCTTAAATTATTAGTAATAATAGTTCACCTTGGAATAAATATTATTAGGTAAGTATGATTTACCATAATATTAGTTATATTTTTCACCTAATATAGCTAATTCTCTAATAATAATAATAGAAGATTTAGATTATTATTTAGTTATTTAGCTGATTGACTTAATGACCAATCTAATTAAAATATTAAATTTGGTATAGATCTAACTTACCAGTCCTTGAATTAATTATCACACAACTATCTAGTAGAAAAATAGGGTTTGGTACCTTTACATTGGAATAATATTTAAATATGATATATTAAAGGATATGATAACCATCTGAATTAAAATAGGTACATAATAAGAATAATACACCTAATTATTTTAAATTTACCAATAGATTTACCTAATTATTTTAAAATTTACCAAATATTTACCTATATTTAGCTTTTTAGAGAAATATTAATTGAATAATAATTTTTTAGGAGTTTGACCAGGGTCTCTTGGTCAAATTAGCCGTTAGAAATGTAGCCGTTGGGATCTCTGCACACTCCATTTATTCGCGCTAAGCTAGATTGGTTCTTCAACTTGTCCTGACGATGAACCACACTAGTTGGTTCGAAACGCGTCGACAAAAGATTCGCTATGTGATTTTGCCGAAGATTATCTTACAATGATGTGTTTATGTAGATTTATGAAGAAATATAACTTTTAGAAGATATGGTTGAGATAGAGCAATTTTGTGTGTGTGTTTGTTCACTATGAAAATGGTGAATTTGATAGGGAAGTTGTTATGATTAAGGAAATTTTTGTTATAAAGGAGGATGAAACAACACCATCTCAAGGAGATTATGCAAATATGGGAGATGAGGAATTACTAAATGAAGACATGCTCGAAGAGATTTCAATATTAATTGAAAATCTCATGCCAGAAAAAGAAAGCATAGACAACAATATGGAGTTTTTGGAGGAGTGGCAGATAGAAAAACACAATGAAGGATTTTGCATAGAGGACATAGGTAGAATTCAAGAAGATTTTGTTAAATTTTATGAAGAATTAAATTTCTTGGAAGAGAGAATAGAGAGCCAAAGACTATATATTCATCTTGTGAAGACAAAGTTGGAGGAATTGGCATTAAAAAACAATGAGGAGAGAAATACAAAGTGTGACCAGTGGATTGGCAAGAGATTTATAACTCTTATGTCAGAAGATGAGGACAAAGACAACAACAAAGATCAACCGAGGATAGAGGTTGATGAAATAATTGAAGAAATGTGGATGTTGATGAGACAAACATCCAGGAGGAGATATAGCAGATAGAGGAGGAAAAAACCAACAAAGAATTGCAGTTGAATGAAGCAGTGTGTATCAACAGAGCAAGTGGAAAACAAAAAACAAAACATGGAAACCTGGAGAATTGAAGACAATAGTACAAGAACAACATGCCAAAAAAAAGGGATCAATTACAAACTAAAGTTTTTGATCCAGGAAGACTTCATCAACATACACATGGTTAAGAGACCATGATATTTTTCTGTCTTGGGAGTCTGATGCAAGAGCATCCCACTTTTGAGTCAAAATGTATTTTGAATAGAGCTATGGGTTTTCATACACCAAGGGATTTGGTTCCCTAATTGATTATAATTATTTGATTATTTGTATTTTCCTATGTTTGTAAGGAAAATTAGAGAAATTGTGAATATTTTAGTTAGATCTACTCTTAAAAGAGAGATATCGAGAATATTTGAAGTGATTTGGAGAGATTGTAGGTAGTTAAATTTCTAGAAAGATTTGTTGATCTAGAGAATCCTAGAATAGGGGATTGTTGAGTAAATAGTGGATCTATATAAGAATTGTTGAGTAATTAGAGGATTTGAACCTGAATCCATTTCAGAGTCCTATTTGTATAAAAATATGTAATTAGAGTCGAATGATACGATGGAGAATAGAGGTGTGTAGTGTGGGTAAGAGGAGAGTTTTGAGAGGATTTGAGGGCCGAATAAGGCCTTGAGGCCGGGAAGGGATTTTATTGTAAATCAGGCTAGGAGGGTCATTGTAAAATATTTATGCATTAACAGAGGAAGTTATTGGTTTTGAGTGTTTTGTAATGTGTGCTATTAAACCGTGTTTATGATGCTGACTCAAATGTGATACAGGTGTGTTTCAGGCTTAGGTCAAACTCATGAATGATTAGTGCAGTGGAAGAATAACCTTAAGGGGCACAGAGAAGACTGGATTAGTCTTGTATTAGAGTCACAACAGAAGCAGAAGAACTGAAAAATCATGAGGAATAATGAGAAATTGTCATTGCATGGAGCATTGCAGCTATGAAAGAGTGGGTTGGAAAAATAATCTCAGGAGAGATAGGTGTTGGTTGTTGATCAATGAAGGATCAACGACCCATTAACCAGATGACACAAGAGTCTTTTTAGAGTACTGAACATTGAGTACAAGTAGAAGGGAAGCTTGAAGACAAAGGATTGAGATCAAAATAGAAGGGCGAGTAGAGAGTATAAAGGGTGAAACCAAGTTGAGTTTTAACCAAAGGAGTCGAAAGCCACAAAACAAGACATAGGAGGAGTCAAGCACAAAGGAGCGACGTAATAATTAGTTTTTTTAGAGTCCTGACATAAATACATCACTTGAAAACTCCATGAGATAGAACTTGAGAAGGGTCTATCATTTAATAACGTCGAGTCAAAATCCTAAAAGCCCGGGTGGAATTTTAATTTATGAGTGGGCATACACAAAGGCAACGTCGAGCTCTGGGATCCAATAGTTGGCAAAGATTTGGAAAAAAATGGATGGGAAATTGTTTTTTTTCCAAATCCATTAAATCCAAGAGTCATTTGAATTGTGAGTAGGAATTCAAAAGAGTCGAGAGTCAGGTGGAATGCATCACGAGATGGATGACAGTTAACAACAATTTTTTTCATTACTCGAAACAAAGATAGCCCATGCATTTTTCTATTAGAATTTGTTTATAATCTAGGACCAGGGCATAAGTGGGGCTGACAGGTGGAGTATATGTCGCACAGTGGAAGACATGGAATAGTGGGCCATACCTGGAAGGTTGAAGCCCGAAACTTCTATTAATTTCCAAAAGGAAAAGGGAACGAGCAAGAATAAATGGGTTCACATGGCAAGGCCAAGGTGAAGGCCAATAAGTATCAAAGGTGTGTTGAGTAAGTGGACCAACTCAAAATAACTCTAGCATGGGTGTTAATTAAATTTGCAAGCGGGCATCGAAAAGGTCAAGCTTCGACTTATGTGTTAGGTCGGTCAGCCCAGAGGTTAAAAGCTGGGTGTTGTTCTTATTGTGAATGGGTTCGGCCACAATGGTTATGTTATGGTTTGGGCTATGCATTTATATGCATATCTTGGCTCTTGTGGTTATGTTTAAAAATGATACTTAAATCCGGTGGTTTGGTATCCCCCTTGAAGATCCTTCCACTAATTTATACAATCCTTTAAAAGGGATTTATCTCCCTAAATTTGGGTTTGAAGGAAGTGCGGTTTGGAATAGATCTGACATTGTGGCTTCGATCGAACTAGATATTTGGTAGGCCTATAATTTGGGCTTGCATCAGGTTGACTTACATGTGAAATATTGAGTGATGCGAAGCTCCATAATTTCATGCAGCAATGGCTAGAAATTGAATTTCTGCATGGTATAGATGGAGGATTTGTTGGTCGAAGATGGAGATGATGCTAGGAATAACATTTACATGATGAATGCTAGCCAATTAAGCTAAGAAAACTTATTGTTGTGGTGTCAAGGTATAAGTCTCTGCACTTATGAAGAACAATGTTGGTAAAGAAGAAAGATCAACGTAGGTAGTATACGATGGAATTTCTTGGTGATTATTAAAAGAAAGTATGTGAATGTTTGGCCCACTCTGAATACGAAAAATACGTAAACACAAAATGATCACTGGAATATATTTCCCATGCTTACATAGGCTAACCATGGTCATAGCTAAATAGACCTCATTTCATGATGTTATGATGCATGACACCTTTTTTTTTTAATTTTCTCATTTAAGTAGATGATGTGTTTATGGAGTTACATGCCAACAAAAAAGGGCTAAAAGAGGCATGGAAGCAAAAGAAGACACAATGGATTGATTTCCCAATGTGGAGGCACAATATGCAACAATTGTGGGGCTGAGGGATGGTCAAATTTTGTGTAACAGAGGTTGTGTGGAGTGTGTGGAAGTTCAAGTCGAGAAGAGTCAAAGGTGATTTTCTTGTAGTGATAACTGGTTAGAAACAAGTGTGGTGAAAACATAAGTAACCTATGAGGTGTTTTGAGTCCTCATGTGGGAAGTTCGTGGTTGTGGAATGGAGCAATGAAATGAGACAAGTGCACAAAAATTTTCAGAGAAGTAAGAAAATTTTAGGTCAAGGTATGGATCAAGCAAGATAAAGAATCTGAGAGAGTAGTTGTATGGAGTAAAGAACGAAGATGGAGTAAATGGTGCTAATGTTTAGTGAAGGAGCCAGTGTGTGAAGTGTGAACACCTTAAGGGTTTTGGTCAAAGTTGTGAAATCCTGTTATAGGAAGGTGTATTTGCCTAGGAAGTTGTAAGACCTATGTCCTGACAGACATGTTGCATGGGAGAACGCATAGTTGTAAGGCCTTAAGAGCTTGCTTAGGCATACATGCAGTGCAAGTGGTGCATGGAGTCATCAAGCTGTGGAATGAACCACTTGTAGAGGTACCAAGGTGGTAGGTGTATGTGTATCCTGGCTTGAAAGTAACCAACGAGGTGTTTCAAGTCCTCGTGTGGGCAATTCGAGGTTGTAAAATGGACCAATGCAATGACACAAGTGTGCAACAATTTTCAAAGAAGTAAGAAAAGTTCATTTCAAAGTATGGATCAAGCAAGATAAAGAATCCAAGAGAGTAGTTATATGGAGTAAACAACAAATATGGATTAAATGGTGCTAATGTTTAGTGAAGTAGCCAGTGTGTGAAGTGTGAACACCTTAAGGGTTTTGGTCAAAGTTGTGAAATCATGTTATAGGTAGGTGTATTCCCCTAGGAAGTTGTAATACCTATGTCCTCGCAGACATGTTTCATGGGAGCACACATAGATATAAGGCCTTAAGAGCTTTCTTAGGCATACATGCAATGCAAGTGGTGCATGGAGTCATCAAGTTGTGGAATGAACCACTTGGAGAGGTACCAAGGTGGTAGGTGTACTGGTATCCTAGCTTGAGGGGGGAATGTGAAAACTTAGATGAGATGGTTGATGAATGGGATCAGGTCAATCTCCCAAAGTCAAGTTTCAAGGGGGGATTGTTATAGTGGATCTGGAAAACTTGACTCGATCAAGTTACCCATGGCTTTTGGCTTCATATTTATGAGCACCCATGGTATTCATCTCCATATGTAGCCTATTTAAAGGCTGATCAAACCCATGTTAAATGGTCTCAATGGCCATTGGAAACACAACAATGATGTCTTTAGACACCGCCATCTTTCTCGATGCTCTTTGATCCTAACAAAAATGAACAACATTAAACCATCTGTGGAAAAACATCAAAATAGAACCTTTATTGATATGATGATTCATACATTATATATTTAAAAAATAGCTTTCCTGAGACTCTCAATAGAAACCTAGAACTTGGAAACTAATGATTTGTGAAACTAATAGGGTATATAAATAGCCAATAGGAGGAAAATTTCAGCTACAACAATAATAAATCTAACATTAACCATGCTAAGCTCGGTAACAACACAAGAAATTCTACCAATAATAAATAGTACACGATTACATCTAATAGAAAATTGAGTACCAATAGAAGAAAATGTGCAACACTAGAACAACACCTAAATAATCGAAAATGACACATTTGACCAAATACTTTATTAAGGATGTATGGACACCTACTCAACTCAAATCGAATTTCTCTATGAATGTTTCCCTTCATCAAGAATAGTATCTCAGAGACTATCTACAATAATACATTCCTTAAGAAGGATCCCCACTATGAGATGTAACAACTTTTTGTATGCTTATGTTCCCACCTTAGTTTCTTTTCCTTTTGTGTGTTGCATAACTATACTTGACATATAACTCTGTTTAACTAATAGAAAAGTATAATTAACTGTAATAAATTTTATCTTAGCATAAAATTAGTAACTAAAAGAAATTATAAATGACTATTAAAAATTCTAATAACCCACACAAACTTCAAAATGCCAATAATGAACACTGAAGAAGGTTATATTTGGAAATCCCAACAGTTACACCTTCTCAAACTTCCTTGCTCCATAACAATAGTAGCACTTGATGTTGTTGTGTTTTAGGGCCCACCCATGTAACATACCCCAATGGTAAAATATTCCACTGAATGAGGTATTTTGGTAGTACCTTAGTATTCAAATTTGGATTGTATTTCAATGTCCATTTCAATTGTATTTCATTGTCCTTAAATTTCACTTGATTATTTCCTTCCACATCCCCCCACTCCTCCTATTTGCATTCCTTTGCACCTCTTGGTGCAATTGCTAGTAGTATGATGTTATTATGTAATATATTATATAGCTATCAACAAATGTTCCATTAAAAAAAATAAAATCAAATTATGAATTTTTCATGGGTGGCATTTATTTTTAATAAAAAAAATCATTTGAATTAATGATTTTTCCATACTTCTCGTAATTTATTGTTTAATATTCATTATAACCTTTTGCATAAGGATATATGAATTTTAATAAAAAGTGTGTTCATTAACATGTTGCTAGAGGTAAATCCCTTAGACAATGAGAAAATGGAGGTGTGAAAGAGAGTAGAATACACATTATGTTTAACTTTAGCCATAATCACCAGTGGCTCAAGTAAGGATGACATCAAGATGTCAAGTCTTAGTTAAGGAATTGGGGAATAGAGGAAAATGTCATCTTGTTGGATATAGATAATATTAAAAGTATTATTACATCTAAATTGAAATAGATTTTGTGGTGCAATATAGATTTAGAAAATGAAAGGAAGCTAACATACTACAAAGAAGTGGTCATCCTTAATTTAGAAAATCAAAAATATCTTTTAATTCTAAATAGCACAAAGAAGAAAATCAACATTGCTAAAACAAGAACCAACTTCTACGAGTTTCATAGTGAAATTTGACATTGGACAACTCTCTAAACATTGTGGGATGCAAGAATATCTCATCTTTGTGACACTAAGAGGGTTGAAAGTGAAATGAACTTTCCCTAAAGTGCCTCACATATATCCAAATTAAAATTCAATTTCAAAATATTTGTTACAACTTTCTTAACCTCTCAAATCATCAAAAATAGTAATCTTGTAACTCTTCTTTTAATATTTATTTTAATACAAAATAAGATTAATCCAAAAGAATTTATCAAAATCACTATGGATCACAAAAATCTAAAATCAAAAATAAATAATCTCATACCATTTTTTAATACCATAAATCAATTATAATTTCAATGGATGTAATCATTAATACCAAAGTTTTTGTTAATAAACTACAGTTGTTGAATTGAAGCTTTAAATTTGCGAAAAGTTTTTCGGCGTAAATCACATGATAATACATTTGTCGACGTGTTTCGAACCAACGAGTGTGGTTCATCGTCAGGATAGGTTGAAGAATCAGATCATGGCTACTTATTAATTAGGGAGAGTCATCGTCAGGGCAAGTTGAAGAATCAGATCATGGTTACATATTAAATAGGGAGAGCAGGCCTTCCAATGGCTAGGTTTAACTGAAAAATGGCTATATTAGACTGGACTAGGCAAATGGCTATAATTGACCTAGAAACAGATATATTTGACTATTTAATTAAAATAATATTATTATGTTAAAAATAATCTTATTGTAATTTTTATTTTAAGTAAAAAGTTAACCAATTATTGCTAAGATTGCGCAGTTCCATCACCGTAAATTTAGGGAAGCCCTTGAGATTGAAAAAATGGTGAAGCAATCTCAATAGAGATGAGGGTTGGAAGATCAGCAGTTGTTGGATCCCTGCCCTCTCTTCCTAGTAGTTTCTTCCGCCCCTCTATTAATGACTTGTTCTAGAATTCTATAATTTACCCCTTATTATCCTTTAACCTGCGTTCTTTATCCTTAATTATTTGATTTTTTTAATCTCCCTCAATTTTTGTTCCTTATATTATAGATATGGTCCTTTTCCCGAATGTCTAAAGGATTTAAATAATCTAGTTTAAGATATTTTATTAATTAGTTAACCAAACGAGTGCAATTAACAATAGTAGCACTTTCTTCTAAATCCTTATATTTACTAATATCCCTAGATCTATTAATATTGGAATAATAATATAATAATAATTATTATATTAATAATCAATATTATTCTAGTTAATATTAAATCCTAGCTGTCTAAAAGAATTAAATTATTTACTATAAGATTTTTTATTAATTAGTTAACGAAACCCTTAATAATAATACTATTATTATAACATTAATACAATATTATAATAATTCTTATATTTACTAATATCACTAGATCTATTAATATTGGAATAATAATATAACTAATAATATATTAATAATTATTATATTAATAATCAATATTATTTTAGTTAATATTAAATTTTTACACACTAATCTATTAGTGTTTTACTATTAATTTATATTAAATAGTTACCCTAGCCATTAATAATAAAAATAATTTTATTATAACAATACAATATTAATATTATTCAATTACTAATATGATGATGATGATTATGATGATGATGATGATTAACGTCCCATGATAATTGGTTAATTTTTTACTTAAAATAAAAATTAAATAAGATTATTTTTAACATAATAATATTATTTTAATTAAATAGTCACATATAGTCGTTTCTAGGTCAATTATAGCCGTTTGCCTAGTGCAGTCTAATATAGCCGTATTTAATATGTGACCATGATTTCATTCTTCAACTTGTCTTGACGATGAACCACACTCGTTGGTTCGAAACGCTTCAACAAATATATTATCATATGATTTATGCAAAAAAAAACTTTTCGTAAATAAAATGTGATTTTTTTGTAAATAAACTATAATATTAAATAGATTAGGAAATAAATATCTTACATACACATTATAATTATTTAACATAAACCACAACAATTAATAAATATAAAAAAAATTTAAAAAATATAAGATTAAAACTATTAATATGAAACTGAAAATATTATTATATATGATAGAATATAATTTTTTTAATAAATGTTAAAATTAGTAACACACATTCCAACCTATATAATTATTTATTAGAAGAAGAATATTATTTTTTTTTAATAAATAATAAAACACTTTACTATGCAATAGAAATGCACACTTTAATGGTAATGGTAGTTTCAATATAAATATTATCGTTGTTTGAAGTTAAATAATGAGGAGACGCCAATTAAATAAATTGATACGGGAGAGCCTTTTCCATGTTTATTGCCACAAACCCCTTTATATGAAGTGAATAAATTATTAAACCAAAAACAATAAAAAGTTGCTCCGCAAAAACCGCAACAAAGCATGAATTGACTTCTTTGGTGACTCTATGAGTCAGTGTTCCACAAAGACCAATACGTCTGGTCGGCCATTTCAAGTCAATATTTTTTTAAGTCGTTTCTTTATCCTCGATGACCTCCCACTCAATACGCACATATCCCGCTTGATACGGTGACTTCTTTCATTTTCAAGTTGGCTGTAAAACACTTGCTCTCTGCAACATCATCATGCTCTCTGTTATATTCGTAGCCTCTCTTGTTGCTGCTGCTGATCATTCAAGCTGGAACCCATTGGAGGAGCACGGTAGTGCGCTGGAGGAAGGTCACCATGAAAGGGACTTGGACGCTCTTCTGTCCTTTAAAAAGCATATCAAAAGCGACCCAGCGGGAAAGCTGCGCAACTGGACAGTTCAGAATTCAAAGCAGCTATGCTCCAACTGGTATGGTATTCGCTGCGCTCAACACTCTAGAACAGTTATTGCCATAATACTTCCTGTTCCCATCATTAATAATGGATACGGCGAGGACTATGATCCTTATTATAATTTGGGGGATCCTAAATACCAACTGGGAGGTACCGTCTCGCCCTCTCTTGGCAGCCTTTCTTCATTACAGACGTTGAATCTTTGTGGCAATAATTTCACAGGAGTGATTCCACCTGAACTCGGGCAGCTTAAAGCCCTGAGATTACTTAACCTCAGCTTTAATCAGATGCTTGAAGGATCTATTCCACCTTCATTGTCTAATTGCACAGCCCTTCGATGGATCGACCTTTCATATAACTACATGTTGAATGGGACGATGCCATCAGAGTTTGGTCGTCTAGTCAACTTGGAACATCTCAGCTTGTCCACCAGTGGTCTGAGTGGAAGTATTCCAGCTTCATTGTCTAATTGCACAGCCCTTCGATGGATCGACCTTTCATTGAACTCCTTGAATGGGACGATGCCATCTGAGTTTGGTCGTCTAGTCCACTTGGAACATCTCGACTTGCGTTGGAATGGTCTGAGTGGAAGTATTCCAACTTCTCTGAGCAACTGCACATCGCTTCAAGAGTTGTGGCTTGGAAATAACCGATTCAATGGTTCAATCCCTTCCGTTTGGGGTTTGATGAGAAGTCTATCTGTTATTGACTTATCCTGGAACCAGTTAAGTGGTCACATCCCTCCGGCTCTGGGCAATCATAATCGGCTGTCGTCCATCGACTTCAGTTACAATTATCAATTAAGTGGGGGAATTCCATCTCTGGCCAATTACACCCAGCTATTGCACATCGACTTCAGTGGCAACAACTTGAGCGGAAGAATTCCAGTGGAATTGGGGTTGCTGCACAAGCTATTGCACATCGACTTCAGTGACAACAACTTGAGCGGAAGAATTCCAGTGGAATTGGGGTTGCTGCACAAGCTACAGACGCTGGATTTAAGTTCTAACAAATTGGACAACATTATTCCTCCGGCGCTGGGAAACTGCTCGTCCCTCAGGTCTTTATCTTTGGGGAACAATCGATTGTCCGGCAGCCTACCACCTGAGTTGGGTAAATTGAGGGAGCTTTTATTCCTTTCAATCCATGGCCTATGTGATACTCCTCAGTCTGGTCATTATCCTTATCCTGATTATAATTGTGCTCGTGGCAATATTTCAGGTTCTATCCCTTTTGAAATAGGAAATTGCAGTAATCTCTCTTTTCTATCTCTTCATTCAAATATGCTCACGGGGCCCTACCTGAAACCATTACAAGATTGAAGAAGCTTACATTTCTTGCCCTCAGTACCAACCAGATCACGGGTACAATTCCTCAGGAAATAGGAAAGCTCCAATCCCTTGAATCCTTGTTTTTATTTTCAAACAACTTAACTGGACATATTCCAGATAGCATAGGTCACTTAAAATTTCTTAATTACCTAGATTTGAGTAGGAATAATATGTCTGGCAATATTCCTTCTCATATTAGTGGATTGGCTTCACTACAATCTTTGACTTTATCACAAAACAACTTTACTGGGAACATTCCTAGAACAATAGGAAATCTCAAATATTTAACAACCATAGATATTTCCAATAATAATATCCGTGGGAGCATAGAACCATAGGAAATTTCAAAGATTTAAAACGCATAGATATATCCAATAATAATATCCGTGGGAGAATTCGTAAAACTATAGAAAAACTCAAATCTCTTTACTTTATAGATATATCAAAAAATTCATTTAGGGGACCTTAAATCCAACAATTCACATATGTAGAATATTATGAGAAAGACTATATCTTTTTTAATATAAATTGTTTGGAGAATCAATAGCTACACATAGCCAAAAAAATTCTTTTAAATATCACAATAATCTCCAATTTTCATAAAAAACGACTATCATAAATTATCCACTTAATATTTACTTAACCAAAAAACAAACAACAAAACATAATTATCTTAAAATATATATAAATTTCACCTTTAATATCATAATAACCTTTTATTAATTTTCAAATAAATTTTAAAAATTAATAAATTAAAATTTATAATAATATTTCATTATTTATATAAATAAAAAATATAATATCATTTTAATATAATATTTTAACATTATTTTATTATTTTACATTTACTTTGTCATTACCATCATTGAACTTACTCTCTCCTTTGCTGCAATTATTGTTATTAATTTTTAAAATAAATTTACTTTAAAACCTAGTTGTTCCCAAAAATATTACTACAATATTAACCAACAATATGCTTAACATGTCATCGAACTACTTTACATGTCATCGTTGTTAAATTTTCATTATGCAATTGCCCAACATATGCTTTGTTGCACTCAAAACAATATCTGTTAAGTTTTTCATCGATATTTGTGATTCCTTTTTAGTTGTTACAGTGAGAATGCAATTTTAAAAATGTTTAAAATTTTTAATATTTTTTCGCTTTAAAAATTTATCTAATTTGAATATTTAATTATATATTTATAATTAAAATTATATTTTATATTTTTCAATATATTTTTAAAAATTTATTAAAAAATATATTTTAAATATATATAATTGTATGATTATATTTTTTAATATTATATAAACTTTATATAGATGGTGTAAATATTTATAAAGGATTTATCTTTTAAATTATTATTATTTTTAATATTTATACGCATAAATGGTGTGTTTTATAATTTAGTATAATGAAATTTAATATAAGAAATATGTAAAATATACATTTATGTAATAATGAATAATTTAAATTAATATAATATCCAAAATAACTAAAACTATTACAATTCAATTTAAATGAAGTTAAACATTTTGTTTATACCAAAATAGAATGTAAAGAAGAAAATTAAAAAAGAATATTGAATATTACTTATTCATATATAAGTAGAGATCTTTTAAACACCAAGAGGATATATTTTTTAATTTATTGTTTATTTGTTAAATAGATTTAGAATTAAAATAAATTTATATTAATTAACTTTTCAATAAAATAGTAGATTAAAATAAAATATAATTTTTTTTTTCCTTAAAAAGTGTTATAAAGTCTAGATGCAATTCTAGATGGAAAGATAATATTTCAAATTATAATTTTTTACATCTTTTTTATCAAATAAGTTACAAGATCATGATAACCAAACACTCATAAAATTTATGAACTAAATAACTATCTTTAAATTTTTTCTAAATAATAACTAATAGTACAAAAATATTCTAAAATAATTGCAAACAATAATTAATAACAAAAGTAATAAAGATAATTATGGAATGAAGTAGTACCAAACTGATATATTATAGAAAATCCTAATACATATTTATATAGTTCATTGGTATGTAGTTGATAAGTCTTCCATCTACCTAATACTTAGGATAAATAACTAGGATAATCTTGAACATATGTTTAAAGTAGGTAGATTTTTATTCATAAGATATCTAAAATATTTTGGCTCTAAAATATGTTTTAAAATAGATTTTGAATATAAACTCTTATCATGTTATGTCATATAAAAAAGTTATTATTAAAAGAAAAATTAATATAAATAATTTAAATTTTATAATAATAATAATACTTAAAACATGATTTAAACACCCAATATCTTAGTACAAATAATGTTTAGATGATTATTACTATTACTGGAATGTGATTATTCATTACAATATAGTTTTTGGCTTATGGGGATGAACAAACTTTATGCACAAATGCAAAGTGCTAGTGCTTATGGAAACCTTAAGTGTCGCACTATGGCTAGCATTCGAATTGGTTGCCATTATTGGTCAACAATGAGTGTCCCCTATACATATGTGCTTTAGCTTACATATTATGAAACTTGGACACTTATTTTCTCTAAGTTAAGCGACTTAGATTATGTATGGTAGTGTACCACCTTAACAAATCTAAATATTGGTACCATCTTGTTAGGCGTATAAATGGTTTGATGTTTTATGACTTTATTTTTTATTCATGAATTACAATTTGGATTAAATAAGGGGATTCATGAATAAACCAATATCATATCATGTGGATTTAGAATTGAGGGGTAGGTAGGTTGGGGGGGTTGGGGTGGTATATAAATAGTCACATAGTTATTCAATATATTAGATGATATTAAGGAACTAACAGGGGATGTGTAACCACCCCTCCCACGATTACCCACTTTTATGGGCTCTCCAAGGTAAACATGAGCTAAGTGTCACTATGATATGACTTGACTCCCAAGTTCCATTTAAGCAAGTGGGACCTACAAACTGAAGACTTATTGACATTCCTCAGGGACTACAAACCACTCATGAGGTAAACAACCACCCCAGGTGACCAATCCCTGAGTTGGAACTCTTTTTCACTACCTTAAGTCCATAACCACACCCATAAAATTGCATGCATGCGGTTATGAGGCTCCAACCACATGCATAAACATGCCTCCATGTTGTTATTACCTAAGATCCTTAGTTTTGTGCTAGCAGTTGCGAGATCTATGCCACTTTTTTAGGCTAGCCTCCATACCATTACCCAAAACTACCTGTAACTTTCCAAAATCATAA
Organism: Pinus tabuliformis; assembly: GCA_031772625.1. Lineage (NCBI taxonomy): Eukaryota > Viridiplantae > Streptophyta > Pinopsida > Pinales > Pinaceae > Pinus > Pinus tabuliformis. The sequence continues at coordinate 818,262,687 of CM062806.1, read as the reverse complement.
CAATGATGATAACAATGATAAACAATCCAAACTTGAGCAAGTTCTTGACCTAGACATGCCCAATGCATACTAGACATTTTGTTGAACATATGGTAAACATGAAAGCTATAGGTCATGAATGCATAACTGATCAAAAGGGTTTGGATTTCATCTGAGAATGACCAAGATGACTCAATTCCCTCTCAAGCCAGCTGCATCAACACTTGTTAGCCCATGCATTCATCAACCATTCATTAACTTATCAAATCATAACAAGAGCCATAGCTAGAGCACATCATAGAACTATGCAAATAACCAACATATAACCAAAATAGGAACCATGACAAATCTGCCATAAAATCAACATAATAACAAGTACATGTGCTCATTAATCACATAGAGAAAATAACTCATCATTACATATGCACAAGCCAACCAAGTCAGGGACTTCCATGTACCACCCGACCATAGATTGGGCTAAAACAAATCTTTCTTTCAACCAATCACCCTTGTGCCATATTCCAAGCATGAATGTGGGATATCATGGGATAAATCAAGACATAATAAACCAAGGACTCCAAAGGTTAAACCACCTTCACCCTTAAGCTACCGTGATCTCACCTAAACTGGTCTCGAGATCACAAAACCAAACCAAGCTTGGATGCCTCATAATTCCTTCACCATACCTTGAGGAATTTTCCTGTCTCCACCCACCTGTGGAGGGCTTCCTAGAGAAAACCATCTCCACCCCCAACCCTTTGGGATTTTCCTGAGACCACCTCACTTGGTTCCAGAGCCATCCAATAATCCAAAGCTCAACCAAGAATGAATCCCATCACACCATAGCTATATATGAAATGGAAAGGCAAGGCTAAAACCATTGTTAAACTAGGCAAAAGCCATGGAAATGACAACAAAATAAACATATAAAAAAATTCATATACCATGCATTCACACCTCAGCTAGGAAATCACACATGCCACATGTTACCTACAAAATCCTCTTGCTGAAATTGTTGATCCAACCTTCCTTTACTTTCCCTTGATTTTCCTTTGCTTGTCCTTTTCTTTCCTTTTCTCATCCTTTCTCCCAATCCAAGTGAATGCTAGAGTGCTCCAAGAATACTATAAGTGTATGAGAGAGAGAATGAAAGTAGAGAGCCAAAACTGAACTAACAAAAGTTGTGAATTTTTTCTATGATGCCCTTTTTATCACTGAGGCCTCTTTTTTCTTCATTTTCCTTCAGTTTCCTCCAATTTCCCTCACATGCAAATTTTTGTCTCTTCATCTCCCTTTTCTCCTATTTTCCTTTATTTTCATAATTAAATGCCAATTAATGCCTCTTTTCCTTTTCCAATGTCTTTGCCAATTTCCTTAGCCATAATAAACTACAAATGATGCCCACTGTAGTGTTTACCCAACATTCAACTTGGAATACGTGTCCCATGACCTTGGTCTTATTATTTTTTCCTTTATTACATGAAACTTTAACCTGAGGTTGTTACAAAGCCCTCCCCCTTGGGGGAACACCTTGCTCAGTGTTCTATGACACCTATGACCAACAAACCACTGAAAACAAAACATACTGCCTATGGAGCTTTATAACATAGCTCGATGCAAAATTTACAATGAAAAAAGAAAAAAAACATACTGCTTATTGGAGCTTTATAACATAGCTCATTGTGATATCTACAATGAAAACCATATACATATATATACCAAAAACACATTTTCTTGAACTAGAAAATAATAAGGATACATCGCTCACATCTGATCAACCATCTCCCATGTAGCTTCATCGAGTCGAAAGTGCTTCCACTACACTTTAACTTGCTCTATTACTCAGTTTTGGAGCATGAGTTGTTTCCACTACAGAATGCATTGTGGCTATGGTTGGAACTCTCCCTTTTGGTTTCACCTACAATATAGACCAATCAATCACATGATCAACATTCTGTACATATCTCTTAAGTAATGAAACATGGAAAAAATCATAGACTTTCACTGTTGGCGGTAGTGCAAGTTTGTAGGCCACTGGTCCAATCCTATTAAGGATCTTAAAAGGCTACAATATCGAGGTGCCATCTTGGCACATGATCCAATCCTAAAGCAACTCCTCTTGGGATTGATGCAAGTACACATGTTCCCCAACCTGAAACTCCTTGAATGCTCTATGATGATCTGCACAACTCTTCTGTATGTCTTGTGTTGCCTTCAAATTCCTTTTGATAACCTACATCTCCTACTCCATCTCAGCCAACATATCCAGTCCAATCAACACCCTGCTCACTGGATCACTCCAACTGATGGGAGTATTACAACTCCATCCATAAAGAGCCTCAAATGGAATCATCCTGAATGACTCCTAATACCCATTATTGTATGCAAAATCTACTAGTGGAATATACTCCTCCCACTTCCTTTGCTAGTCTATGAATTACATCCTCATATTATCCTCCAAAATCTTGTTGACCCTCTTTGTCTGTCCATCTGTTTATATGTGATAAGTTGTACTAAAATCCAACTTGGTCCCCAAGCCTGGAAACAACTCCTTCCAAATATTGGAAGTGAACTTAGCATCTCTGTACAATATTGTATTCTTGGAAAATATGTAATGATGTCCATGGAACTCCCATTTCCATTATGGAATTGGAATAGGTTACAATAGACCGGCTGGGTCCTTACACTCAAATTTCACCTGCTGACAGTAAAAAATCTAGCGACAAACTCAGCCACTTGGTTCTTCAAGTTCGGTCAGTAATAGAACTTCTTAACAACTGTCAGAGTATTTTGATATCCTAGGTGACATGAATATGGCTTGACATGAAACTCCCTTAAGATGAGCTTCTTCAGCTCACTGTTGTCAAGTACATAAATCTTGTTCATGAATCTGACCAAGCCATCTGTCGTGAGGTGATACTCCTCATCTCTATCACCTTCACCTTGCTGCTGCAACCTTTTCTTTAGCTGCTGGTAACTGTCATCCTGCTACCTTGCCTAGAAGATCAACTCTTGCAAGTCTATCCCATAAGAGCTCATAGTTGAAATATGATTCACCTACACTCTCCTATTGAGAGAATTTGCAACCCTATTCTCCTTGCCTTTAATGTACCTAATCTCAAAGTCAAACTCATTGAGGATAGACAACCATCTATATTTCCTTGCATTCAGATTGGGTTGGTCAAACAAGTACCTCAACCCACTATGATCACTCATCAGAATAAACCTCCTGCTAAGAAGACAATGCCTCCACATCTTCAAGGCATGAATTATAGTTTCCAACTCAAGATCATGAGTCACATAGTTCTTCTTGTTCTCATTCAAATTCCTTAACTCATAGCACACCACTTGTCCCTCCTGCATTAGGACTCCACCAAGTCCTTTCTTGCAAGCATCTATACAAACTAAAAACTCCTTGTCAAGTTATGCAATCTTTAAAACTGGAGCATTTGTAAGCAAATGCTTCAACTGCTCAAAACTAGCTGTACACTCCTCTGTCCATTCAAACTTCTTTCCTTTTCTCTACAATGATGTGATAGGATAGGAAATCCTTGAGAAGTTCTTGATGAACCTCCTGTAATAACCTGCTAGTCCCATAAATGATCTCACCTCATCCACATTCTTAAGAGTAGGCCACTCCATGATAGATTTAATATTTTATGGGTCTGATGCTATCCCCTCCTTGGAAACAACATGTCCTAAGTAATGAATCTAAGACTGAAAGAAACTGCATTTGATGAGCTTGGCATACAACTAATGCTCTCTTAACAATCTCAACACTGCTTCCAGGTGCTTTGCATGCTCTTCCTCATTATTGGAGTATATCAATATATCATCAATGAACACTATCACAAACTATCCAAATAAGGACACAACACATTATTCAACAAACACATGAAGGTAGCTAGAGAATTAGTAAGACCAAAAGGAACCACCACAAACTCATAATGCCCATACCTCATGAAGAATGCATTCTTTTAGATATCTTCTTCTTTGATGCACACTTGATGATATCTCGATCTTAGATCAATATTTAAAAACACTGCTGCACCCTTCAGTTGATCAAACAAGTCATCAATTCTGGCAATGCATACCTATTCTTGATCGTAACTTTGTTCAACTTCCTGTAATCAATGCACAATATGAGAGTCCCATCCTTTTTATTTACAAACAATACTGGTGCATCCCAAGGCAATACACATGGCCTTATGTATCCTTTATCAAGCATTTCCTTTAGCTAAAATTTCAATTCTACCAACTCTTGAGTGCTCATCCTGTAAGGTGCCTTTCATGCTAGTGTTACTCCTGGTACAAACTCAAAAGAGAAATCCACTTCCCTATAAGGTGGTAACTCTGAAATATCTACAAGAAACACATCTTGAAACTGCTGAAAAATAGATACCTCTTCAATACTTCATCATCCTCAACATCCTTCCCTTTATCACTGGAAATATGCACTACAAACAATACACACCCTTTCATGCAACTGCACTTTTCCTACATAGTTGTAACCATCCTCACTGATGTAGGCTTCTTCTTTCCCTGCAAAATTATCCTTTATCCATCATCATCCTATCACTCAATAGCCATAACAAACTACCTTGGTCTTGTAAGTAAACAACTAATCCATACCCAAAAGCATACTATATGATCCCAAAGGAAGCACATTTAGATGTGTTGATGTAGGAATACCATTCATATCAAAGGCACAAGCTCTTACCCAATGATGAACTCTTCTCTTGGTCCCTATAGTCAACTGCACCAACCAAGATTTTGCATGCACTTCTTCACTAAAATCACATTGATCCACCAGATCAGAAAAAACATAGCTATAATTAGACTAGGGATCAATAAAATGGAAAAAACTTGATCACAAAGCTTACCTTCCATCTAAATAATGGATGCTTGTGGATATTGCTTCCTATTATCAAGTGTTACATAGATATGAGGAATGCTCTGACCAACATTCCCAACTATTTGTGCCTCTTGAGCGCTATAGATTTGAGGCCTACCACCATAAAATAATGGAAAATCCTTCTTGTGATGATCCTTGCCACAAATCCAACATGCAAAAGTCCTTTTCCATTTCCTTTATTATTTTTCTTTCCAGGTTGAGACCCATGTCCTTTCTCAGATACTTTAAACTTCTTTTAAGGAGCCACATTCTCTTTCTCACTTTCATCCTGAGATCTACCCCATTTCTGAGGCCATTTTCCCTTAGTTTTCTCATTCCCTTTCCAATCACGTTTTTTCTTAGGCTTGCACTTTCACTGCTCGTAACAATGCTTCAATTTCCTAATGGTTTGCTCCAATGACTGAGGCTCATCGAACTCAATCCAATCTTTGAAAGCTACTAGCAACCCACTAATGAACCTTTGAATCTTCGTCTTTTCATCCTTGAGGTAAGGCATGTACCTTAATATCTCTAGGAACCTATTAGTGTATTCACCATCTATCATAGAACCCATCTTTACCTCATAGAACTCCTTAGACCTGTCATCATATTACCTCTCAGACAAGTAATTCTCCTTGAAAAGTCTCTCAAACTCATCCCAAACTAGATCCTCTTCTCTCATGCTTCTGACATTATTCACATATTCCCACCAAATGTTTGCTTTCTCTTTGATATTGGAAGTAGCTATCTTGGCTTTCATGTTCTCTAAACATTCATACAATCTAAGGAACTTTTTCATCTGAAGTATTCATACTTTTGCATCCTCTGATTTACTATTTCTCCATCAAATGTAGGAGGCTTGAATTTCTTTAACTTCTCTCGCAAGTAGTCACTCCTCCTATGGTTCTGGCGATGATGATGATGATGTCTCTTGGAAGAAGAACTAGAATAAAACCCATATATACCAATGCTCTGGTCAGGTGTATCTAAAATATTTCCACTCTTCACTATATCCTTCCTGTCCAACATGTGTCCTCTATGAGACTTGCTACCATTTGCACCATTAATATTCTCCTCCCATCCAAGACTGATCTTTAGCTATCCCTATATTTGCAAATCTAAAAGACTCTGTAGAATCACTACATTAGCCTCTGCATGTTTTTCCCAGGCCCTTACAAGCCTTTTATGTGCCTCAATTAGTATGTTATTGTTTGTCTTGGAACTTCTGATCTCTTAACTTAAACTCCTCAATGTGTCTGCTAGATCAGTAGAATATTCTTCTCCTTGCTGCTCAATTGTATTTTCCCATTCCATAGAATTCACATTAGGCCTATGAGGAGAGTCATGTGAACTGTAGTATACGATCTCTCTCCTCATCTTTGGCTTTCTCTTTCCTACAAAAATGTCATGTTAGATAAACTAAATAAATACAATAATGAAATTGTACCTCAATGAAGTTCATTGGAGGTTATTACATTTTCACAAATCAGTCTAGATCGTCTGCACACTCACACACACACACACACACATACTGACATCACATATCAACATCATGTATGCTGACACAAGACTTCAACAATAACCACATTCATGATAACCATAACCATAACCATGCATGTTGTTACACATGCATCTAGCCCATCTAATCCAAGTATTTGAACCTGGAAGCTTTAATACCAATCTATGGTATCATATATCACCCAAAGAGAATGGAACCTACTTTGATACCAATCTGTAACCACCCCTTCCATATTTACCTACTTTTATGAGCTTTGCGGGTTAAACATGAGCAGAGTGTCACTATGATATGACCTGACTCCCAAGTTCTAGTTAAGGAAGTGGGGCCTATAGTGTTAAGACTTACTGACATTCCTTAGGGACTACAAACCACTCAGGCGCTAAAAAACTACCCCATGTGGCCAATCCTTGAGTTGGATTTTTTTTTCACTACCTTAAGTCCATAATCACACCCCTAACACTGTATACATGCAGTTATGATGCTCCAACCGCATGCATAAGCCTACCTCTGTGCGGTTATGATCTCGGATGCTTAGTTATGTGCCAACAGTTGTGAGATTTATGCCACTTTTTCAGGCTAGCTACCAAATCATTGCCTAGAATTGCCTTTAACTTTCTACAATGATATCGATGATAGGAAATCCAAACTTGAGAAAGTTATTTAGTTATACATGCCCAATGCATATTAGAAATTTTGTTAAACATGTGGTAAACATGAAAGCTACAAATCATGGATCCATATCTAATCATAAGGGTATGGATTTCATCTAAGAATCACCAGGGGGGCTCAATGCTCTCTCAAGCCAGCTGCAACAACACTTGTTAGCCTATGAATTCATCAACCATTCATTAACTTATCAAATCATACCAAAATCCATAGCTAGAGCACATCATAGAACTATGCAAATAACCATCATTCTAGATTGATTGTCTAATTACACAACCCTTCGATGGATTGACCTTTCATGGAACCTTTTGAATGGGGTGATGCCATCAGAGTTTGGTCGTTTAGTCAACTTGGAACATCTCAACTTCCAGGAGAATTATCTAAGTGGAAGTATTCCAACTTCTCTGAGCAATTGCACATCGCTTCAAGAGTTGTGGCTTGTAATGAACCAATTGAATGGTTCAATCCCTTCCGCTTCCGTTTGGGGTTTGATGAGAAGTCTATCTTTTATTGACTTATCCTTTAACTAGTTAAGTGGTCACATCCCTCCGACTCTGGGCAATCCTAATTGGTTGTCATCCATCAAATTCAGTTACAATTATCAATTAAGTGAGGTAATTCATCTCTGGCCAATTACACCCAGCTATTGCACATTGAATTAAGTCACAACAACTTGAGCAAAAGAATTCCATTGCTCCGCAATTGTACTCAACTATTGTACATGGACCTTTCAATTAACAACATCAGTGGAATAATTCATGTGGAATTGGGGTTGCTACACAAGCTAGAGACACTGCATTTAAGTTCTAGCAAATTAGACAACATTATTCCTCTGGCGTTGGGAAATTGCTCGTCCCTCAAGTTTTTATATTTGGGGAACAAGGAATTGTCCAATAGTATACCACTTGAGTTGGGTAAATTGCGGGAGCTTATGTAATATCCCTAACCCGGAATATTCCTCAAACCCTAGAAAAAACTCCAACCAAATATGTGCAAATGATATAATAACCCAGAAGTGATAAAATAATAGTGGAACACCATATAATAATGTAAACCAGAAATATAAGCAGATACACAAGAAATGCAGCGAGAAATGCTAAGCCATTTTATTATACTGAGCAATAAATGAGTACAAGAGGTGATTAGACAAATGGCACCTCAATGTGCATAAGGCAAGTGAAGAAATACTCTCAGAATGACAAGAATGGCCTTTCTGCGTGGATGCTGCTGCTGCTGCTAGAAAACAAATGATGAGTTGGGGCTGCTCCCCTCGTCAGAAAAAGCTAAAATTCTGGATTCAGGCTCTACTCAAGAAACACAGAAAAACGCATAAAGCTTTCCTGGAATGGCCTCACACTGATATACATCCCAACTGCTGGAAAACTGTCATGCTATTGCTACTACTGGAAATCGAATGAGGATTTGGGGCTGCTCCCCTCCTCAGAAAAGGCTGAAACTCTGGAATCAGACTCTACTCAAGAAACCTAGAATAACCCAGAAATCGTTTCTGAAATGGCTGAACCCCAAAAATCACCCCCTTGGGGTTCTACGCAGTTCCTTAAAGACGCTGATGAAACTGCTGCTGAAATGCTAATGAAACTACTGCTGGAATGCCAATGGAAATACCTTGCCCAAGTAGGCACTTGAAGTCCCCCAGGGATAAGGGTGAGATCTCCGAACGGAGACAATTAATGCACTAAATAGTGCTGCAGACTAGCTAAATAGCCAGCGTGCTCTAAGTCAAAATGACTATCACAAATGCTCATAACCGGAATGATCCCAAATGAGGAGGTTCCTCTCTATTTTATAGCCTCTGCCTCTCACAATATCTAGGATCACTTTCTCCTGCGTGATCCCCTTCTTGCCATGTGTTCCTTCCCTCCTGCGCAGTCCCTCCATGTGTCTGCGTGGGCCCCATTTATGCGTCCTCCTTTGGCCCCCTTGGTTCCCCCTTAAGTCACAACACTTTGCTACCTAGGAAGTGACTTTTTATTCTAAAGTGAGTTATGCTCCCCCATCCTCACTTTTTATTTACAAATAACTATATAAGGCAAAAATCGAACAAAATTGAATATTCCAATTAGCCATAGCTAATTAGGAATATTACAGTTTCCCCCGGAAAAATGTTGCTTGTCCTTAAGCAACTAAAGTGATGGATGCTGTAAGATCTCCTCACTCTCCCAAGTGACATCCTCTTCCGGCAAATTTTTCCACCTCACCAAGAATTCCCGGATCGTCCTGCTCTGCAACCGTCTCTCCCTAGAGTCAATGATAGCCTCCAGCTGTAATACCAAATGCCCCTCATCATCCATGGGTGATAGCTCATCCATCATGGTCACCTGTTGCCCCAATGCCTTCTTCAGGCATGATACATGAAAAATGTTATGAATCTTGCTGCCTTGGGGTAGCTCCAACTAATATGCAACCTATCCAATCTTGCATATCACCCTGTATGGCCCATAAAAGCGGGGCTTGAGCTTCTCAACCCCCTTCTGCTTTAGCGATGACTGTCGGTATCGCTTTAATTGTAGGTAGACCATGTCCCCTACCTCGAATTGCCTCTCTACCTGACCCCTGTCGGCATACAGCTTCTGTTGGTTATGCGTTGTAGCCATGTTATGCTTGTGAGCTGAGAGGATATCCTAACTCTCTTGGATCCAAATCTTAGCTCTAGGAGCCCTGCTATCACCAAACATCACGTCGACAAAAGATAAAGGATGATACCCATATAAGGCATAGGATGGTGACATACCAATGGACATGTGATGCGAAGTATTGTAGCAGTACTCCCCCAGATGCAGCCACTTCAGCCATGCTCACTGTTGCCCACTGACATAGTTACGCAAGTAGCCTTCCAGCCACTTGTTAACTATCTCCGTCTGTCTGTCCATCTGTGGGTGATAGATGGTACTCAGTGTCGACTCCGTCCCCACCAATTGGAAATGCTCTTGCCAAAACCCGCCCATGAAATGGTTGTCCCTGTCACTGACGATGGTCTTAGGAAGGCCATGTAGCTTCAAGATCTCCTTGAAGAACAACTCGACCACCTGTGCTACTGTATAGTGTGTGGATATGGCAAAGAAATGTGCGTACTTCATTAGTCGATCAACAATGACAAAGATACAATCCTTGCCCTATACCATGGGTAACCCTGTGATGAATTGATCGAAATACTCTCCCATTTCCCCTTCGGAATGGGAAGAGGTTGCAATAATCCTGCGGGATGGCTCATCTCTCCCTTGTTCCTCTGGCAAACATTGCACTCCCGGATGTGTTGGAGTACGTCCTCCTTGAGGCCCTTCCATGAGAACCTCTCCCTAATGGCCCTGTAGGTTTTGGTAGAACCCTAATGTCTTGCTAATGGGGAATCATGTGATGCCTGGAGTATCTTCTTCTTGAGATGAGACCCCTCAGTCAAGAAGATCTGGTCCATGTAGTAGATGATCTCATCGACCACCCTGTACCTATCATCTACCACCTGCACATCTAGATCCTCACATACAAATTTGTCCTTGGAGTACTCTACTAAGAGTTGAGCCCTCCAATCTGTATCCAAGCTCATAAGAGACAACGTGGCTGGTCTACGTGAAAGGGCATCTGCTACCACATTGTTCTTACCTTTGACATGCTCAATGTCAAAGTCATATGCTTGGATCCTACTAATCCACTTCTGCTACCTCTCTTGTAGCTGCTTCTGTTCCAAAAAGAACTTGAGGCTATTGTGATCAGTCCTCACCCTGAACCTGTTGCCTACCAAATACTGCCGGTACTTAGCTAATGCATGCATGATGGCCAGCATCTCCTTGTCATATATGGAATACAACCACTCGTGCGGAAGGAGCTTCCGGCTCTCAAATTCTATAGGGTGACCTCCTTGCATCAATACTGTGCCAATCCCCTCTCCCGACGCATCACACTCCAAAACAAATGGCTGCGTGAAATCTGGCAATGCAAGCAACTCCTAGATAGCCCACTCAATCTCATCCCGATAGGCCTTGGGGTGCCTATAGGGGGTGGTAATCACGGCCTGTATGCCCTGCTCAAGCTTAATGGTGTGCTCAAACCCCCGATCTGGTGGCTATCCTGGTAGAATATCCCCAAACACTATGGCATATCGATCAAGGATAGACTGTATCTCTGAGTGTACCGTCTACCCTATAGTTCCTGCCTCTGATGCACGTAGCTCCACTACCCACTCTATGTCTCCCTTTTGGAAGATTTTCTCCATTCGATGAGCCGAGATAGTCTTAGGTGGATATGTGTGCTATCCCTGTATCTTCTCATGCATCCCTATCTTCTCATCATCCCACTCCATCTCTAGGGTCTTGCAATATGTTGTGGCCTTCCCTAGAGTGATAAGCCACTGAACATCCAGTATCATGTTGGTGTTCAGAATATCGACCACGAAAAAGTGGTCAGTCAATTTGTAGGTGCCCATCGTCACTGAAAGCTCTGGAACATAATGAGCACATGTCATGGTATGATCTCCTGGGACCAAGACTGAAAGCCCATCGAAGCTCTCTATCGATATACCTCTCCGCTCAACCAACTGGGTATCGATGAAGTTGTGGGTTGCCCCACTATCAACCAAAACTGATACACCCTGGCCACGTACTGTCCCTCGTACGTGTAGCGTCAGATACTTGGGAACTCCCCGCAACACTGCAAGGGCCCCTCCAGTGGATGCAAACGATGCACCACCTGCTGCTGGTGGTGGAGGTGGCAAAGGTCCCTGTATGGCATGGCTATCTCCTGCCTTCACATCCTCCTTATCATCCTCTTCTCTACTACTCTCGGAGAAGACCTCAATAAAATGTGCTTTTCCAGCAGCAGATCTATGTCCTGGTGCCCATGGCTCGTGACAAGTGAAGCACAACCGCTTCTTCTTCAGCTCCCTCCTGGCATCATCGTCAAGCTGTACTTGTCCTGGATTCCCCTTTGGAGGTGGAATCCTCACATCCTTTCCCTTAGACTGAAAAGTTTGTCTCTGGGGGTAAGGTGTCTGGGTCCTGGGCAAGACATCCTGTAAATCCCGGGTCCTACTGATAGCGTCCTGGAGCATAGCTAGTCTAGTGGATCGGACTAGACTCTGAAGTGGCTCTACTAACCCCTCAACATACATATAGACCCTCCATGCCATGGAGAGGTCTGGCACCATCATGAAGACCCTCAAGAAATCTACAATGTAGGTCTCTGGGCTCCCTGTCTGTTTGAGCCTCGTCAACTCAACGAAATGCTGCTCTGGATCCCTCCAATCAAATCACTCCATTAGTCTCCTGGTAAACTCAGCATATGACGTCACTGTGGAGTGCCCCAATGTAACCATCCCATGAAACCACCAATCCTGGGCCTCGCCATCCAAATGCAATGTTGCCACCTTGATGGCCTTTGCCTCCGACATCTGGTTAAGCTAGAAATAAATGTCCAGCTTCTCCACCCAATACTTTGCCGAACTGTTTGATGAGACATCAAATGTAGGTAAGTGGAATCTACTCGCTGTAGGGTGGGTGTCGCCATCATGGTAATGCCAGTACCCTCTGTGATGATCGCGGGGTCTGCTATCCCAGTGGAGTTGAACAAAATCTCTAAATGAGAGGGCTTTCCTGAACTCCTGCCCATAGGCCTGGTACTCTGCAAAATAATCGCCCATATGCCCGGGCTCTGCCTCTGGTTGGGTTGCAGCCCCCGTGTCTGCTCCTAAGAAGGTGGGCATGGTAGAGCATGTAGTGGCATGTGAGGCCCCCTACTACGCAGTATCACGCTGCTCTGGCAAGTGATGGGATGCACCTGATCCCTCACTGATCTAAAAAGCTAGTGGGCTCTCCCGTTGTCTGGCCTTTACTGTCGTGAATCTCTGCCGCATCACCTCAATCTACCTCAAAAAATCCTGCACTGATTTGAGGAGCATATCCGCGAATCTCTTCCCATCCTCGTCTGCCATCTGCTCTGCGTCCACTACTGGCTCTCCTTGTTCTGTGTCTACCACAGGAACACAATCTTCCTCTCCATAGGTATTCTCCAACCTACACCCAGTGTCTCTGTATCTCTGACCTCTGTAACAGATATAGGGTTTTTCCCCCGGTGTCATATATTGTTAGCTCCACAGGCTGAGCCAGATCTATGCTCTAATACCACTATAATATCCCTAACCTGGAATATTCCTCAAACCCCAGCAAAAATTCCAACCAAATATGTGAAAATGATATAATAACCTAGAAGTGATAAAATAACAGTGGAACAACATATAATAATGTAAACCATAAATATAAGCAGATACACAAGAAATGTAGCGAGAAATGCTAAGCCATTTTATTATACTGAGCAATAAATGAGTACAAGAGGTGATTAGACAGATGGCACCTTGACTTGTACAAGGCAAGTGAAGAAATACTCTTAGAATGACAAGACTAGCCTTTCTGCGTGGATGCTATTGTTGCTGCTAGAAAACAAATGATGATTTGGGGCTGCTCCCCTCCTCAAAAAAAGTTGAAACTCTAGATTTGGGCTCTACTCAAGAAACCTAGAAAAACCCAGAAATATTTCCTAGAATGGCCTCACACTGATCTGCGTCCCAGCTACTGGAAAACTGTCATGCTAATGTTGCTGCTGGAAATAAAATGAGGATTTGGGGATGCTCCCCTCCTCAGAAAAGGCTAAAACTCTGGAATCGGACTCTACTCAAGAAACCCAGAATAACCCAGAAAGCGTTTCTAAAATGGCCGACCCCCGAAAATCACCCCCTTGGGGTTCTACGTAGTTCCTCAAAGACGCTGATGAAACTGTTGCTGAAATGCTCATGAAACTACTGTTGGAATGCCAATGGAAATACCTTACCCGAGCAGGCACCTGAAGTCCCCCGAGGCTAAGGGTGAGATCTTCGAATGGAGACACTCAATGCACTAAACAGTGTTGCAGACTAGCTAAACAACCAGCGTGCTCTAAGTCGAAATGACTATCACAAATGCTCATAACCAGAATGATCCCAAATGAGGGGGTTCCTCTCTATTTTATAGCCTCTGCCTCTCAAAATCCCTAGGCTCACTTTCTCCTGCGTGATCCCCTTCTTGCCATATGTTCCTTCCCTCCTGCGCAGTCCCTCCATGTGTCTACATGGGCCCCATTTCTGCGTCCCCCTTTGGCTCCCTTGGTTCCCCCTTAATTCACAATGTTGTGCTACTTAGGAAGTGACTTTTTATTCTAAAGTGAGTTATGTTCCCCCTTCCTCACTTTTTATTTACAATAACTATAGAAGGCAAAAATTGAACAAAATCGAATATTCCAATTAGTCATAGCTAATTAGGAATATTACAGCTTACTGATCTAGTACCACTTGATGCAAGGAATTTTTTCCTAAATAAGATGCAAGGAATTCTCTAGTACCACTTGATGTAAATCTAAATTATATTCTCTCTAATTGACCCTTTGGAGTCGGTTCCCCAATCACAAGATAAATTCTTATCGAGGCTCCTTCAACCCTTGAAAATTTAAATCCCCTCTAAATATCACATTAGAAAAATTATTTAATAATGGGATTCATAAGGGTAGGGAATACCCACATAACAATCCTTGACCCTAAGTCTTTGTTCTATTATATATTATACTTACGACCTCGGATGCTCAACGATTCAATTAAATTCCAATTGCAAAATAGTTACGGGTTCATGTCCTCCTAGGGATGCCTCACTTCCACCTATCAACTACTCCTAAGAGCTCCTCAATACTCTTCTCCACTGACCCACTTGTTGTTTATAATGGGAAAAATCCACAAATCCACTTTTGTGCATGTCAGTCCCACAACTCTGCTAAGCTCCTATTTTAAATTACTTTTGGGCTTTGTTGGCCATGGGAAATAGGAAAATTTCCATCACTTACAACTCAATCAACTATTGAACCCTGGTACTCAATGCTTTTTGGAAATGTGATTTTTAAATGTTACAGGATTCCATGCTTCTAGGGCCTCTGGGCCTCTGGACTTCCGACCTCCAACGAGGTTTATTGCAGGAAGCCTTATAACCTTCCAAGCATCTGGATCTCTAGGTAAATGTTGTTATAGTTCCTATCGATTGACGACTTCGGGTATTGTTAAGAGACGTACTTTCCCAAAAAAAATAGCCTAAGTATTGGTTTTCTTTCTTTTTTCCATAGGTCTACGCCCTTACTTCTCTCATCTCTCTTGCACTCTTGGACTCCTCCTCTCAACCTTGTGCCAATTTCTTAAGAAATTTCCCTCCCTTCTCCGCTCCTCCTGCAACCACTCTGAAAAATGATATATACTCATATATGGCCTCTCATCCATGTCAATAAAATACAATATTATTATAATTGGATTGTGTATTAATTATAGGATTATAGAAGGATTGATTTCAAATACAATTAATGGCTTCTCACACACTACACACGAACTCACTTTCATTAACAATCAAAGAGAATAAAATTACAGTAGTTCAATCAAGATCCACGAATATAGGATCAAAAATACCAATATATGGAAAATTAAACAACTATAAAAATTCTTCAACAATTTATCTAAATTAAATAAATTACATGGCAATTTCAAACAACTCCTATCATAACAAATCAGTGATTGAGGAACCAACACCTCTAGTAAATTATTTTTACCTCTTAGTCAATGAAATTTAAAAATGCCTGTGCATCACACTCTCAATCATAAATGTTAGCATAAATATTTCAGAAAGGTGTACCAAAAATACTTCACTTAAGTCACTAGTTACAAGTGACCCTAAAAACAAGATGGGGTTTTTTATGCTTCAAATTTGCAATGAAAAAAAAAGGAAACCTTGCAGGGAAAAGATGATATTCAATCTAAAACATAGAAAAACAAGAAAGAATTGATGCAATAACCCAATAGAATAATACTTTAAATGAATGATATTTTATTAATAACACCTCGTGAAGAAGATTTACAACATGGGTATATAGATCGCCCTCCATGGAATGGGTCCTTTGATGTCCTTGTGCTTCAATGATCTATTTCTCTCTCTCAATATGCAGGAAACCCCAAAACAAAGATAGAACTCAAGTGGGAGCTCAAATGGAATTAGATGATAATGGTGACC